>JAWRVF010000134.1:0-597804 GCA_036785485.1 Physcomitrellopsis africana | reverse complement strand
ATATAAGACAGTGAACATACCAAGAAGAAGACAAGTGCCACCTCCTCCTATAGAAGTGAACAATAATGACGAATTTGAAGTGGAAGAAGTCTTAGATTCAAAGCGGCGCTGAAATAGGTTGAAATATCTTGTTCATTGGCACGGATACAATATTAGTGAGCGCACATGGGAACCAGCAAAAAATCTGGCGAATGCAGCGAGGAAGGTGGAGACCTTTCATCAACAACATCCATCAAAACCAAGATGAAGACTTTCCTTATAAAAGAAACAAGATGTAGGCAAGATAACATTCAACTTTCTATCCTTGTTTGTAGCTTCTTTGTATTTTGTGACGCTAAGAAGATGGAGAATCAACAGCCAGCGGATTTGACTCAAGAGCCTTCATTTGCTGACCTACCGGACGAGACATTGCGACTGTCACAACCCTCAAGACGACGCAACCGAGATGAAGATCTTCAAGAACGACATGTTCTTCCTCGAATAGATGGCGAGATACAACGTGTTTGGTATCACGACCTTGGAAGAGATTCTCGATGTTTGGTGATTTTATTGGAGATAGGAACAACTCCTGACGGTGTTCCAGATGTGATATTTGAAGGAAGTTATGAAGGTCACAACAATGATCAAATAACAGGGTGGTCTTCTCGCCCTGGAATGGGACACTATCGATGGCTGAGAGGACCCATCAATTACCTTCGAAGAGAACAAAGATCAGAGTATGTGGCAAATACTATTTGTCGCATCTTAGACTTTCTACACACGTAATCACTGCTCCTCGTGGAACTCGTCCTTTAAAGGAGGGGTAATGTCACGGACATATATATAGTTATCTATATGATCAGATAAAACTAGATAAAAGAAGGTAAAAATAGATTAATTTCATAATATCTTTAGAGAAACTTCCTAGAAACTTCATAGATGCTGCTTTGACTTTATAAGTGTCCATAGTAGACTTTTGGATTAAAAACTTGGTCAATAAGTTAGCCACATGTCGCACATGTTGGTAGCTTGAAGACCAAGCTAAATACGTGGCGAACATATAGGAAACTTGCCCTGCAAGTTCGACACGTGTCTTGCAACTTGGACACATGTCTTGTAAATTGGACACGTGTTGGAGGTCCTATAGAACGTCGCCACTTAGCTCTTAGGTAGATAGTATAAATAGAGACAAGAGTGAAGCCTTCTTCACTCTTGTCAACTCCTTTCTTGTTTCCAGTCTAGTTCGAGGGTCTCTAGTTTTTCTTGTCTTTTTGGCATTAGCCATTCCAATTTCTTTTTAATATATATACTTCTTTAAATTTATTTCTTTGAGAGAGGTCTCACTTGTTTATTTGACTTCATCCAGTTATTGTCCTTGATAATTGCTTTTAGTTCTATTTTTGTATAGATCCTAGCTTGATTCAATTGATCAATGAGTCTTGATATCAGAGGTAATGGATATCTGTTCTTGATTGTGATCTTGTTGAGTCCTTGATAGTCAACACACATCCGTAATGATCCATCTTTTTTCTTCACAAATAGAATTAGAGCTCCTGCTGGAGATTTAGAATGGCGTGTGAAATTCTTGGCCAAATTCTCGCCAATATATGCCTTGAATTTAGCCAATTCATCTTGTAATAAACTGTAGATTGGTCCAAATGGTGGCTAAGTTCCTTCTTTAAGGTCGATTGAATAATCATATGGAAGATGCTCCGAAAGAATATCTACATTTTTTTTTTCAAAAACGTCTTGATAATCTTGATATTGACTTGGATAGCTACTTGAAGTCTTTCCATCATTGGAAATAGGTATAGCATAAATGACAAAAGGTGATCCTTCTTTTGCAATGTGCAAGAAAGCTCTTGCATCTACAAACGCAAATTTAATTCTACTAGACTTATGATTTCTTACTTGATTAACTATATTGTTAGCTATACTTTTAAAAAAGTTTAGAGTATGAGAAATCCAATCTATTCGAGGGTTGTATTTTTCTAATCATGATAGACCTAGAATAATTGGAATAGAAAGAGATCTAATTATGTTGAAAATTACGTAATTATTATGGCCATTTATTATTACATCTAGAAGAAGTATTTCATGAGTAACATCTCCAAAAGATAAAGGACGACCATCTATGATTTCTATGTGTATGGGTTTAGATTTTTGTACTATCTGTATTCTATGGCTTTTAGCAAATTCTTCATCTAATAAGCAAGCCGAGGCTCTCAAATCTATTAAGGCAGAGGTTTTATAATTATTAGGTCTTAAATATACATCTATTATAAAACAAGGAGATCGTTGTGAGGAGAGGATAGGACCTTCATTAGAAATTGTACAAGATCCCAGCCGCACGGTCTTTATTGTGGCTGGACAGAATCGTTTTCCGACATATTGTCTTCTTTGACAGTCGTACTCTTCATCTTGTCGTTGCAATTCAATCACCAGTTGGACTTGGTTGATAAAAATGAGTGCAACATCATCCCACTTGATATCGATTGTTAGTTGTCAAAATTGTAAAGCATATAATGTCACTGATTGATTGCCTTGTCATAGGATGCAAAGCTTGTTGGTTGCAACACGAGTTGCATCATATTTTCTATACATAGATCAAAATTTTGCTAAGAAAGCTTCTAAATTATCCAATATTGAATCATGTCATTCCAAAAAAGATAAAAACCAAGATAAGACAGAACTTAAAAGTAGTGTATAAATAAATTTGACTTGCGATCTTGGAATTGGAAAACTTTGCGGTTGCAATTCAATCACCAGTTGGACTTGGTTGATGAATCCTTGAAACTTAGATCTTGTGCCATCGAACTTCTCAGGTACACTAATTTTTGGTTCTCTGATGTTTGGACGATATTTTAATGGAGGAGGAATTATATGGCTTAGTGTAGATGTTGAAGCAGCTCCAACCATATCTATATCTTCATTATTTGGTAACCTTGTTGTTCCTTGTAGAGGTACAGTGAGTTGATGCATTGCAAGCATCAATTCTCTCATTTGCTCTTATATTTGTGCCATCGCACTCTTCATTTCGGCAAGTTCTACCATAATAACATTTCAAAAAATATCTAACACCACTCGATATAAGTAGAAGGGAGAACAAAGAAAATACTAGGAATAATATCAGTTTAGAAGAGGGTAATCTGCAACTTCTAATATGCTTGTGTCTTATCGAGAGAAAGGGATAATCCACTCTTAATCAAGACAAGACAAAGCTATGATATTATAAGTGTACTCTTGTCAATCTGTGAAGGACATGAACTAGAAAAAGATGCATAATCTAATGAAAACTGTATCAAAGAAAAGTCACAAAATGGGAATAAGAAAGTATGTATATTCAAAAAAAATTGGAATGGCTATTGCCAAAGACTAGAAATATGAAGACTCTTGAAACTAGACTAGAACCAGGAAAGGAGCTGACAAGAATGAAGAGGGCTTCACTCTTGCCTCTATAAATACTATCTAATTAAGAACTACATGGCGGTATTCTATAGGACCTCATACACGTGTCTAATTTGCAAGACACATGTCAAACTTGCATGACAATTTTTCCACATGTGCACCACGTACTTGACTTGTTCCGCAAGCTACCAACATGTGCGCCATGTGGCTAGCTTGTTGACCAAGTTTTTAACCTACCAATCACCTATAGACATGTATAAAGGTGATTCTACATCTATGAAGCTTCTAGAAAGCTTCTCTATCAGATATTATCAAATCAATTTATTTTATCTATTTCTATTGGTCTATGTTACTTAGATAATTTATTGGAGTAAATCTTATGTCCGTGACACCTATTGGCAAAAAATCATGCCCAATGGAATTCAAGGAGGCTACCTGAGGATTTATTAGGAATTAGGATTTTTTTTTCAAAGAAAGTCGAATATCAAAGGCTAAGGTTAGCAAGTTTAGATTTTTGATATAATTTTGGTATAGATATTGAGTAATTTGGACTTTTTATAAAAGAGATATAGGCATTCAAAGTTAGGATGTCAAAACTGTATCTATTGTCAATTTTTTGGATATAACTCACACAAACAAAATACAACAAAAGATCAATGACTAGGATTGGAAAGAATATTTTTTTGGCTACACTTTTTACATATGGCTTGATGAAATCTAAGTTGTCATAAAGGAGATATTGGGAGTTGAAATTAGTGCTTATAAGCTAAGGGCAGTAAGTAACCTTGCTTGACTAATGGTTATATTTGAGCTATATCTTAGGCAATTTGATAAATATTAGACTCAAAATTTTTAAAAATATATATGTTTATGTCATAAGACTATATACAAAGATTTTGTATCATTAGGATTTTGGATTTGTGAGATATGAGGAAAATAGTGCTTGGGTATCTTTGAGCTAGGGTTTTAAGTACCTATTAGGATTTTTAAGATATTAGACAATTGAAAGTGAATTTATAGTTGATTTTTTCTTATAATGAAATTTAAGAAAATTATCTATATTTTTAAGAAAATTTATAGAAACTGAATAATTGAATCAAGTGTTATTGAACTCTAAAGTTTCAGAAGAAATAAGTCCTTGCAGGTGAATAAGATTTTGAAAGGTTTTGTGGCAATTTGAGCCTTTTTATATAAACCTACTTAAATATAAAAGGATTTATCAATAAAAATTATTTTTTATAATATTTTTGTTTTATTTATCTTTTTTATTAAAGACAAATCACTTATTAAATTCTTGCCAATAAGTTTCAAGTAAATTCTCTGCAACCAAATATCCAATATATTCTCAAATAGAAGATCAAGCCATACGACACCAAGTAGTTAGAATTATGTACAACTCCTAATAAAGGTCCTATCTTCTCCTCAAAACCCTCTCCTTATTTTGTAATAGATATTTGTTTGGAACTTAAAAATCATAAAGCCTCTACCTTACTAGATTCACGAGCTTCAATATGTTTTTTAGATAAAAAATTTATTAAAAGTTGTAGAATACCTTCAATACAGAAAATTAAACCCGTACATGTAGAAGTCATAGATAGTCACCTATTATCTTCTAGAGATATTATTCATAAAATCCTTCTTATAAATATAATAACAGATGGTCATAATAATTGTATAATCTTTAATATAATTAAATCTCCTTCTAATTTAGTCATTTTAGGTTTATTATGGCTAAAAAAGTATAATCCTCGAATAGATTGAATTTTTCATAGACTTGATTTTTTTCAAAGCATTAAAAAGAGTCTCGTTAATCAAGTAACAAGTCACAAGTCTAGTATAATAAAATCTATACTTATAGGTGCAAAAAATGTTATGAATAAAGCAAAAGAAGCATCATCTTTTGTTATTTATGCTACACCCATTTTTGATGGTGGAAGGACTTCAAGTGGCATTCTAAGCCAATATGAAGATTATCAAGACATTTTTGAAAAGAAGAATGTAAATATTCTTCCAAAATATCATCGATATGATTCCTCAATTGATCTCAAAGAGGAAACTCAGCCTCTATTTGGACCAATCTATAGTTTATTACAAAATGAATTGGTTGAACTCAAGAAATATATTGATGAGAACTTGACCAAGAATTTCATACACCATTTGCAATTCCCAACAGGAGCTTTCATCTTGTTTATGATGAAAAAAGATGGATCACTATAGATGTGTGTAGATTATCGAGGGTTCAACAAGATTATCATAAAAATAGATGTCCTCTACCTTTGATATGTGGACTTCTTGATCAACTGAATCAAACTAAGATCTATACAAAAATAGATCTAAGAAAAACATACAATTTGGTGCATATTAAAGAAGGTGATGAAATAAAAGATTGTATTTCTAATAAAGTATGGATATTTTGAATATAATGTCATGCCTTTTGGACTTACAAATATTATCTTATGAATGATATTTTTTTGAATTTCTTCATGATTTTGTTCTCTATTATTTATATAATATTTTAATCTACTCTAAGAACACAAATAAATAAGAACTTTATGTTTGTTGTGTGTTATAAAAACTTAGAGATGCAAGATTATATATCAAAATAAAAAAGTGTGTATTTCACACTACTCAAGTTGACTTCTTAGGATACATCATTTCAAATAATGGTCTCAAAATTGATCCTAAGAAAGTCCAAACAATCATGGATTGTAAGATTCCAAGAACAGTAAGAGATGTGTAATGTTTTTTGGGATTTGCCAATTACTATTAAATCTTCATCAAGAAATTTTTTTAAAATTACAGCTCTATTTATATGCTTAACTTATAAGGATAAACTCAAGTAGAGTAAAGAAGTAAAAGCATCGTTTGAAGCTTTGAATATAACTTTCACTTCTACATCAATCTTGTATTGTATCAATTTTTTTAAGGTATTTTTTATGAAAAAAAATGTATCAGATTTTATTTTAGATGTGGTATTGTTACAAATAGGAGCAAATGACAAATTCCATCCAATAGCTTTTTATTCTAGAAAATTTTCAATAGCAAAGATCAATTATAAAATCCATGATAAATAAATTTTTATAATTAAAGATTCTTTTAAAAAATAGCGTCATTATCTAGAAGGTACTTTTAATCTAACCACTGTGTATACAAATCACAAGAATCTCAAATATTTCATATCAATACGCGTATTGAATTATTGCTAGGCTTGTTGGAATATGTCTTTGTCAAGATTCAAGTTTATTATCACTTATCGGCCAAGAAAACAACAAGATTTATTTAATGCCTTTTTTAGATATTTTTATCTTGTACCAAAAGAAAAAGATTCAACTTTTGAGCAATAAAGAACAATCTTCTTGAAACTAGAGCAATTTCATCTTTGAGCAATAAAATTAGCATTGACTGTTGATTCAATTTTTATTAAGCAAATCCAATCAAGTATGCCTTCAGATCTTCTTGTTCATGAGATTGAAAATAATTTGTCTAAGTCTCATGATACTTCCAAGTTTAAATTCAAGAATGATCTATTCTATTTTGAAGGATATCTATATATTCCAAAAGATGCAACACAATTATGAACTCTAGAAGCTCGTCACAACCTCCCTATAGTAAGAAATTTTGGATATAATAAGACTTTGGAATTAATATCAAGAGTTTTTTGGTGGATCTAAATATGAAAGGTTGTTAAAGAATTTGTATACTCATGAAGAAATAGCTACAATTTTTTTTAATAATATCTATCACTATCATGGATTACTAAGGGATATTATATTAGATAGAGGAACGTAATTCATATCAAGATTTTGGAAGACTCTTTTTTAAAATATTGAAGGTGGATATAAAACTATCCTCAACTTTTTATCCTCAAATTGGACAATTGAAATATACTATCAACTATTAAGATGATTGGACAATTCTTTTGCCATTGAAAAAATTTGTTTATAAATATTCAATATATTTTTTTATTTAATAAATTCTATTCTTTGTAAATTATAATTATCATCCATGACTTGATACTTTTAATTTTTTAAAGGCTAATAATCCTACAACAAAAGATTTGATAAATCAGTTGTCAAAGCTATATATAAAAATGAAGGTACAATTAAAGAAAGACCAAGAGCGACAAAAGATCAATGTGAATATCTATTACAAGGAACAACCTTGATTCCACATGGGCAATAAGGTATAATTACTTTGTTGTAATATCAAGACTGTTTGTCCTTGTGACAAATTAGATTATCATAGGCTTGGACCTTTTTCGATTTGTGAATAGATCCATCCAGTTGTTTATTGATTATGCCTACCAAAATCTATGAAGCTCCATCATGTATTCCATGTGTCACTACTCAAGCCATATAAGATAGTAAATATATAAGATAGAAGACAAATATCACTGCCTCCTATAAAAATGGACAACAATAAAAAATTTGAAATAGAAGAGGTTTTAGATTCAAGGCGGCACCAAAATCAAAATATCTTATACATTGGCACTGGTATAATATTAATAAATACACATGAGATCCATCTAAGAATCTAGTAAATGCATCAGCAAAAGTCAATGTGTTTCATCGATGACATCCATCAAAACCAAGATAAAGAGTTAAAAAAATCTTTTTTATAAAACAAAGCAAGTTCTATAGAGGTTTCATTCTATCTTATATCATTGTTTATTATTTCCTTGAATTTATTTGTACTAAAGAGGTGAAAGATCAACAATTAGCAAATTCAGCTCAAGAGCAATCATTTGCTGACTTATTGGACGAGATATTACGACTATCACAACCTTCGAGATGATGGAATAGACATGAAGATCTTCAAGAACGACATGTTCTATCTCAAATTGATGGCAAAATACAACATATTTGATATCATTACCTTAGAAGAGACTCCTGATATTTGATGATATTTTTAGAAATAGATAAGGAATCATATTTATATATGTCTATAGTTGATTGATAGATTAAAAACTTGGGCAACAAATTAGCCATGTATTGCACATGTTGGTAGCTTATGGAACAAGCTAAGTATGTGGTGCACATGTAGGAAACTTGTCTTGCAAGTTTGATATGTATCTTACAAATTAAACATGTGTTGGAGGTCCTATAGAATGCCGCCATATAGTACTTAGATAAATAATATATATAGAAACAAGAATGAAGCCTTCTTCATTCTTGTCAATTCTTTTCTTATTTCTAATCTAATTCAAGAGTCTCTTGTATTTTCTAGTCTTTGGCAATAGTTATTCCAATTTCTTCTTGAATATATATATTTCTTTATTACTATCTTCTTATTTTTCTTTGATATGATTTTTATTAACTTATACATATGTTTCAGTTCGTATCCTTGGATAGAATTTATTACAATTTTTAAAAAAGATATTGCTATTTCTATAGCAAGGGTACAAATTGATAATAATGATAGCGGTGATAATAATAATAATAATGAAGAAATTTCTTCACCAAATTCAAAACTAGTCAAGGTATCTAAAGCCACTCATATTCAAAGTACTATTCTTATGATAGCCATCACATGCATTTTTTAATTATCACAAGCTTCTATTGAGGCAATAGCTACTATAGGATCACCTCCAATATTTGATCTATTGATATTATTTTTTGAGTAATTGGAAGTTAAATTTGATGACATCAAGAGGGATAGGATGCACCATATATAAGACTTTAAGAATAAATTTGGAGATATTTCAAAGATTATATATGTCTAACTTATTATATTTACTTGAGATAGTAGGAATGTATTCATAGAATGTCAATTACTATCCTTATACATGCAAAAGCAAGACAAGAAGTTGTAAGAAATGATCCATCTCTATTTATTATTTATATATGGAGGCCAAGCTATATTAGATCAAATATTTGCTATAGTAGAATAACTAAATAAAAGTCTATATATTAAAGAAGTTGAAAGATTGTCAAATATTATGGCAATATCATGCCATTTCAAAATACTTGTAGTTGACATTAGAAAGGACTAAAGAATTTTTAAACTATCTAAGCAAATAGTTATGGCAGGTGATATAGAAACAAATACAAATCTTAACATGTGATGTTAGAGGTGTAGGAGATTAGGCTATAGAAAAAAGAATTGTCTTTGAAAAATATCATTTGAAGGCAAAGAAGGTGGACAAACTTCTACTACTAAAGATAAGAGGGTGATAAGAAACCAAGGCAATTAAAGAAGGCACAAAAATTAGGATCATCAATTTATATAATATTAAGGTATATTCATACACCTTGTGGTCAAATACGACATAAAAAAGTACAATGTTAGATCAAAATCCACTATTGAAGCTTCAATCTTTTATTCCATAGATTGCCCAAGGAAGTGGAACAACTTCAAAGAGCAATAGCTTTGAAGTATGGTGTCATGTTATAATATGGCTATAGGATGAAAGAGCAAAAGAAGACATATATTATTGAAGAACTTTATTAAAGACTTAATAATAAAATTATTTTAAAAATAAAGATAAAAAAATAAAGAGGTAATAAAAATATTTTATATTAATGCTATATTTTTGTTAGAAGGGCTTCTATTTATTTTTTAGAACAATAAATAAGACAAAATAAGATAGATTAATAAAAATAATATTATAAGCATCTTTAAATCAAAAAAAAAAGGTAGTTTTTAGAAAAAATTATTTTAAAAAATCTTAGATTGATGCCTAGAAAAGGCCAGATATGAATCAAGGTCAAAACCATATTCCAAGGCACAAAACCATATACCTATAATAGAGAGGAGATTCTTCTATTGATCAAAAAGTAAGATTAGATGGCAAACTTGATAAGATTTTTTTAGCATTGGTTTTGAGGTTTTTAAGTTTGTAATGACTTTATGAGACTTGTACAAAGTCAAGGTTCTATTTGAGTGACTTTGGTTGTTAAAAAATAAAATAGATATACATTTTAGAGAATTTTTTGAATTTTGTAGTAAACCTATAAATAAATTTTTTTAGATTTGTAAATATAATTATTTTAATTATATATTATAAATTATAGCTTAATTAGATGGTTAGATCAAAGATTATCAAAATTTAAGTAGGCTAGGGTCTCAAAAATTAGATTTTGAAGGTCAATGAGGATTTTTGTGATATTAAATAATTTATAAGTTTAATTAGAATGGCTCTTTTTTAAAATAATAACCAATTTAATTTTTAATATTTTTGTAAAATTTTAGAATATATAAATGGTGCAAAAAAGAACTATTGATATTGGAAGATTGACATCAAGATTGGAGAAGAAGGATGGCCAATACTTAAACAAATTAGGAGCTTTTTCTTCCAATTTGTAAATTCAAATTCCTTCAAATTTTGTATACTTATTTCTAACTAGTAGCTTAAAAAGCATGCAAATTTTGAATGATGATCAATAATTAATTTAATAATTATTTAAATTTTAAAATTACTATAAGATTTTATTAAAATTTGATTAAAATTTGATTAAAATTTGATTAGAATTTGATTAAAATTTGATTAGAATTTGACTAAGATTTGATTAGGATTTACTGAAAATATCTTTAGTATTTCATTAAATTTGATTAGAATTTGATTAAGATTTATTTAAGATTGTATTAGAATTTCTTTAGAGCTGGTTAGGATTTAATTAGAATTTATTTAGGATTTTATTAGGATTGTTAAATTCTTAGTTAGTTGCAAAATACAAGTTTATCTTCCATAGCCAAGTACTCATTGCATTCTCAAATAAAATGATATATAATATGACAATAGATGAGAGAGTTGTAAAATATATTGATATTGCTTATTGCAGCAAGTACTAAGTCTATTTCTGTAGCTTTTGATTCAAGACAAACTAACTTACGTTTGCAATACTAAAAGCATAATCAACATGAATATGGAGCATTTAGTAAGATAATGGCAACAATTGCTAATACAAGATTATAATAAAATATACCACTATGAGTCCCACCAATAGATCTTAATTGGTGAATTGGTTAAAAATATAGTCTTAAGTCATTTAGTTATACAAATATGATGGTTAGAGAGTCTTTTTGACTATTTAAGTATTTATTAAAATTTAGAAGTATTAATAAATATAAAAGTCTTATTAGAAGAAAAGTTACAAAAATGGAGTCTTAGTAAGTCTTTGAGGCAATTATTTTAGTTGGTTTAATATTTTTACTTATTATTAAGTATTAAAAGTTAGTTATTGAGACTAATCTCTACATTGGCCTTCTAAATACTTATATTACTCATTAAATACCTATAAATATTATTTAATAGGTAGAAGAAGCATGAGAAAGAAATCTCATGTCTTTTTATTTATTTTTGTAGAATATAGGATTTTAAGTTGATTTTTATTGATTTTATTGTTATAAAAAATTTCCAAAGTAGAATAAAATAGTCTTAAATTGATATTATCATCTTAGAAATATTATAGAGATTTTTATAATTTATTTAGAAGTTATTTAGAATTTATTAAGAATTTTTAGAACAATTTTGAAGACTTCACACCACAATTTATAAGCAACTCTTAATTGAGGCCACCTTATAACTTGAGTTGAAGAGTGAATTTTACCCTCACAACCACTAAGAATTCCAACAATAGTGAGAGATTTTATAGTTGGGAGTGAGTCTAATATACATTACAAAGAACCAACAAATAATATTGGACAATCTAAGTTACTTTTATTATATGGCTTAGCTAATGTAGCCACTAGTACTATATTAAGGGCAATTTTAAGAAAAGAGATGCCTATGTCATAGAAGATGTGATAAAGAGCTTAGTTCTTAAGATATTGAAATCTTTTTATTCTTAGGAATTTAATTACAGCATCTTGACTTTAATGCATCTTCCATTTATCATATGATAGAAAAGATAATGCAAGATATGATCTAAATTCTTGCCTATACAACTATAGAAGAGAAAAAAAAATTACTTGAGTTTAAAAAAAAATGAAGATATTAGAGATGATGCTGCCAAAATAGTTATTAATAGATTAAAAAGGTAGAAAAAATGGCCAAGAGATCTTCTTGCTTTTACACAGTTTGATAATGGTTTAACATGAGAATATCATCTTATAACTAATATGAAGGTTGTTATTAGCTAATTAGCCAATATTCTTGCAAGAATTATTTGAGAGCAGCTAGAAGTGAAGCCTAAAGTAGTTCAATTGTATAATACTAGCCGTATGTTTTTGGTAGCTTAAGGCAATATTTTTGGTATGTTTCCACAAAAGATATTGTTTGATATAGAGATATAATTGATTATGTTGAAAAAGTCATTAGTACAAAGCTTAATCTTTAATACCAAAGACTTCAATTCATGTCTTTTTACTATTACAACATTATTAGGAAACTTAGATGAATTTATAAGTCTTATCAAAGAACCTTTAAAACTTTGATTTAGGATGTATACTAATGCATTCACTTATATTTTTGTGGTCACTAGTATAATTTCTTATGACATTTTATTGGAGCAATAAACATTGTATTCTATTGGTTTTGGTGATGATTCTTGGATTAAAAAGAGATAGTTTCAATGAGGATGGTCACAAGTAGATGGAAGAAAGAAAACTATTTCTATGCTCTTTGATAATATAGCTGGCTTAATTAAAGAATAATAAGCTATATATAGATATATTAGAAAATTATTAGAGACTTGCTACTTGAGGAATTAGAGACTTACTAGTTGAAGAAAATATGTAAACAATAGACTCATCCCTATAGTCAAATGAACAAGTCTTTAGTCAATTGGACATAGTTATAAGACATCTAAAGGATCCTCTACTATTATGGATTTCATCAAAAAAATTGAACAATTGATGCCAAAAGATAGTAAAAAAGAAAGATCAATATTTATAGGAGTCAAAAGATATTCCATCACTATTACAGAAACTTGTACAACTTTCTGATGGTTTTGAGAGTATTGTTCTAGTAAAACTCTTTGTTAGTCTTAGTATTGATTTGGTTGTAGTATTAGAGACAAGATTGTTAATACAAAGCTATACATATATAGATAAAAATATTATCATAAAGAAGACAACAAAGCATTACTTGAAGCATCTATGGTTGCAATATTCAAGATAACTATTTGTAAATATTATTTAAGGTTATATATCACAACTTCTAGCAAATATTGCCCTAATTGGTGAAGAAGATCTTCAAAGGTTAGGCATGGTGGATCTTGTAATGGCTAAATGGCTTTGTCAAAGGCATTTTTAAATAAGGTATGATTAAAGACTTCGTAACTTATACTCAAGTTCATTTTAGAATTGTGATAGTTAAAAGAAGACAAGGTTGTAATTTATATATTTAAAAATATACCACCACTAAAGATTGTAAGTGTATAAGTCTATAAAGATGCTTAAGTAATATCCTAGCATCTTAGAGAACTAGTAGTAATAGATGCTATAATTTTAAGATCCTAAGCTCATCGATTGAGATGAAAGTAGACTAACTTAATCTATAGGCTTAGTATATAAGCATCATTGTATCTTTTTGGTCATCTACAAGGGAAAGAGATTGATCATATCTTAGATAAGAGACAATATATTTAAGTTGTAGTACAAGACAATCAACTTCCACTAACATTAATTAATCATATAAAAAAACCTTGATTGATATTATCTATCTTAATTAATTATCTTTATTCATTTGTATTTTGAGAAGGTGGATCTAACCTTATATTTGATATACACACACAAAGATTTAAAGAATTCAATGTATATGAGCATAAAAGTACCATAGACTTTCTTGTAGGTACAACAAGTGCATTTGATTTGATGAAGATGCAATATTGTCAAATCTTTGGTCAAGCCATGGACCTCACTTCTATGGTTTGGTTTTTGGAGGTATGCTTGGCATTTCAGAGGCACAACAATAATTGTTCTAAAGAACATTTGGATACATATGCTTCAAGCCAAAATATAAAGAACATTGTATCTCTAGTTGTGTAAAAGATATTCCTCCAAAAGCTAAGGTTGGCATAATAATAAGAAGGAATGGAGTCAAGTTTTCAAAAAGATGAAAGCTCAAGATGTTGTAAAGTAGCTTGTAGCAAATGATCTGAGATATCAACATGTTTTGGCAATACTTGTACAAGATTGGAATATAGAAGATGTCAAGGACAAATTCCAAAGGATGTTTTTTTGTAAAAGAATTTCTATTTGTGAGCCCATCTATACAATCAATAGATAATTTACCTATATTTAAAGGTAGAGCTGAAATAATTGAAATTAATAAAAAAAAAGATATATCTATTTTTTTTGAAAAAGATAAAGGTGCACAATCATCTAACTAGCAACTAGAGAAGGTGCCAACACCAAGCAAGGGGTCCTTGGAGAACAAAATGATAAGGTCTAAGAGATTGATATAAAAATGGAACTTATTAATATAGAGGCACAAATAGTGCAAATATTTATATACTTGTATAAGGCTTTTTTTTCTTTTAATCTCAGTGACTTAGAAGGATATAAAGAAAAATCAATTAAAATTCAACTTGAAGATAATCACCTAATTTTTAGACTTCTATATAAGCTCTATATTTTTAAAAGACATATAATTAAATTGAAATGTAAGGAATTATTAGATGCTAAATTGGTGGAACTTTCAAATAAAAAGTATGTATGTACAATAATAATGCCAGTAAAGAAAGATATTCTTAGAGATTGGATAGAGAAGTGGATGTGTAGAAACTACTATCTTATTAATTAAAAGACTAAATTTGATTAGTATCTAATATCAACACCTAAAGAATTATTTGATATAATTGAGAAGACTTAAGCCTTTAATACTTTGGACTTAAGATTAAGGTACCACCAATTTCTATTGAAACTTGAAGATAGGATGAAGACAACATCTTAGAGAATAAATGATGATGGAAGAAATATAATTTTCTATTAGAAGTTTTTATTTTTTGTCTTAAAAAATACTCTGATAGAATTCCAACATATTATGGATCAAATCTTGAAGAAATTGTTATTTATTTGGTATTACATTGATGATAAGATAATCTTTAGTAATACACTAGAAAAACATATAAAACACTTACAATAAGTCCTTTAAACATTATAAGCTTGTGGTCTTTGCCTACATCATGGAAAGTATAAATTTTTTTATAATCAATTGTCTTATCTAGAATGTATGATTATATTTGGTGGATTGGGAATATAAGAGGTAAAGGTGGAAGCATTAAAAAATATTCTTATATCTACTAATGTGCTACAATTAAAAACTTTTATGGGATTGGCAAATTATTAACAATGATTTGTTTGTGATTTTAATATTTTAGCTAAACTATTGATTCTATGACCTAAGCTAATCATGAATAGATGTGGCATCCTATTCAAGAAAAAGCATTTGAGGCTTTGAAAAGAACATTAGCTTTAGCACTAATGTTGAAACAATCAGATATTCAATAACCTTTCCAATTCTACATAGATTAGAATATGTTAGAAATTGGTGCAATATTACTTCAATATTATGAAGGTGAATATTTAATAATAGTATGGACAGTAGATTTTTTATATATATTTATATAGAAATTCTTTATACTTGTGACAAATCAACAATCAATAAAATAGTTGATGGAATTTCATAACCTTATTAGAAAGCTGGCTAGGTGGACCTTAATATTATAAGAATATAATTTTGAAGTAGTTCATTAGGTTGGATTATAAAACTTAGATGCTAATGGCTTGAGCCTCAATTCAAGTCTTTTAAATGAAGACTTGACTAATACTAGGAAGTAGAATATGTCACATTAAGAGGCAATGCTAAGGTGACATGCTGCATCTTATTTGGCTTGGATAGAAGGAAGATCTAGCCAAATTATTGAAAATACTTTAGAAGATGGTCTTATATTTTGGAGGTGGCACGATGGAATACAAATAGCAATTTTTTGGCTTGATTGATATTTTTTTGTTGATATAGCAAGTTCACAAAGACTTGAGGCATTTTGAAATATGGCATATATATTCAATGTTACATAGTCAATATTAGTAGATGGGCATGCAACAACAGTAGCAATCTATGTGGAGAGATGTAAAGTATATAATTGAGTTGGATCAACCTTCAATACTTTATTTCTTCAATTGCAACCTTTATCAATAATAAAATTGAGCTATAGATAGAATCTTGATTTTACTAGGTCATTAATGATTACAACATGGGGTGCCAAGTATATACTTATTACAGCAAAAAAATTCAATAAGTGGATTAAATTGGTAGCTTTTCAATAAAATTCTTTAAAGCTAGCAGTAACAACATTCATAGATCATATTTTTACTTGGTTTAGAACCCTTGCAAAAGTATTGATAGATCAAAGAAGGGAGTTTCTTGGATCTTTTAAAAAATTGTATACTAAAGCTTTGATTGATCACTACATGATATATAGAGATCATCTAAAGGCTGATGAATTAGCAAAGAAAGTAGTGCAAATAATTAAATATAGATTATATAAGTATAGATTATTAATAAGCAATCATAGAAATTAAAATTTAAAATTGTCTTAGATAACAATGGATTATTGCTTTTGTCAATTAGCATCTTTTGTATCTTTTAGTTCTTATTAGCTAATGTATGGCAAAGAATCCATGTTAGTATTGGCAATGAGAGAAAAGTTGGACCCAATTATTAACTTGGATGACCCAAGAATTTAGACTCAAATATTACAAGATTGAATTCACTATTTTTAAAGGGCTATCAAAATAGTTGTAGAAAACTTAGTAATAGCACAATGCAAAGATATCTTAAGGTATATACAAATTAGATGTGGAGCTTATAAATCTCAATTTTAATAGGTTAAGATTAATAATTATATGTATCTACAACATGAAGCACTAATAACTTTGGATGTACAAGTAAGAAAGACCATTTTAATGATTAAGGCAACCTTGTCTAACATAGTCTTTTTAAAAGACAAGGATGGATAAGAATGTAGGAACAATACAAAGAATTTTATTCCTTATTATTTGCCTATTGAAAAATCTATATATCTAAAATTAGTAATTTTTTCAACTAGACTTAGATATTTTGTATGTAGCAAAAATATAAATGTAGCCACCATGTTATTGTATGATTTGTATCAACAAGGTTGGCATGTGACATATCTTTGACTACTATTATTCAATCTTCCTAAAGAACATTGGATTTATCCATGCTATCAGCACTTATGAATTCCATACCTTTGAATAGGTGGAGGTACTTATCTTGCTTGGAGATGAAAGGCATGTTTATTATTTTGATATTTTAGATAGAAGTATGAGAGGTAAAACTTAGTTTTGAAGCTTGACTAAGAATCAATTGGAAGAAATTATGATAGAAACTATTAAGGATGGAATTCAATTATATCTAACTTATTTCTTCAATAATGATGTGGTTGAAGCCTTCAATCAATTAGAACCTAGCTAATAAATTTCTTTTGCAATATATCCTATATATAATAGATTAAGGAATATTGTCCAAATTTCTTTTATATATATATATATATATATATATATATATTTTCTAGGTGAGTTGTAAGAGCGTGGTGTTCAACTAGGAGAGCAATTGTGTAGCTATGTTCTATTATCTTGCTTATTGTGGATTTTTTATATGACTATATATGATCAGTACTTATTTTAGATGAATAATAAATATTATTAGTAATATATAGTAATACAACATCTTTAATATAAAAGATGTGATTTAAATAATAAAATAGATTTATTCTTATTAAAATTAAAATATCTAAAAATAAATAAATTATATTTTAAATAAATATAACATATAATATTATCTTTTTATATACTTTATTTTATATATATATATATATATATATATATAAAATCTTAAGATACATATAATTTTATTTTATATATATATATATTTATATATATATATATAGATATATAATATTTTTTATTTACATAATATAACATTATTTCAAATACATTATGCTTAAAAAATAAAAAAAACAAATTTGTATCTACACTAATATTTGTATGGTTTTTATTAAATAGATAGAATTTTATAAATTATTTATTTTATAAATTATTTTTTTCTTTTTAATATATATATATATATATATATATATATATATTATTTTTTAAGATTTATTTAAGCTTTTTTTTTTAATTCCAAAATTCAAAAAATTGGTATGATAATTAAATGATAGTTTCTATTATGTGTATATATATATATATATATATATATATATAATATGTTTAAATTTAAAATAAAAATAATATAAAAATATAAAAATCAGATTTTGTTTGTGTTCTTAGCTAAAATTACAAATAGAATGAAAATATATAAAAGCTGCCATAGTAAGATGTATGACATCCTACACTACAATTCTATCTTGTGATTTTTTTACAATTCTTGTTACTTTCTACAGACTCCTTATACTAGGAACTTTCTACTACCTTTGGTTCATCTTGTGTTAGGATAGAAAAAGAAGATTAAAGAATGTGAAGGATTACAAAAGGCAATTTATACAATTGGTCTTTTCAAATAATTTTAAATAATTTTTATTTTTAAATAATCCCCAAAAGATAAATGCATTAATATACTAATGGATTTATGGTCCTTTGGATGGATGTACATATAGATAAATGCCACTATTTTTGATATATAAGATAAATAAGATATCAATAGTTATCATAAAAAAATATGATTTATAGTCAAGATATAAAATTTTCTTATCAAAAAATAATCTAAAAGATAAACACCATATTTTTTAATTTTCACATTCTTTGTACTAAAATTATTTTATTCATTAAAAAACAATCTAAAAGACAAACACCATAATAGGTATTTTAATTTTTAATTAAACATTCTAAATTTTAAACTTTTTTGTTCTTGTTTATCATTAAGGACTAAAAATATATGTAAAAGATAAAATTATAATATCATAATATAATTCAAATATATATATATATATATATATTCTCAATGTGATTTATAAATATATCTTATTTTGGCTCTAAAGATGGAACAAGTTATTAAAAAAGAGTTTGAAAACTAATTTATATTATAAATATCTTATTTGATATCTTGAATTGAATTCAACAAAAATATATTAAAAAATAACATAAATTCAAAACATATTTTAGATTTTAATCTATGAAGTTTTATAAATAAATTATGAATTAAATCAATAATATTTTATAATTATAAATTATGAGGCATTTAACAAGTACATTTATAAATTTATTTCTATCTTTTAATGTTATTTTTTAAGGAAAAAAATAAATAATTACTAAAAATTTAAAATTATTTTTTAATAAAATTAAACATAAAATATTTATATCTAGATATATTGGTATAAAATAATATGCGCATTGCTTTAAAATTTATATTTTATATTTTATATTTGTTTTATACTTTTATTTTGTATTCATGAAGTTGTTTTTATGTATGTAGTATATTGGTGAGTGTTTAGCAATATATGATGTGTTTGTTATATAAATTTTGTAAATGACTAATATTTTGTATTAGTAGTTTTTATATAAAATAGCCTGTTTAATAATATTTTATTTTTATCTTTTATTAAACTGACAATTGTAGTAAATTATGACAAGGCTCAATCAATATCTAATAGAATCTTATTGTAAGACAAATGTTTTAAGGTCTTCCTGGCCTATATTTAGATTTTAAAAAGATTAAGTATATATTTTTAATAATTAAAATATTTTGATAATAATTAAAATTTTTTAAAAAATTATGTTGCATGTATTCTACCTTATATTACATTAATAAGATCTTAATGAGTTGGTTGTAATTTTTAATTATAAATTGGGATTTTAAAAACTTGAAATTTTTTATTAATAAAAAACTATTATTTAAATTATCTAAAATATACTAGTATTCACTCATTTATAAAATATTTAAACAAAAATTACTATTAAATTTTTTTAAAACTAGATCTCAAAAAGTATTAAATTTTAAATAAATAAAAAAATTGGTAAATTGATTATTTATAAAATTTGATGGTTTGATTAAGTAAAAGATAAAAAATAAAAAATAAAAAAATAAAAAAAAAAGTGATAATAAATAATAATATATTAATAATCAATTATAAAATTAATGATTTGTCAAATTCTTTGAAATATTTTTTTTTTTAAATAATAATAAGTTTTTATCTACTTTTTATTTTTTTATGTGATTTATTCTTAAAAATAAAAGTCATTTTTATAGAAATTATTATAGTATTATATCTTTTAAATCATCATATGATTTAATGATATAAAAAATAGAAATGTAATATAATATTTTCATATCACTTCTAGATGATTTATAATAATTCATATTTTTTATGCCAAACTTTGATAAAATTCTTTTAAATAGATTTTTGTAGAATTATTAAGGTACTTTAAATATTATCACATAAAATTTTAAAAGATTTTTAAATATTATTGTGATAGACCTATTGAAATTTAATTATAATATTTTTTAGGGTGCCATAGAACTCTTTTGTGATTAAATTACTAAATAAGACTATTGACATCTTAGATCAATACCTTATAATCTACAGATTTAACATTGACTCACTTACAAAGAAATTAAGATAATTTTTAAGAATTGGATTTTCTTTGTAATCTTATCATTGGTACCAAAAGACTTCAAAGTTGCATAGTAGTAGAGAGTCATTCTACCTAAGGATTCTTAGAGTCATTTGGTACTTACAAATAATATCCTAGAAAAATATCAAACATTCTAGTCTTTTATGAGATACTACTAGGTATTTTATAAATATTAAAAATAAAGAAACAAAAAGAAAAAAGAAAAGAAAAGAAATAAATATATCTATATCTATTTTGATTATAATTGGATTGTATAAGTAGTGTATATTGACAATTATTTATAAATATATGTAATAATGATTTTGTAAATCCTAAATATTTTAATATATACATAACTTCAAGGCAATAGTGACTATTTAGTCTAAAATTCTTCTAATCACATATTTTAAAATAAAATCCTTAGAAGAATTCTAACATTAATTTTTTTCTTCTATTTCTAGTTTTGAGTACTTTTAAAAAAAAAGTACACAAAATCAATTATAACATTGATTAAATCCACTTGAAAATATATAAATATTAATAATTTTATTTATAAATAAGAAATATTATATTTTTAAAAAATTAATAATAATTTAGAAAATGTGTAAATTATAAAGTTAACAAAAAAATATCTTAAGTACAAAAAATTTATTAATTTAAAAATAACTTGGTAATATTTATTTTGATAATATAAAATTAAATAAAAAATAATAATGATAATAATAGAAAATAATAATAAAATAATGGTAATGATAAAATTTCCTAAAATTTAATAATTTAAGTTTAAAATATATATTTAAAAAATTAAAATACTTGAAATTAAAAAAATAGTAAATAGAAGCAAACTTGTGGATATTTTTATTTATAGGATGTGTTGGTTTATTATTTACTATATAAAAATTAATAGATCTCAATATTTTTATATATAATTTATATGTACTTATTTAAATTTAAAATCTTTTTGAAACTAATTATAAATAATATCTCAATGATAGAAAAATAGAGTATATTTACAACAAATTATATTTTATTGTATTATCTAAGATTAATTTAAAGAAAAAATTATGCTTAAATGAATGAAAAGTGTAACAATTTCTAAATTTTTTATATATGGAATTTATCTAAAATAAAAACTTAAAATAATACTTTAATTAAAAAAATAATTTAATTTTTTTTTAAAAAAATAGTACCATTATGACACATAAAAAAGTATATTACTTTCTATTAAAAAAAATTGAGGATCCATTCTATCATGTTATTTTTAAAATAAAGTAAATATTCATAATTTTAAAAATCTAACATTTAATTTTAAGTAAAAAATTTAATATTAATTAATATTTTAATAGAATTTATTTATATATTAATAGTAAGTTTTAAGATAATATTTATTGATTTAAATAAAGAAAAAATTATCTTATATTTAGAAGTTATATTGTTTTAATTTATTATTAAAGATATAATTTTTTTATATTATCAATTTAAATTATTTGATTCACTTTTAAATTATTTTACAAATATATTTTTATATAATCTAAAATAAGATTTTATTATTTTATTTAATCAAATTATAATTATAGAATTTAAAATATCTTTATTTTTATTTTTTAGTATTTAAGAAAAAATCTAAAAATAATATAAATAAAATACTTTATATTTGATAAAAAATAGTATTATAAAATTGAGATGCTTAATACAACATGTAAAGATATTTAAAGATATCTTTAAAATAGTAAAACTTGGCTACTAGTTTAAGAATAGAGGAAAAATTTATGTCAATTAATAGATGATTGATTAAATAACATAATGACACATCTTTGTGCTTTGTTTATTTATTATATTAAGAACTGGAATAATTTATTTATTTTATTAATGTGACCAAAAAATCCACAATCACCTAATATACTACTTTTTGATAGGTGATTTTTAATTTTGTAATTTTGAAGATAGTTTTGTTCTTAAAAAATGATAAAAACTTTTAAATGTTATTTTGTGCATAAATAATTTTATTTATTTTCAAAATATCATATTGTTACATAATTTTTTTAAAAAAATAAAGATAGATTTTAACAACATTTTGGCTAAACTTGTATACTTTCATAAAACTATTCCTGATATGTGCCTTTAAAATACTACCACAATATATGTAAGCCATTAATTCTATTATTCAGAATTGCATTTGCTTTGAGAATGTATTATAAATAAAAATAAAAATACTAATTATTCTACTCCAACTATGACATATTGCACTTTTTCCTAGAATGTAAGAACCGAAATTCTTCTTCCATTCCTAACACACATTTTCATACTTGTATATGCTTTGAGTAAAATTCAATTCCTTCAATAGTATTGTGAATAAAAAAACCTTTTTATTTCAAATTTACGACTTTTATATTATAAGTGGATATCTAAAGTATGTTGATTACAAGAAGTCTTCTGAATCAAACTTGCAATACAATGTAGGTTTTAACATTACCATGTACTTGATTCCATGTCTAAATATCTGTGTCATTTTGTAAATTATCGCTCCTTCAGTCAGCCACCAGTTTACTAATGCATCATGAAGAGACAACACAAACTGCTCCTGACCCTACTCTACAACTAGCTTATTAAGTATTATCTTACTTTGCATTCCCCTAACATGTCTCACAAACCACCTTGTCATTAGAAATGTGATATTCTCAACAAGGCTATAATGTTCTTCTACATTGGATGCCTGCTAGCATTGTATATTGCACTACAAAGAAACACAAAACAAAAAGACGGGTGTTATTTGTCCAACCTCAATGTCCACGACAACTAGCACATACTGAGTCGTAGCAAATAGTGAAGGATTTTTGAGTTGTTTGAAGAATTTTTCACTTAAAGCCTCTGCATTTAAAACCAATTAATTTCAAGAAATCCAATGGGGTCATTCAGCCACCAACAATCCATTCAAGACAGTTAAGACATTGCGATATTAAAACGACTAGAAATGAAACAGATAATTCATAAGGTATATTTTCATGAAAAGTCAAATTTACAGCCAAATGACAATAATCCCAGAAAGCGATTTCAAAAATGTCACTGAGGATGAAGGGTAAGACAAAAAACTAAATTTAAATCAATATAGCAAGAGATATGTGTTAATATGGAACATTGAAATTACTTGGGAAACAACGTATGGTTAATCAATGTATCAATCATGATTACAGAGTATAAGAGTTTACCTTGGCCCACCCAAACGGCGCAATCTACATATTTTTACCCAAACCAAAACTCCAACCTATGTCAGCAAATACTTGATACAGGATACGCCACATCAAACTATGTCGGTAAAAGTAGTAAATCAATGCCATCTAAATACTACACAAACACGAGAGCATAATGGAAACTAGAGTACTGGACACATGATCTGTACGAGTAAATGGGAAAAAATCTCACGAAAAGAAAGACACATCCAGAAATCCTTTTTTAGAGGATGTTTAAACACTGTAATCGCAGCATGTAACATGTAGAGAAAACGAATACCAGAAAAGATAGGATGAAAATCTTGAACCCACAATAAAGCAAATTGGTGCTCAATAAAATAGAAAAAAATTCAAAAAATTTAAAAGAGGAAAATTGTAGACATGGAATAGAAGTAAGACCTGACGTGACACAAAGAAAAGTCACCAGGTTTAGCCCATAGCACCCACTTGAGTGTGTATGAAGGCATATCTCTGCCACAAGAGAAGCAACGTTAGTAATTATATGAATTTGGAAATGTCACCACAGTCTATTTAGTTTGAAATGGGCTGGGCAAAGAAGACGACCAACATTTGGACAGTTTGAAATGAAGATCAATCAAGACTACACCATTACCACCCAAACATGAGGATGGCATTTAGCTCCCATCCCAATGTACGTACACCGGTACGAGCCCTACAGAATACCAATGAGATAAATAAGGTAACCAAACATTACACTGAAAGTGTATTTCTCACTCCTAATGACCCAAACCCTTGCAGTCCTTGGACGAACTCACAATCCCAGATCTCAGGCTCTCAAGAGACGCACTCAAACGTGACCTGTTAGAAATGAAACTTCAATTAACTTCTAAGGTATGCAAATAAAGTTCACAGGTCATTACATCAGACTTTACAACTTCCATGCAAGTTGTGTCCACCTTTGATCATGATCTACGAAGGCTTTGTCCAAATCATAATATTTGTGATAGTCTCTCCAATGCTCCATTCTTAGTGCAACAAGGCGGTTGGATTTGAACAGATCCGCAGAAATTGGAATAGATACTGTATGGCTGAACTAAGAGAATGTAAAGTTCAAAGAATGGTAACTACGTTCCATATCCTAAAGATCCAACAAGTACAATACCTCACCTAAGAACAAATTCAAGCGGTTACTCTATAACAATTATCCATGAGCTTTAGCAATGTGGTTGAATCCAATTGAATATTTTTGCAACTCTCCATCACGCACCCATGCATAGGAGAAAATTGCTGCTCATGTGCAACTAACAGCACGAGTCATTGACATGTAAGCGAGTCGCCCCGCAAAATTCCACCAGAAAGATAGGGCCCAAATGGGACCTTAGCAAAATAACCCATTAACCAGAACACCACGGATACCAACTTATCAGCAACCGCAGCATGAAAGTGTTCTCCCTCTCCTATGTGACATCGAGAGACATGTTGCGTGATGCTGAAAGATACATCCACATCTGTACCCTCGTCCCTTATCTGCTCCCAGAGATCCAGGGGAGCAACCTTCACATCAGAGTTATGACATACTTTAGCTGAAGTTAACTATCTAATCTAGAACATCCCTAAGTTGAGCAAAACTGCAAAAAAAAGTAACAACCACAAAGATTCCTAGGTATTGAATAAGTGTGAAATATACTCAGTAAGCTATATTACTATTCTGTGATCGATGAACAAACATGTCATACTCCCACCACACTTGATCTGCTAACTTGTTCTTGAAACCTCTAAGAACAAGACACGCAGTATATTCTAGCTCAGTTGAGGCCTCGATACAATTACCGATATACCAATATTTCTACGATCCAGGTTGATTTCAAAAACCAATGTTTTAGATAGCTCAAAAGCTTCAACAGCAACTGACTAATTTCGCAAATGAAATAAATAAAAAAAATAAAAAATAAAAACCATCCAACAGGCACTCATTTAAGGAACTGATAATAGGGCAGCAGTGTAAGCTTCTAAGATGACAACACCAAGAATTCAATTTTCACAAGCCTCACCTCAAAAAATTACACATCGCACTGGAGATGTTCCCCTTGCATCCTTCCACATCTATCCCAAACATAAGGATCTAGTTTATTGGTCGCTGGGAACGTCCTTTCTAACTCACGAACAAACTCTCGCTCAATAATCATTGCTTGTGCATTCAAATCCACTTCATCAAGTTCTTTTGTCTTTGGTTTTGCTTCAGCCAAGTCAGTCCGCTGCATATCAGACCACATAAGAAGTGACTTGTTCATGTACAACATAATGAAGATATGTGCACTTTTTAGGCACGATCTAATTTATTCTAAAGTGAATATCACAAAACGACCCGAACAGTTGCATTCAGGTGACAGCAACTTTGTTGTACTACAAGTTCAGTAATATTCTTGGTACATGGATCGACCATTTCACCTAGTGCTGTTAGAAACATGCATGGGTTCAAAGTGCCTAGGTCAGATGATCGGTAACTGATCATTGACATACTTTGAGGGAAGAGTATACATACCACGTAAACGTAAGCACAGCCCTTCCCACCATCCCCAAGTCGCTTGAGCCTCTTTTCTGACAATAGCCTGTACGTAACAGACCATCAAATAAGAATCTGTTAAAAATTCTACGATAGTATTGTAAATTTGCTGAGGTTAGAAAGCCCCAACACAATGACACTTAAGCCTTCGTATGCATACATGTAAATAGATGCTTACAATCTGATGGCCTTGCTGACATCAGGATTATTTCCCAAGGCACCTCGAATAAGCTTCTCAGGTACAGATCTATCTCCCACAAATTGCAAAATATTATCTGCAAAGCGGTTAACACGCGACAACTGCGAGGTTTTGTTTCCCGCTTTTTTCCGCCCATTTGAAACATTTGCTAGTACTAGTTGTCCAGTAGGCTCCTTTCCTAAAGAAAAGAAGGACGAGGGAACAGCCAATACCCCTTCTTCCGATTCAGTCTTGACACCTGCAGTTAGCACCTTCAAAGGTGCTACATCACTTGTAAATGGCTTTTTATAATCTTGATGTTCTACAAGTGCAGATTCTCCCTTTCGGTTTGACAGGGCAACCCCTTGTCTAGGAACCAATGGAATAACTGGTGAAGTTAATTCCTGTCGATGCTTCAAGTTCCGCTTCAATTTTGGCTTCAACTTTTCTTTTAATTTGTCCTTTAACCTTTCTCTCAAGGCATTGATGCTGCAAAGTAGTAAATAACTTGTGTGAATAAATGAACCGTCCGTAGAACATCTTGAATAACTCAGACATTTGGTTTCTCAGGAAAGGGTCATGGACCACGAGTAGCAGTTAACAGCAATTGCGGAATACGTACGCAAAGATATGTCACATTAGCTGTTGAGAATATTATTGAAGACAAGGAACTATGAACAGAAAGAATATTAACATGTGAATATGATAACTGCAGAAGCCAAACAGAATCTGACGAGCTAAACAGAAGAAACTTGAAGCATGAAGGGATTAGAATCTTTTTGAGACCCGCTTACAATAAGAGAAGAGTTTATCTATTGTAAGGCAACATAAGGCTTTAGGCGAACAATTTACAACATGGAGGTAACATGCCCTGATCATGATGCATATACAAATTAATGAAAGCAAGATTTCATTCATGCATGCTCAAATATCTATCTATATATATATATATATATAGAGAGAGAGAGAGAGAGAACCAAACAACATAATTGTAAGGATGTTAAAAGTTACAAATTCCAGTTACAGCGCATGCATCAAAACATGATTGTAGCAAACAAATGAAAAGAGTAGGCTTACACCCGAATTGATTCTAAGGAATTTACCTGAGCTTCTGACTTGCATGAGGAACGAGCGAAATACTTCCTAGATGGTTGTCGGTTTGAATCACATGAGGGACTAGAACCATACTTCGTACATGATTGTCGCCAGCTAGCTCCGAGCCCTTAGAAGTACCAGTATCAGAGACAGCAGAAGAATCAAGCGGTTTAGAAGAGAAACTTCCATCCATGGCTTTGTCCACTTCGACCTGTTCATTCCTGCTCACATCCCAATGCCCATTGTGGTTGCCAAGGCCAATAGCTGGTCCTTGGTAATGTTCTATCATCCCTGTGCCCAGCACTTCTAAACGAGTCTCCGCCTGTGGAAAAGTACTGGCCTCCGATGCTTTTACCTCGGGTGTCATCTATTCCAGGCTCCGTTGGCGTATTTTCCCAAAAACAGCAGCTATTCTGTACTATCGATGTGTAGTAATTTAGGTGCAGAATTTTCCTGGAAGAAGGCTGAAATGCAAGAAAAAATGGTTACGAATATTTACAAAGGTAGAAACCAATAGCATTGTTCTCGATCCCTCATCAAAAAGCACCAAATTTTTAGGCTACATATTTCCATATGAAGTGCATAAAAATTGAAATGCAGGAGTCTCTCAGAATAACCTAGAAGAATTTTAGAAGAAAACTCAATCGATTTCTAATGGAGCTCTTTTCATTTCCTCATATACCTAGAATGTAGTTGAGAGGCAAACCATTTTAAAAGTTAGTCTTAAAACAACAATAGGAAACGTACCATGCAAGGATTCCGTTTCTCACGTTCTCAACCATCGACAAGACCTGGAGGCAAGCCATGTTCTATTCCAAAGCAATCCGTCAAACCGAAGAGGCAAGCACTGCGTCCTAATTCTTCTAGGGCCTAGGATCTCTGGTGTACAGTTGTAGAGATTAAAAAACGAGTAGTACTTCTACTTCCTGCCGAAACAAGGTGACCAGCGTTAACGCTTCCCAACCAACAATGTTCAGGAACTAAATTCCAAAGAAATGTTTAAGAACCAATTGTAAGTCCGATTTCTACCCCGGGTAGATCAAATGATTCAAAACGATACACTTTCTAACTGCACCAGAACACATAATGTTGCAGTTTCATCGCAATAAGTCCAACACGCGACCGACCTCGTCTCAAAATTCAGCAACCTCAAATTCTGCACAGCATACCGGAAGATTAAAAAGGCCGAGTGCAAACACACGTAAGGTTCCACAGCAATGATGACGCGAGAAATAGCAAGCAGGCATCTACTCCCTTCAATCGCTGCCAATAGACTGCAACAATAGAGTTAACCCCAGACGAAACATTACCAGAGAAAAATGCAAATTAAGAATATAGGAGAAGCTGGAGAGGCGATGACTGACATGGCTCCATCATAGACTGGACGGCAGCTGGGAACACGAGACGGCCCGAAATTGCGCAGCCAAAGGTGCGAGGGCGACAGGAGAGTCGAGTTGAGTCAAGCGAGGGAGGCAGGGCATAGCAGAGCGAAGATGGTGCACGAGGCGAGCAGAGCAGAGCAGCCAGCACGGGAATAGGGGGAGGGTGGGGCAACTGCGAGGCAGTGGAAGAGGTGCAAGGCCCGCACAGCAACAACGAAAGGCCGGACCGGACTCAAAGCT
This sequence comes from Physcomitrellopsis africana, assembly GCA_036785485.1. Classification (NCBI taxonomy): domain Eukaryota; kingdom Viridiplantae; phylum Streptophyta; class Bryopsida; order Funariales; family Funariaceae; genus Physcomitrellopsis; species Physcomitrellopsis africana. Next base: position 568,254 of record JAWRVF010000134.1, on the reverse strand, counting down.
AAAGTATCGCAACATCAGCGCAGAGATGCGCACTCAAGAGGGAGCGAAGTCAGGGGACCAGGGCGTCGGTCTCGAGGCACGACGCCTGATCGACCCCCCCTCCTTCTTCGTCCTCTTCTTCGCCATCATCGTCGTCCTCGTCGTCTTCTTCGTCGCCTTCGCTCCTTTCCCACACTCACGTCATTCTCCTCAAATTCAAGTTCCTATCACCACGTTACATTCCCCGCTCCCTTGAATGTCATGGTGATGGAACTATTGTCAGCACCCTTTAAAGTCACCCTGTTTTTTATATTCGCCTTGCCATTACTTTGAATTTCTCATATGCTTTTGCGTTTACTGGCTAAAATGAAACTCCAGTTGAAGCCTTAAGTTAACCTTTCTAAGTCCGAGACTGCAGTATCCTTCACATTAATGAATTTTTTTTAAAACTTCGTTCTTCACAATTTGATCTCTAGATGTCGTTTTTACAGTGTTCTTTTATCCCTCCTAGTATATACTGAAAACTACCATTTACAGATTTGTGATATTGAACAAAAACTCTCTTTGAAGAAATAAATTGTTAAATGATGCCTCACAAAATTTATAACTTGCATTTGTACAACATATTCCACCATAAACATGTCATTCAGTATCCTTTCAAATTATATAATGAACTAAGAAAATTAATCATTGTATTCTGTTTGCATGAAAAGAATTATTTTGATAAAAAGTATAATTATAAAATTGAAAAACCAATCAAGTTATGATTAACCCCATCAGATGGCAGGGTAAAAATACATTTATATGTGTGTGTGTATATATAGATATATATATATATATATATACACATACAACTTGAATTTCAAGTGATTTTTAAATGAAAATGACAAATGACAAATGCAGCATATGCTGCACTCCCTTTTGAATTCCATAACACCATATTATCACTACATATCAATTTCATGATGTTGATTTTTAATTGAAGCTATGTAATACATATTTCAAATTTTATTCAGGTTTTAAATATTAAAAAATTAATATTATGTTTGTATTGAAAGAAAGTGCATATTGTGTTTTAAGGGATCCCAGAGTGACACAAAAGACTTATAGGCCTGAATAGCATGAATTTCAAGGATTTCATTATTTTAATTCTGAAGTATTAAATAACACTTCAATTGGAAACAAGAATAAAAATTTACGAGTCACCAAAAGTAAACAATGCCTTATGACACCAGAATCATCACAAAATCATATTACCGAAGGAACATAGATTTCTCATAATGTATTGAACAGTACAGCTGGTAAACTTATTAACAATAACCCAAAAAACTGAAACAAACTGTAAAAGATCTGAGGAGAGTTGGATAGTGTTTCAAAAATTTAAAAATTAAAAAAAAAAAAAAAAAAAAAAAAATCATCATCATCATCATCATCATCATAATAGTTCTATGAAAAAAATATAAAAAGATAAAAAAAATATAAAAGATAAAAAAGTATTAAAAGCCAATTATATAAAAGTATAAAATAACTAAGAAAATTTTGTTTTATTTTTTGGTTTTGTTAATTATTACAATAGATTTAGTTGCAATTTCTCCAAGATTGTTGTATTATTTGGTTTTTTGGAAAAACATGTCATCCAAGAATAACAAAGAATAGTGTAGTTTAAGATTTTTAAAAGTTTCAATTTTACTTATTATTACTTCTGATTTTGATTTTTTTCTAAAATTAAAAAAATCTTAAAATTATATGTTAATGATAGTAACTTTGATACTAGAGCAATATCATATAAGATAGAAAGACTTGCACACAAAGATTCAAGAAGCTCAGCACAAAGCACCCAATTGACTTATCTATAAAAAATATATTTAAAAAAAAAAAAAAATTTAGGACATTGGATAAAAACACGACAACACCACCTTAAACTTGTATATATAAATAAGTAAATAAAACAATAACAAGAACAACAACAAAAGTTTTTTTGTCTCTAAAAAGTAGTACTGGCTAAGTTTAAAAGAATGAATTCATAAATTTTTAAAAATTTGTATAGGGTAAAAATAAATAAAAAGAATCATTAAGAGATTTTTTTTTTTTTTTTAATAATCTTATTCAATTAATAATACAATATTTCTATAAACTTTACCAAAACTTCTTCCAATTTCAAAAAATTTAATATAATCTTGATAATAGTAGACCATTTTAGGCAATTGGTGCACATGGTCCTAATCTGAAGAATGACTTTGGTTTGTGAAAATTGTAAAATAGAAATATATAAAAATATGAGAATTCTTAAGATTATAATATTAATTTAAAGACCTAAGTTTATAAGTATTTCTTTACCACATGTTTACAAAATTCATTATTAAATTGGTATTTAATATCATATTTTAAACAAATAAAATATATATATGGAATCTTTGATTAAATTTAAAGAAGTTTATATATAAAGACTAAAGAAGTTAGGTAGACTATGTAGGAATTACCAAGTTTAATTACAATGAAGCAATGCATTTGACTTTTAAATAATTATTATTTGAATTGACAAAGGAATTTTTTGAAAAATTATAAGAATTAAAAAATGAATTTGGTTTAATCAAGAAAACAAATGGAAAAGATATAAGAGTTTTATTAAGAAAGCTTCAAAGGCACTGTAAGAAAGAAAAAAAAAAATTAATGTCAAAAGATGTGAAGTGAAATATAAAGTGGGACAGATAACGTTATTAGAGGTGAAAAATTATAATGGCTCTTAGTACAAGACAGGAAAACCAGTGAGAACATAAACTGGTGCTTTGAGAAGAAGCAATATTCCAACAAGGAAACAACGAAGGCATTGGTGAAAGTCACCAGGGTATCTTCATTAGTTTGAAGGATAGTACAAGCACACGCCACCATATTCTGAAAGACCCATGTGACAAGAATGTTCCCTAGGACAAGGGACCTGTACAAATATTGAAACTATAACAATCCTTTGCTTTGAGGAGCAAGAGGCAATAATTCAGGATAGACCCTAGACGCCTAAGACTACACTTGTGCAAAACATGCTAATGTTCGACCAATGAAATCTAGTTCCACCGCTTGGCATTCTTAGAAACTTTGGCCTTAGCTTTGCTTTGTTGAAATGATTTGGCCTTCTGCTTCTTTTGTAGCTCCTTTTCAGCCTGCAAGGTTGCATTCAGCTTACACAGTTAGGAAGGATCGTGTGAATTGTCGGAGTTTGATTAGTAGGTCTCACTAACAGGAATTCTAAGCTCACCTAGCTAGTTTTCTGTACAACCTTTACCATAATCAAGCACGACTGTAAAGACGACGGAACCATACCGACATTTGAGTCACTAGTACCAACGTCGAAGCATCTGATATACAATACTAAGAACAGCTTGTGCTTTCAACCGTGGAATGCAATACACAAATACAAAACTCTTCATTCCAATTCTGAATAATCCGTCCTAGTTCTAGCTTAGGACGGACTAAAACTCCATATTAACAGGTACAAGGGAAAAAAGATGGGAGCAACAGGAGCAGGCTTCTAAACATGTGGTGAATGTACCTTGCTCATTTTAGATTTGGCCTTTACAGTGGGAGCTAGGGTTTCCAGCTCCTTCTCCCGTTCTAGTTCCCTTCGACGAGCCTCCAAGTTATTCTCCAAGTAATACTACATTTCAATATACAATCAGAAGTAGATTAATGTTTTGCAAAACACAACATACTATCACAAAATGCTCATGAATCACTTTACTCCTGGTGCCGGAAGTCTCAAGCGAAAATGTGTCTACACTGGATTCAAAAAAAAATTAATTACAGTCAATTCTCAAATTAACCTACTCAATCTCTTGGTTGGATGCTTCCCTGCTCCAGGTTCTTGGATGAATTTAAAGAAAGCAAAAAATGTAAAGCATTTTGGAAACTGAATGCTTACATTATAGTCCCCAACGTAATCGTTTAGCTTCTGGCCCTTGACTTCAACAACTCGGTTCACAATTTGCCGCAGAAAATAACGATCATGAGAAACTGCTATCACAGTCCCGCTATACTCCCTCAAAGCTTCCTGCCCAATGAGAACATTAAAAGATTGCACTATATTATAGTCGAATACATTAATGAGCTAATTTTGAAGAACTTGAAACAGCCAACCAAACAAACAAAAGTCCTTAGAATGTCCAATTGCATGGGGTTCGTGGTTAACTCACCTCTAACATTTCCTTGGATGGAATATCAAGATGATTTGTAGGTTCGTCCAAAATCAGCAGCGTCGATGGCGTCACCATGAACTTGCACAACGCTAGTCGAGCCTACATTGTCAACCACAGCAGATTCTTAAGATAAACTGTTCGGAACATGTGCTAAAGAGGCTGGAGCTCCTATAAAATCTACAAGGTAATACCTTCTCACCGCCACTAAGAAACGCAACTTTCCGATGAACCATGTCTGCCTTAAAGTTACACCGACCCAAGAGAGCCTTTATGTCATTAATTGTCCAATCCTCCGCTGCCTGTTCCACAGTCTGAAGTACGGTTTTTTCCAGATCCAGCGCCTCTGCCTGTTGCATAACATTTTTTCTTAGAGAAAAGACTTAAGTTCACATTTTCTTAACAGCTACGACTTCATCGTTGAAATGAAAGAACTCTGTTGCAAACGCATTCTCTGTCACAAAAAGTAAACAATAAATGAAGACTCACAGAAGAAGAGAAAATGAACCTGGTTCTGCTCGAAGTAGTTTAATACAACGCGATATTCTCCAAGTGCAACTTCACCTGAAATGGGTTCCTCCATCCCCATAATCATACGCAGCAAAGTTGACTTACCACATCCGTTTGGTCCAATGATGGCCAACTTTTCTCCTCGTTCTACAAGAAGGTTCGCATTGTTAAACAAAACCTACAACGAAAAGCATCCATCCCAAGTTAAAACTCATCTCCAGATCTCAATGAAAACAATAATCAGCTACATAGACACAACCTTCAACGTTGTGAGCAGTTTTCATCATACAGTTTGACAAGCGGATCATAAAGATATGTCCGTTTAAAGCTCAATAACATCATATAAAGAGATGTGACTTCTGGGTTCAACTAAAAGATCTGATATTTTGGAACCGGGTTTAAGATCAGGTATTCTAAAACAGCTCACTAGAACTCAATATCACATGTCCTGAATATGATCATCTCAATTGATGCTACTTTGAAAGATGACTAGTGCTTGATTCAAGAACTATACTTTTAAGTTTGTCAATTTTTTCCTAGGTCTCACACCGAGGCAGAACCTTAAATATGGACGGAAACACTAAGTGTAGCATTACCTTCCCCTCATATTCAAAATTCAAATTTCGTACTTCCAAGACTTTTTTCCCACTTCGTTCGAGCTCAGGAAATCTGAACTTCAGAGCCTTGCGCTCAAATGGCTTTTCAACAATGTTCCCATCTTCTTGCATTTTCTCAAGTTGCTGAAACAATCCAAGTAACAATTTCGTGTTATCCAACATCTAGAAGGTATGCATACACTGTACATATGACCACGAACAATATTTAGGAGCCTTGTGTGCACATGTGTAATCATCTTACAAAGGCATCTAAAATGCGTCTTTAGTCATTTCCTACATACCTGGCAAGAAAATAATCGAAAAACGTTCACAAACAGCCTGATGAATGAAATCTGCTAATGTTTACCATGAAGTTTGTGGGACTACCTTCTCAGCTGCTGAAGCTCTACCGGAATTGGCTCCACCACTCAATCTCTGAATCAAATCTTCTGTCCGAGATATCTCTTTTTGCTGTTTCTCGAAAGCCATGCGCTGAGCTTCAATCCACGCTGCCTTTGCGGTAACGTATTCGCTGTAGTTACCTTCAAATGTTTTTGACACACCCATATCAGTTTCCACAATTTTTGTACAGAGTTGATCCAGCGTTGCTCTGTCATGTGATACAATAACCATAGGTACGTCTTGCTTCTTCAGGTAACCTTCTAGCCACTCTATGCTGTCAAGGTCAAGATGGTTTGTGGGCTCATCAAGCAGTAACAAGTCGGGTTCCTGAAAAAGAGCGATTAAGTGCCTTTAGTGCCATAGTCCGACATCCCATACCATACTGGAGCAACTCTGAAAATGCATGTTACCAATCTCTCTTGCATAATGTAACACCCATTGCATCACCTACGTCAATCCTGTACCGCAACTCTACATCTTTCAAGACAGGTATGCTTCACTAGACCACCTCCATATGCCTAATCAACAAACGTGCAATGTCTTGATGCCTTCAAAAAGCACTCATTGCACAAGGTAGGGTACCTGGAGAAGGATTTTTCCAAGTGCAATACGCATTTGCCAACCACCACTGAACGATGCGACAAGTTTGTCAGCATCCTCCATGGTAAAACCTAATTCAGGCATCATTTTGTTGATATTTACATCCACATTGTACAGATCTGTCAACTCTGCTTGCTTTTGTAAGTTGTCCAGCTCATCTAATAAGCGTGCCATGAGATCCATGTCATCAGTCGCGCTCTCAAGTCCAACCTGCAATACAATACCAGATCACTCATTCTCTAAAGCGTGAGAAATATGATCCACTAATCAGCGTAATAATATGGTACAGGAATAATCACTAACAGCAACCTTCACATCAAGAGGTTATACAATCTGTCATTTTCTGGTTCAATTAGCACTACGCGTATCGTCGTTTCGACCTCTCAAAATGTGAGCAGCAAACCTTTCAGCTTTACCGTGTATATAAAGTGCTCATTTCATGTTCTGAGAGAATTTTCAAGTCCAAAAAAAATCCCAGCAACAAGAGTATTTCGGATTGTTTCACGAAATCTTAAAAAGTCAGTATACGATTTTAGAAATTCACAAACAACTTCAGGGGATCAATACCTACCTGAACTTTTTCAATGCGAGCTGAAATTTCCATTTGTTTACTAAACACACTCATGAACTCCTCTCTCAAGGTCCTGCTGCCCACCACCTCGAACTCCTGAGACAAGAACGCGATTTTCATATTCGGTGATGCTTTGATTACTGAACCACCATCGGCCTCCTCCTTGCCTGCGATAATCCTAAGCTGCGTGGTTTTTCCTGGACAAAGAGATAGTTTCAGAATTTGAATGTAAAACACGGAAACCACCACAGAAGCTCAGGTAGTTGCCAATTGATCACCCGTAGAAGGCACTGATTCGTGATTCTTGTCATTCTGGATAATTAAGAATAAAACATATTCAAAATTACAGCTACATAGAGTTGGTGCATGGAACTTTCCATCACTGGAAGAAGTGTGACAAGGTGCGGCACGCTCACCAGCGCCATTGACGCCCACAAGCCCCACCCTCTCCCCCTTTTTCACTTCCCAGCTACAATCTTTCAGAATCTGCGCACCCTTGAAAGTCTTGCTAATGTTCTCAAGCCTAACTCCAGACGACACACTTGATGCACCCGAACTATTGCCTCTTTTGTTCAATTTTTTCTGAGGCTTGTCGTCGGTATCCAACTCAAAGTCTTCAAGAAAGTATGAAGAGGCTGTCTCTTCGGCTGCTGCTAGTTTCTGGGCATTCACCTTGACAGTACTGCTGTGACTCCTCGCATCCTCCTTGTAGACTTTCTGATTAATCCGTGAATTCAAACCGAATGATTTATGTTTGGGAAGTGACCCAAGCCTGGCGGTCCGCTTCACGAAACAATTCTTCGTGGTGCTACTACTCAAATTAAATCCACATGAGCAATGCGGTCCCTCTGACGGAAAACCTGAAATTGGTGCTTGAGAATACGGCACAATCTTCTGGATTAATCCCAAACCTACTAATGACCTACGGCGATGAGACACTTTAACAGCATTGCTAATCTTCCAGGTCCGAACCTTGTTACATGTCGGTGTCAGTGCATTGCGTGAAATTGTCTGGACGTGAGAGATTGAGCATACCCAGGAATCAGCGTATGCGCCCATGATTCTCCAGCCGTACCAAGCTAACCTAATTCTGTGCCAGTGCTAACAGGGAAAGTAGAGCAGCGCTGCTTCCCGTCGTCACTCCAACGACACAGATAATTCCCTCATAGCCCTCCCAACGATGCAGCTCCCAACACCAAGTCGATGCAGGCGAACACCCCACCAACTGGTATCAATTCTGCCAATCCCACGACAGGCTTTCCTGATACCCGGTTTGCGCCACAGATGACCCTCTATCCTAATTCAATGTAAGAGGATGAGACCCCTTCAGCTGTGCTCGTCGCCTCATTACCGCCCTCGTCTGCGCTGCAGCAGTGCCACCAGCTCCAATTTAGACGACCACAATCACGCATCGAGGAAACGTGATGAAAGTAGGGCGGGTGCATATCAAGGGATACGAAAAGAGGAGGAATACGAAAAGACTAATCGTCGTGAAAGTGTGAGGTGGAAAGCACGATGGGTGGCGCAGATGAGAAACGGATAAAGCAAGCAGGGGGGGCATGGCATGGCAGGATCAGAACCAGGCAAATCCTGAGACTGCTTCAAGGCTTCCCGCAACAATCTTTCCAAAATCTCATCTCGCCACAAAAAACAATCTTCCAGTCCACTACAAATTCATAATTTTCAGTTCCCTCATGAAAAAACCGTTTGTCGGCTAACTTCATGGCGGCATTGCGTGGCATTTCGCAGCCACAACTGAGAGAGAAAAAACTATTCACCCACCCGGTGCGGCGCGGCGATTTCCCCACTTCGCATTTCCTTGCCGTGCCGCTTTCGCCGACGACCATGGCTTGTCACGGGGCGACGAGAGTACGGATGCTCTCATGGATGAATGTTCTCGTGGATGAATTATTTCGTCGATGGATCGACTCTGTGTTTCTAAACTTCGTCGAGTTTTATTTCTCATCCTTTGGTCTTATCCTTATCAAGGGCATCCGTCACTTTACTTCAGACCCTGAAAAATCCTTTGGGCTTCAACCAAGACCTAAATGCAGCTGCATAATATGAGGAGAGATAATTTTATGTAAGAAACAAACAAAGGGTAAAAAAACAAAGGGTATAAACAAATTGTGTCATTTTGTTGAAATTGTAATTTAATTTTTTACTTTATTGAATAGAGTGTTGGAGTATTAACCTGAATTTATAAGAAATGTTTTTGAAGTAAAAAAAATCATTGCTGCAATTTACAAGTTATTTTTTTAAAAAAAGAAATGTGCTTAAATTATAAGAATTTCTTTTAGGCTTAATGACACAAGTTTTTGCTATGCATGTATAGAAGAGGATGGATTTTTCATAAGCAACAAAAGATGTAAAAAATATCTCATTTACTATAATCTTATTCTTAGTTTATCAACTTGAATATCAAGTAGAGTATAAAATAAAAATGACTATAGATTATCTATATCTATATACATATAATTAATATATAGATAGTAATTCAACATATAACAAATTTATTTATAAATATATATATATATATATATATATATATATATTTTTAAATTTTTTTTAAAATTTAATTATTATTTTTAAAATTTTTAATATTAAAGCCAATATAAAAAATTTTAAAATTTTAAATCAATATTTTTTAGATACAAATCTCATTATTAGTTAATTTAAATCTTAAGATTCAATAAATATATGTATATAAATACTTAAAAAATAATAATTATAAATCATAATATTACTAAATTTTAATAACATTAAAATCATGTTACTTTTATATATAAAAATAATATAATAAAATCAATAAATATTTTTAATCTTAATTTAATATTATATTATATAATTTAAAATTTATTTATATAAATTATATGATATATAAATTTAGTTTTTTAATCATTTAATATATAAATAATAAAATAAAATATTTAAAAAATATTTAAAAAAGACATTTATATACATAGTAAGAAATTTGTGATAAAAAAGCAACAATTGAGGAATACAATTAATACAAGAATGGGTTATTTTTTTAAGTAATTCTTTTAAAAAATTGAGAAACAAATCATGATTGAGATCTTGATATTGTAAATGCTTATCACTCCTACAATCTGATTGAGAATATCACAGCCTATCTTATAGTAAGGAAAATGAATGCATACCAAAAATATATAACAATTATGTTTTTGAAAGCCAATATTGCTTCCAAATGTTATTGCAAAAATTTTCCATCTTACTAACTATCCAATAATGTTATATTATGTAAAAATTGGTTTGGAAATGCACTAGGTATCTGATTAGGGAAGAATTTGATCTTACCTTGAAGTTGGATTTACAAGCTAAAAATAATACATAAGGTATTTAAAAATATCTTTTTGGTAATCTTGAATAACTTAAATAAGGTTCTAATTATCCTAAGTACATCCTATCAATCTTAGAAAAATCTTAGATATATTTTATCACACTTTAATTAACTCCAAATAAACCTTAAATAATTCTTAATAATCACAATTAAATCCTAAAAAAATTCTAACCAACTTTGAAGAAATCTTAAAGAAATCCTAAAGATATCCTAAAGATATCCTATCAATCTTAAAAAAATTATAAAAAAATCATAAAGAAATCCTAAAGAAATCCCAACAAAATCCAAAGTAAATCCTAATTGAATCCTAAAAAAATCATTGACTTCAATAACCTTTGATTAAACTATTTAATTAAATTTAAATTTCTAACATACATTATATACAAATGTATTCACAAACCCACACATTTTTATTCATAAATCTACTAGAAAATTTGTAAAATTTTCTAAAATAAGAACCTGCTTTATTTTTAAAAAATAGAATCACCCAAATAAAACCTTGACTTTGCATAGCTTTTACAAAGTTATTACAAACTAAAAAACCTTGAAATCAATATTTAAAGGAATTTTATCAAGTTTGCTCTTCAATGCCACTCTTTGATCAACAAAAAAATCCCCTATTTGCAATGGATGCGCAGTTTTGTGCCTTGGAATCTAGTTTCAACCTTGATTCACAACTGGTTTTTTCTAGGTATCAATCTAAGGTTTTTTTAGATAAATTTTATTGAAAGCTACTTTCTATTATCACTTAAAGATGCCTATAATATTATTTTTGCTAATCTACTTTGTTTTGTCTTATTTATGGCTCTATAAAGTATATAGAAGTTTTTTTTTATAAAAATTAATATTAATATAAAATATTTATTACTTTTTTTTATCTTTTATCTATATTTCTAAATTAATTTGCTATTATATTTCAAATTAAATTTTTCTATAATATAATATTTTTTTTTTTTTTTTTTTTTTTTTCATCTAATAGCTGTATTAAAACTTAATAATGGTATAATAAGACATCTAATATCAAGGATATAATCATAACAAAACTTTGAGAAGATAAAGTGATAATGAATTCGAATCTTGATAAAGAGATGCTCCAACGAGCTTGACGATGATTCAATACGCGTACCGACATGAAATACTCGAGGTTCTTGTGATCCGTATACACGGTGACTGGACTCGAAGCGCCTTCTAGATAATGATGCCATTCTTGAAAAGAATCCACGATTGTAAGAAGTTCTTTGTCGTGGATCTCATAATTGATCTCGGCTGCTGAGAATTTTCTTGAATGAAAAGCTAAGGGATGAAGTTTGTCATTTGTTCCCATTTGTGACAAAACCGCACCCAAGGCAAAGTCTGATGCGTCTGTTTCCATAAAAAATGCCTTAGAAAAATCTACACGATACAAGATTGGTGCAGAAACAAACAATGTCTTCAAAACTTCAAATGTTGCTTCCGCTTCTTGATTCCATTGGAGTTTGCCTTTACAAGTCAAATGTGTAAGTAGAGCCGCAACACGAGAGAAATCTTTGATGAAGATCCGATAATAATTGGCGAATCTCAAAAAGCATTAGACATCTCTTACCGTCTTTGGAATCTTCCAATTCATCATTGTTTGGACTTTCTTAGGATCCATCATGAGACCATCATTTGAAATGATATATCCTAAGAAATCAACTTGAGTAGTGTGAAATACACACTTTTCCCTCTTGGCGTACAATCCCGCATCTCTAAGTTTTTGTAATACTTGACGAACATGTATTTCATGTTCTTCTATATTCTTAGAATAGATCAAAATGTCATCTAGGTAGAAAATGACAAAATTGTCTAAGAACTCGTGAAAAACATCATTCATGAGATGTTGAAAAGCAGCTGATGCATTCGTAAGTCCAAAAGGCATGACATTATATTCAAAATGTCCGTACCTGGTTCAAAAAGCAGTTTTCCATTCATCTCCTTCTTTGATGCGTACTAGATTGTATGCTCCTCTTAGATCTATTTTTATATAGATCCTAGCTTGATTCAACTGGTCGAGGAGTCCTGATATTAGAGGTAATGGATATCTATTCTTGATTGTGATCTTGTTGACTCTTTGATAGTCAAACACACGATAGTCAACGTAATGAACGCAATTGCAGCACTCCATCTTTTTCTTACACTTTAAATAGATTAGAATACATAGGATATACTTATTAGATACCTTCTAGAATATTCTAGAAGTTTCCTAAAACTCTCTAGAACCTTACAGAGCCTTCTATTATCTTCCTAGTATCAAGGACATACTTGTTAGAATCTTCTAGAATATTCTAGAAGTTTCCTAGAACTCTCTAGAACCTTCCAAAGCCTTCTAATATCTTCCTAGTTAATAGAAGTTGCTTGAGAAGCTCCCTAGTTGGAGGAAGCTGCTTGAGAAGCTTCCTAGATAGGAGTATATATTGGAGTTGAGGCTGAAGAGTTCTTCAGTCTCGACAACACATCTCTTGGAGCTCTAGCTCACCTCTCTGGTATTGTTTTTGTACTCATCTGATTAATCTAGTTCCTGCCAATTTTTCTTAAACTTTTTGTTTAGACTTCAAGTCTATATTCTGTATCCATGACAGTTTGTCGAGACTACTCTCACCTTGGATATCAGAGTTAGTTCCTTCTTGTTGGAGTGTAGATTACCCCTCTTCTGGAAGGTACACTAGTATTTTAGAGGTTGCGGATTACCTTCCTCTAAACTGATATCTTTTTGTCAAAATATTGGAGTCTTATTTTTCTTGGAGAGAGTGGATTATCCCTCTTTTCAAAGGTCTTAAGGTGTTTTAGAGGTTGCGGAGTACCCTCTTCTAAACCAATATTTCCTCCTTCTAGAAACAATTACTTCTTTTCTCTTAGAATGGTTGGAGGTCAAGACATTAATATGAGTAAAAGTTTGGAGTCCAAGATGGATGCCATTATGAATGCTCTTGCTACGTTATTACAGAGAACTACGGTGATGGAAGGAGTCTTTACAAGACTTCATAATGATGGAACATCCGGAATAGCACAATCTAGGCTTCATCAGCCTCGAGCTTCTGCACGAGAAGAAGCAGCTTTACCTGTGGTTCAACGAGAACCATTACTTCCACAACGAAAGGAACCTCATATTAGCCTTCCACACAAGTTTGATGGCACATGCTCCAAGTTTCGAGGTTTCATCAATCTAATCAAATTAATAACAGCTCTACAATCCGAACGTTATCCGACGGAGGAATCACGCGTTGGATTTGTTGGAACTTTGCTTACGGGACAAGCTCGATCATGGTTTGCTCTTCTATTTGAAAAAGGATCACCGATTTTGAACAACTTTGAGACTTTTTTGGAGGCATTTGCAGAAGCATTTGGCGAGCATGACAAGGCTCGGTGGGCTACAACAAAAATTTGATCACTACGACAAGGGACTCGCTCTGCATCAGTCTATGCATCGGATTTCAGGCAATTAGTATGCGACATCAATTGGGATGAAGAAGCATTGATGAGCCAATTCTATTGGGGTCTAAGAGATGACGTGAAGGATTTGTTATTATCTCTTCCTGATCCACGAACGCTCAACGAAGCTATTACTCAAGCTGTAAAGTGCGATAACCGCCTATTTCAACGTCGCCAAGACCAACGCTCTAGACAATATACAAGTCATCGCGGCGCAATTATATCGACAAGTAGCCTAAATTCACAAGCGGAGACAGAGGACATGTAGATTAATGCGATAAGTATCAAATCCCTTACTCCAAAAGAAAAGAAGCAGCATATAGAGAAAGGTTTGTGCTTTTATTGCGGTGGAGAAGGCCATAGAGTTGAAAATTGTCCGAAGAAGTAAAATGGACGCAGCATCAAGAATAGGGGTGCATTTGTTCAAGAAAATGAGGATGCCCAGCCACAATAGGAACCATGTGGCTGGACAAATCAAAACCAGGTTCCTCTCTTTCTATTCAACCTGCCCATTGTTTTACAATTCCTTTGTGTTTTGGTCCTGAAAAACTAAAAACCTTAGCCTTATTAGATTCAGGAGCATCTGCTTGTTTCTTAGACCAAGAATTTGCTAAGCATCACAAAATTCCCCTAGTACAAAAATTCAAACTTGTTCACGTAGAAGTAATAGATGGACGACCTTTATTATCTGGTAGTGTCACCCATGAATCAAAACCTATAGAAGTGACGTTTAAAGACCACAGTAGTTATATTATTTTTAACATTATTAGCACCCCGTCAAATCCTATTATTCTTGGTCTTTCTTGGTTGGAAAAATATAATCCATCCATAGATTGGAGGTTGCAGAGGATAACATTTTCCATAGAACAACCTGAGGACAAGCTTGGAAGAAGACCCCAAACCAAAAAATCCTTGTTCATTGGAGCAAGAACGTTTGTAAGATCGTGCAAGGAAGGCACACCATTGGTCATTTATGTGGCTCCAACTGGTGGAGAGCAGATTTCAACAGCAGGAATACCGGAACAATACAAGGATTTTCAAGACGTGTTCCAAAAGAAGAATGCTGACATGCTATCAGAACATCGACCATATGATTGTGCCATAGAATTGCAAGAAGGAGCACAACCACCTTTTGGCCCAATCTACAACCTATCGCAGACGGAGTTGGCTGAGTTGCGAAAATACATTCACGAGAACCTAGCCAAGAACTTCATTTGTCATTCAAAATCGCCAGTTGGGGCACCAATCTTATTTGTGAAGAAGAAGGATGGCTCACTACGGATGTGCATGGACTATCGAGGTTTCAACAAGGTGACAAAGAAGAATCGCTATCCATTACCTTTGATCTCTAGTCTTATGGAACAACTTGGATGTGCAAAGATCTTTACAAAGATTGATCTAAGGGGAGCTTACAACCTTGTGCAAATCAAAGAAGGAGACAAATGGAAGACAACTTTTCATACAAGGTATGGTCATTTTGAATATAATGTCATGCCATTTGGTCTTACCAATGCTCCGGCGGTTTTTCAATATATGATGAATGATAATTTTTGAGAATATCTAGACAATTTTGTTGTCATTTATCTGGATGATATCTTGATATTTTTTGAGAATGAAGAAAAGCATAAGAAGCACGTTTATTTGATATTCAAAAAACTACGCGAGCGAGGAGTCTACGCCAAGTTGGAGAAGTGCTTATTTCACCAAACTGAGATGGAGTTTTTAGGATTTGTTGCGACTACGGAAGGCTTGAAGATGGATCCCAAGAAGGTGGAAGCAATTGTGTCCTGGGAAGTTCCAAAGACGATTAGAGACGTACAATGTTTTCTCGGCTTTGCTAACTTCTATCAGATCTTCATCAAGAATTATTCTCAAGTTGCTACTCCATTCACTCGATTAACATGTAATGATAAGCTGGATGGGGACCTCTAGCAAAAAAAGCATTTCAAAATCTTAAAACGGCATTTATTACAGCTCCAATCTTGGTACACCCAAACTTTGCAAAGGCTTTCTATTTGGAAATCGATGCTTCGGATTTTACTTTAGGAGCCGTACTTTCACAGATGGGCATCGATAATAAGCTTCATCCAGTTGCATTCTATTCACGAAAGTTTTCTGCGGCTGAGATCAACTACGAGATTCATGATAACAAACTCCTTGTTATAGTGGATTCTTTCCAAGAGTGACATCACTTCCTCGAAAGAACTGCGCATCCAGTGACCGTATATATGGATCACAAGAATCTGGAATATTTCATATCAACTCGGGTTCTAAACCATTGTCAAGCTCGATGGAATATGTCGCTATTTAGATTTGACTTCATTATTACTTATCGGACTAGAAAGCAGCAAGGACTATCCGTTGCCTTGTCAAGAAGATCATATCTTGCGCCAAAGATTAGAGAAGCAGCGCTTGATCAACAGTGTATGACATTATTAAAGCTAGAGCAATTCAGGATTTGTGCTGCTGTGGTGCCAATTGATGCTGACTTCCTCAATCAGGTACGTGCTGCGACCATTGAAGATTCAATAGTCCTTGATATTAAGTAGCGTATCAATGATGACAAGTTCAAGGTTGAAGGAGATCTCTTATACTTTGAGGAGCGGCTGTATATCCCAAAAGGGCCAGCACGACTTTGAGTCCTTCAATCTCGTTATGACTTTCCAACTGCGGGACATTTCGGATTCAACAAGACCTTGGAATTCATTTCCCAAGATTTCTGGTGCCCCAAATGTGAAAGGACGTGAAGGATTTCGTCCTCTCCTGTGACATTTGTTCAAGATCTAAGAACCCTCGACATCGCCCTTATGGACTTCTACAGCCATTGCCCATTCCGTGTCATCCATGGTCTTCAATTTCCATGGACTTTATTACAGATCTGCCGCCATCAAATTCATTTGATAGCATCTTTGTTGTGGTGGATCGACTTACAAAGATGGCACATTTTATCCCTTGCAAGAAGACATCGTCAAGCGAAGATACAGCAAGGCTCTTCCTTGATAATGTGTATTGATATCATGGTCTACCAGATGATATTGTGTTGGATCGAGGAACCCAATTTGTATCAAAGTTTTGGAGATCTTTTTTAAGATATTGAAGGTGGACATCAAGCTTTCTTCGGCATTCCATCCTCAAATTGACGGCCAAACGGAACGGGTGAATCAAGTTTTGGAACAGTATTTACGATGCAGCATCAACTATCAACAAGATGATTGGACTGCATATCTACCGCTAGCCGAGTTTGCATATAACAATACCCTTCATGGGTCGACTCAAAAAACACCATTCTTTTTCAACTATGGGTACCATCCAAAGCTTGATCTATTGAGTCCGTCAGCGAATAAC
Source organism: Physcomitrellopsis africana (assembly GCA_036785485.1). Taxonomy (NCBI): domain Eukaryota; kingdom Viridiplantae; phylum Streptophyta; class Bryopsida; order Funariales; family Funariaceae; genus Physcomitrellopsis; species Physcomitrellopsis africana. Next base: position 551,259 of record JAWRVF010000134.1, on the reverse strand, counting down.
AACCCAATAGCTGAAGGATTGGTGCAGCAGCTATCAGAGCTTCAAACCACATTGAAGCTTCAATTGCAAATTGCCCAAGAGTCTTACAAAGCATCCGCGGATAAATCTTGGAATCAGGCACCTAATTTCAAGATTGGAGATAAAATATGGCTGCTTCGACGGAATATCAAGACCAAGCGACCATGTGATAAGTTGGACTACCGGAGATTGGGACCATTTGTTATCCAGAAGCAGATCAATCCTGTGGCGTACCGCTTAGAGTTACCAGCTACTATGAAGGTACACCTTGTCTTTTATGCTTCTCTGTTAGAGCCTTATCGAGAATCGTCTTTTCTTGGAAGAGTGCAATGTCCGCCACCTAGTATAGAAATTGAAAACAATGAAGAATATGAAGTGGAAAGGATACTAAATTCACGGCGAAGATGGAATAAATTAGAGTACTTTGTGCATTGGAGCGGCTACAATATTAATTAACGAAGCGTGAAGATGAAGCCTTCTCTAGAGAAATGAATAGAAAAGGGATCCAAGTCTCATTAAAACATAACTTGTTGTATTTTATAGTATCAAAATATCTAATATCAAGGTGTATTTAGATATGGCTAGTGAAAATGTAGATACTGTACTAGTGGTACCATCTCAACCGAGTAGCTCATGACGTCAACCTCGAGATGAAGAATTAGAAGAGCCAAGAAGACGTCAAAGAATACCAAGCAGCAAGTCACTTGTAATTGTCTTTGAAGTTGAACCAGCTCATGCAAGTAGTAACAAAGCGATATTTTCAGGTCGTTTCCACAATGAAAATACAGAAGTTCAAGCAAGGTCTCAAGTAGAAGGTATTGGTCATTATCGATAGCTACAAGGATCCATGAATCATCTGCCTCGTAAACGACAGCTGGAGTATATTACAGAGACTATGCGACAAATTTTTGATTTCCTAGCGTCATGAAAGTATAATATCTTAAAATACATTTCTGAGACTTCGGTTAGAGGAGGAGGTGATGTCAAGTGATATACTGTTAGATACCTTTTCTAGAACATTCTAGAAGTTTTAGAACTTCTAGAATCTTCCGTATTTTAATATCTTTCTAATGTTAAAGACATACTTTTAGAACCTTCTAGAATATTCTGTAGTTTCTAGAACCTCAATCTTCAGAGCCTTCTAATATCTTCCAGTTATGTAGTTGCTTGAGAAGTTTCTAGTTGGCAGTCGCTTGGTGCTTTTCTTAGGTAGGAAACAGATATTGGAATCGAGGCCAAGAGTTCTTCAATCTCTATTAACACATCCTCGAGCCTAAATACCTCTCTGGTGTTGTTTTTGTACTCATCTGATTAATCCAGTTCCTGCCAGTTCTTCTTGAACTTCTTGTTTAGACTTCAAATTTATATTCTGTGTCCGTAATAGTTTGTCCATGACATCCAATTGGTAGATCTTTAGATATTGCAAAAATCCTTAATAATCTTAAACTGCCAACTTCTAATATCTCCTTATACTAATGATTAAATATCTCTCAATTGTGCTATTAGATTAATACAAAATGTTATATACACTTAGTACATTCAATCAACTAAATATTGGAAAATTTTAAACTATAGATGTTGCATCAATTGCACAAACTAGTTGAGAGTGCTAGTTCTAATTGTATTGCATAAATCCAAAGTTACTAATACAAACCTTGATTTTGAACAATGATTACAAAGTCTTCTTAAAACTTTTGAAAATAGGCCTTATGCCTTTGAAATGAACTTAAAGCTAGTCCTTTGATCCAACTTGTCAATCTCCAAAAGCCTGCTTATCCTATCTCTGGCAACTATTTGAATGCTTTGGGATTAGAATTCAACTCTGTCCTATAAATGGTTCTCATCTGGATATCAATCCTACTTTTCCTATAAATCTACTTATTTAATCTTATACTTAATTTTTTCTAAAACCAACTATACCAAATTCTTACCTATTTAACTTCATTTAAACCAAATTATGGAGTTACAAAATATATAGAAGTAGTCTAATAATAAATTTCAACCTAAAAACTAAAATGCTATGCAATTTTAAGAATATTACTAATAAAATAAATAAAATTAAATTAAGAGGCTGCTATAAAAGCTTTTTTGAAATATTTTTAATACTTATCAATTCAAAATGAAAGAATAATAATCCAAAAGTTAATTAAATTAATATTTTTATTATATAGTTGTATTACAATATGACAACAATTTTGTACCGAAGATTTGGTTTTGACCTTGGTTCACAATTAATCCTCTCTAGGCATCAATCTAAGATTTTTTTAGGCAATTTTCATTGATAGTTACTCTTTTATTTCACCTAAAGATGCTTATAATATTATTTTTGCTAATTTTCTTTGTTTTATCTTATTTGTAGTCCTACAAAGTAAATAATTTTTTTTTATAAAATATAATATGAAACATTAAAATTTTTTAATTACCTCTCTATTTTTTTCTTATATTTTTTAAAGTAATTTTGTTACTAAGTCTTCAATTAAGCTCCTCTATAATATAAGTCTTTTTTTGCTTTTTAACCCCATAGATGTATTATAACATGATATTGCTTTATGAACTAAAATTCCTCCCTATCTACTTTAAGAGAAAAAATAGCTACACAACAAGTTTAAAAGGTAGTAAAGACTAATTGTGTGATTACTTTAATGATTGATTAGTTAATCAAGTGGTTGTAGTTCCAACTCTCTAGATAATGCCTTCTAAGCAATGGTTACCATTTGATTTAATTTAGAATAAGTAATATAAAAAAAATAAAAAAAAATAAAAAAAAGATTAGATAAAAGTAGCAAATAGAAGTAGCCATATGAGAAAGAATAGATAGAACAAGCAACTAGATGAAAATAATACTACTAGATGAAAATAGATATAATTGAATGAAAATAATATTATTAGATAAAAATAGTATTATTAGATAAAAATAGTATTATTAAATGAAAATAGTATTATTAGATAAAAATAATAATATTGAATAAAAGTAAATATAATTAAATAAAAATAGATATAATTAAATAAAAATAGATATAATTAGATAAAAATAGTATTATTAGATAAAAATAGTATTATTAGATAAAAATAGTATTATTAGATAAAAATAATATAATTGGATGAAAATAGATATAATTAGATAGAAAAATATAATTAGATAAAAATAGATATAATTAGATAAAAATAATATTATTAGATAAAAATAATATAATTAGATAAAAATAGATATAATTGGATGGAAATAATATAATTAGATAAAAGTAATATAACTAGATAAAAATAAGTATAATTAGATGGAAATAATATAATTGGATGAAAACAATACAATTGGATGAAAAAACAATACAAGGCAAAGCAACAACAGCAACAAAAAATCTCTTAATTTCAAACCCTCATAACTTTTTCATTTCAATTCCAAATTTAGTGATTCTTTCACTTAACCTTATTAATTTTTTTTTCTCTACCTAATAAACATGTATAAATAAGAAAATTATTTCACTAATAGTGAGCTCCAAGGAGACTAGCAGGGGTATAAAACAACAACAAACAACACAAGTTTATAACAAACAAAATAATACAATTCTTTGATGTCTCAATAGGTTGCTCTTACCAAAGATTCAAACCAAAGGTGTATGAGAGAGAGATATATAGATAGATAGATAAATAGATTGATGAAGAACAAGGATTTGAGAGGATCTTATATATCTAAGCCTTCAAGCCATTTACCGACAATTGCCATTGCATGTAACTTGTAAATAATAATTAATTTGTGAGCCTTTCCACTAGCTATTCTATGCAAGTGGTATAACTTGTATGCCACTTTATCTTATTCTAAGTATTTCTAACTGCTAACTATTATTTTTAATACCACTTGTTATTAAGAGATTAATCTATATCTCTTATGATCTCCAACTAATACTATTTATAGAAATGACTAATAATTAGCATTAATTTGCTATAAGATGATGATAAATCACCATGGATATCAATCAATAGATAAGCTTTAATTCTTAATAATTTAATTAATCAAAACTTATATTAAATAATTTATTAATTTATTAATAGAAATATTAACCTTTATGAGGGATTTATTAGGAACCAATTTGATTTGTTATCATAGAAGTAATGGTTGAAGAGTAGAATATATCTCCATCTTTTTCCTTCATCATCAGTTGTGGCTTTAAAAGCAAAATAATTTTTTATCTTCTTCCTTCACTATTTTTTGTGGCTTTAAGAATAGAGTAATTTCTCATCTTTTTTTTTTATTATCTTTTGTAGCTTCAAGACTAGAATAATTTTCCATCACTTTTTTATTATATTCCAACTACAACTAACTCCGTATTTTCTAACAACCTCATTTTAAACAAGAATTAATATTTTTTAGAATCTAATTTTAAAAACTAAATTCTATTAAAACCAATTTGGTAATTTAAGACCTTGGTATATAAATTAGACCAAAAATTTCTACTTTTTTTATAATTAATAAATAAATAATATTATATCTTATCAAAATATCATAAATTAATTAAATAGAATTTTGGTGTATAATTTAAGACTTACATGTTTATCTGTAATAGGCTCTTCATGAGTCTTAGAATTAATATCGCAAATCATGTCAAGTCTATCTACTTGAAATACAAAAGATCTTGGATGTATAATAAATATAAATAATATAAGTCTTGGTATTTCCATCTTATTAACTAAGGCCAATAGAAGGCTTAATTCTTAATAACAACCAAGGTATAGCAATGGGCATCCAAAATATCATCTATCTTTTGTCCATTGGAGCATTAGGCTCAAAAAAGTACTTTTGTAAGTACTTGAAATATAACCAAATTGGTCCAAATTCAATGAAACTGATGAGCTTAATAGCCTAAGGCTGTTACATTGATAAAAATTAAAGAACTAAAGAATTGGTATATAAATTGTCCATCCTCAAGAATCTTTGTATATGTATCACTTAATAAAGGTACATTTTAAAAAATATATGCTAATGGTGTGGATTGATGAGTATGACACTATTATATGAACTTCATCAAGTTTACAAATAGATTAGATTAGAGATCCTTCAAATTCCTTCTAATTCTAATATGAAAATGGCATTGACAAGGCCATCCAGCAATAAACAAATCTACGTAGCCTAACATCCTCAAATCATCATTATTAATAAAAATAATATCTTAAAAAAACTTGCCAAAATAATTGTGAATTACAAAAAGAAGAAGTTGTTTAGGATAAAGAGCCAACAACCTCTGTAAGTGATGACAAATTACTTGGTTAGACAAAAATCTATTATTTACATAATTTGATTGTCTAATTTTCAGTCTAGCTTTCAAAGCTACTTCCAATTATATACTAACGCTTGCAAATAGCTCTATGAGGGTCATACCCTCATCTTGTAGAAATCAAAGAATAAAACAAGCAAAGATAGATAAAAATGAGATAGTTTTGACCTTTTGGAATACTAGAGAAGTCATGATTTTTTTATATTGCTAAGTCAAATTGACCTATGAATTCCATAGAGAAGAAGTTTCCTTAAAATGTCTAATAAATATTTCTAAATGTAGTGCATCATATTGCTCCAATGAACTAAACATGAATACAAGGGCCTCTTTTAATAAAATTAATCTACAAGGTAATTTTGATGCCAACGTCATACATTTAAACAATGTTTTAATTGACAAAGTCATAGCTACTACAACAAATGCTACAAGAATAGGTTCTTTTCTTCTATCACTTATAGATCAACTTGATTTGATCCAAGCCTCCTTAATTCAATTATGTAAATGAAAATTAAGAAGATATAGTACCTGTTGACTAATAAATATATTATAATTAGTTGTACTAGTCACAACACATTAAATGTTATATAGAAATAAATCAAACCAGAGCCAATATAAAAAATCAACTACAATGGTTGCTTAATATAGCTTATAGTATATTATTATATTATAATATGGCTACAAGGTAAAAGAACAAAAAAAGACATATATTATAGAGGAGCTTAATTGAAGACTTAATAATAAAATTATTTTTAAAAACTTAGATAAAAAATAAGAAGGTAATAAAAATATTTAATATTAATATTTCCATTTTATAAAAAAAGCTTCTATTCATCTTATAGGACAATAAATAAAATAAAATAAGATAGATTAGCAAAAATAATATTATATATAACTTTAGATTAAAACAAAGCATAGTTTCTAACAGAAATTATTTAAAAAAACTCTTAGATTGATATTCAAAGAAGGCCAATTATAAACCAAGATCAAAACAAGATCCCTAAGTACAAAACCATATACTTATGGTAAATAGAAGGTTCTTTTGTTGATTAGATAGTAGGATTGAAAAATAAACTTGATAGAATTTTTTTGAGCATTGGTTTTAAGGTTTTTAAGTTTGTAATTACCTTATGAGAGCTTAGCAAAATTAGGATTATATTTAGATAGCTCTAGTAGTTAAAAAATAAAGTAGATTTGTATTTTGGAGAATTTTATGAATATTATAATAAATCTAAAAGTAAAAATTTGTGAGTTTATGAACATAGTTGTATTGAATGTTTTTTTGTGAATTTTAGCTATTGGTGTTAGAAGATTGATATCAAGGTTGAAGAAGAAGAATAGCCAACATCCAAGCAGATTAGGAGTTTTTTTTTCTAATTTATAAGTTCAAATCTCTTCAAATTTTATATGCTTGTGGTTATCTAATAGATCAAGAAGTGTAATTTTTTAAAATAAAGATCAATAATTAATTTGATAATTATTAAGATGTTAAATTTGCTATTAGATTTTATTAGGATTTTATTAGGACTTGATCAAGATTTCATTTAGATTTGACTAAGGTTGTATTAGGACTTCATTAGGATTTAATTAAGATTTTATTAGAATTTGATTAAAATTTGATTAAACCTTATTTAGGATTTGATTAAAATTTAATTAAATTTGATTAGAATTTGATTAAGATTTTATTAAGATTTATTTAGAATTTGATTGAAATTTAATTAGAATTTGATTAAAATTTGATTAGAATTTGATTAAGATTTTATTAAGATTTATTTAGAATTTGATTGAAATTTAATTAGAATTTGATTAAAATTTGATTAGAATTTGATTAAAATTTTGTTAGGATTTATTTAGGATTTGGTTAAAGTTCAATTAAGATTTCTTTAGGATTTTTTTAGAATTGGCTAGGATTTGGATAGGATTTCTTTAAGATTTTTTTATGATTTTTTTATGATTTTTTAATAATTCTTTTAGAATTTCTTTAAGATTACTTTAGGATTTGATTAGGATTATTAAAGATTTAATTGGGATTTATTTAGGATTATTAGATTCTTAATTAGTTGAAAAATATAATCTTATCTTCTACAACCAAGTGCCTAGTATATTTTCAAATAAGATGATATGTAATATGACAATGCTTTATGTCACAGAAGACAATATGTTGGAAAACAAATTTATCTAGCTATAATAGGGACCATTGTCCTACTACAATCATTTATATTATGTAAAAATCAAATAAAATATATAATATGTTTATAAGTCTAAATATGTGTTAGAATGGTTAGTAGATTAAATTAAAGAAAATTGGTGTAAGAAATTTTATTTTGGTTTTTTTTAAACTTATTTTAATTATGGCATTTAAATTGTATAGGATCTAAATATTTAATATGAAGCCTTGAGAGGAGATTGGGACCCAAAGATAAAAAATTAAACTACTAAGAGGCTTATTTGGAGGGATGAAAATAAGATATGGATGAATGAAGATAAGAAATAAAGATCTTCATCCACATTGATCAATGGTCATGTCCAATAGGCTTTGAGTAGATTATCTACGACAAGAATAAGGATTTTGGTAATTTTAGAGAGAGTATTTGAAAATCAAAGGCTAAGATTAGAAAGCTTATTTTTTTAACTATAATTTTGATATATAAATTAAAGAATTTGGAATTTTTATGAAGAAGGAGTAGATACTTGAAATTAAGGTGTACAAATCATATCTACTGTTATTCTTTTGAGAATACAAGGAATTATACAAAAGCTTTTAGAGATCAAAAGATATAATTGAAGATGTAATTTTGAGATCTATATTTGATATAAAAAAACAATTATTATATTTGGAATTCAAAAGGAAGAGATATTGGAAGTTGAAGATAGTAGATTGAATTCCAAGGCAATAAGTGGACCATTTTACTAATAGTGATGATTTCTGCCATATCTTGAGCTTTCAAACGAATTTTTGTCTAAAAATTTCTAAAAAGATAAATTATTATATTAAAAAGCTATATACTAAAATTTCATAATATTTGAACATTTATTTTGTGAAATATGAAGAATTTAGCAAGTAGGTGTCATTAAAGAAGGATTTGAAGCTACTATTAGGATTTTGATAATATCTAAAGATTGGCAATGAATCAATAGTTAAATTTTTTTATGATAGTAGTTAAAAGTATATTAGTAATTTATATAAAAATTGACTATTTTTGGATGGTCAAATTTAAAAATATATACTGTTGAAGTTTTAAAAAAATACCTCTTAAGATTAATAAAGGATTTAATATATTTTGCCACATTTTAAAGATTCTAGAGTACTTGAGGCTTGTATACTTGATATAATTGCTCTTTTTAGAAATAATTTTATATAAATTTGGATTTTTCATCTATCTTGATATTTGATATATAAATTAGTAATAACTAGAAGCCTAGTACTTTCTTAAAACAAACTCTTTCTATTCCGACATCCTGTAATTAGAATCTTGTACAACTCTTAGTAAAGGTCCTATTTTCTCTTCAAAATTGTCTCTATGTTTTATAATAGATGTGTATTTGGGATCTAAAAATCACAAAGCCTCTGTCTTATTAGATTTAAGAGCCTAAACATGTTTTTTAAATTAAATCTTTATTAAAAGTCATAGAATATTTTTAATACAAAAAACTAAATCTATACATATAGAAGTTATAGATGGTTTTTTGTTGTCTTTTAGAAATATTATTTATAAAATCTTTTCTATATGTATAAAAATAGATGGTTATAATAGATATATAATTTGTAATATAATTAAATCTCCCTGTAATCAAATTATTTTAGATTTATCATGGCTAAAAAAATATAATCCTTGAATAAATTGGATTTTTTATAGACTTAACTTTTCTTAGAGTATTATTAACTAAATAAAAAGCCATAAGTCTATTATAATAAAATTCATATTTGTAAGTATAAAAGCTTACATATATATAGTAAAAGAAGCATCACCTTTTGCTATTTATGCTACATCCATTTTTGATGGTGGAAAGACTTCCGGTGGCATTTCAAGCTAATATCAAGATTATTAAGATATTTTTGAAAAGAAGAATATAGATATTCTTTTGAAGTATCATCCATATGATTGTTCAATTGATCTCAAAGAGGGAATTCAACCTTTGTTTGGACCAATCTATAATTTATTACAAAATGAGTTGGCTAAACTTAAGATATATATTGATAAGAACTTAGCCAAGAATCTTATACGCCATTCAAAATCTCTAACAAGAGCTCCTATCTTATTTATGAAGAAAAAAGACAAATCACTATGGATATGTGTAAATTATTGATGGTTCAACAAGATTATCATTATGAATAGATATCTTCTATCTTTAATATCTAGATTTTTTGATCAATTAAATCAAGCTAAAATCTATACAAAAATAGATCTACAAAGAGCATATAACTTGATCTACATCAAAGAAAGAGATGAATAGAAGACTGCATTTCAAATAAAATATGGATACTTTGAATATATTATTAGGCCTTTTGGACTCACAAATGTACTAGTTGCTTTTCAACATCTCATGAATGATATTTTTTGTGAGTTCCTAAATAATTTTATAGTCTATTATTAAAACAATATTTTAATCTACTTTGAGAATGTAAACAAGTATGAATTAAATATTTGTTATGTCTTACAAAAATTTAAAAATACAATGTCATATCATGTAAAGTCTTGCTTGAGAATGCACTAGATACTTGGCTGTAGAAGATAAAAAAAAAAAATAGCAACAAGAAGTCTTAACATCTCTAATAGAATTATGTAAAAAATATAATTAAAGAATAATTAATATGCTCAACTATTAAAGAAATTCAATTAGATTTTTGATTAATTATAAAAAAATATACAAATTAAAAATAAAAAATTATTTAAAAATTCATAAAGAAATAATAAAGAAATCTTAAAGAAATATTAACATAAATCTAAAAAAAAAAATTAAAATATAAATCTTTTTAAAATATTAAAAAATCAAACTTATAATCAAATTTTAATTAAATTCTAGTCAAATCCTAATCAATCTTAGCCAAATTCTAATAAAATCCTATTTAAATCTTAATCAAATTTTAACCAAATCCTAGTCAAATCCTATTCAAATCCTAATCAAATTCTAGTCAAATTCTAATCAAACCTTAGTTAAATCCTAATAAAATCTTAGTCAAATCCTAAACAAATTTTAATCAAACCTAGTCAAATCCTATTTACACTCTAATCAAATTCTAATCAAATCTTATTCAAATTCTAATCAAATCTTAGTCAAATCTTAATCAAATCTTTAGTCAAATTTTAATCAAATCTTAAATAAATCCTAATTAAATCTTAATCAAATCTTAAATAAATCTTAACCAAATCTTAATCAAATTCTAATCAAATTCTATTCAAATCCTATTCAAACCCTATTCAAATTCTATTCAAATCCTAAATCTTAATGAAATATTAACCAAATCCTAGTCAAATCTTAATCAATCCTAATCAAATCTTATTCAAATCCTAATCAATTTCTAGTCAAATCCTATTCAAATCTTAGTCAAATCCTAGTCAAACCTTATTCAAATCCTATTCAAATCCTAATCAAATTCTATTCAAATTCTATTCAAATCCTATTCAAATCCTAAATCTTAATGAATTACTAACCAAATACTAATCAAATCTCAAGTAAATCTTATTCAAATCCTATTCAAATCTTAATCAAATCCTAATCAAACCTTAGTCAAATCCTATTCAAATCCTAAATTCTAAGCAAATCTTAATAAAATCTTAAGCAAATCCTAATGAAATCCTATATAAATCTTAATGAAATCATAACCAAACTCTAAATGAATCCTAATAAATCCTAATCAAATTCTAACAAATCCTATAGCAGATTGAAACCACTATAATTATTGATCTAATTATTGATCTTGTTTAAAATTTTTTACGCCTTTTAATAACTGAGTTGAAAATATGCACAAAAAAATTGAAGGAGATCCAACTTACCACATATAAGTTAAGCTCAAATTTCTACTTAGGTATAGACCGTCCTTCTTCTCCAACTTTGATGCCAATCTTTCAACACACATATCTTTCTTTTGTATCATTCAATTGCTCTCAAAATTATACAAAAATAGAAAATCAAGTCTACTATCTATACAAACAAATTCTTAATTCTTTCCTAAAGATGTCTATATTATTTATTTTTCTACTTTATTTTATTTTGCCTTATTTATGGCCATACAAAGTAAATAGAAGCCTCTTCTACAAAATGACAACATTAGCACCTATTAATTTTTACTACTTTCTTATCTATTATCTATATTTTTAAGATAATTTATTAAAATATTTTCATTTGAGTTGCTCTATAATATAATCATTCCTTTTTTCTTTCACCTAATAGCCGTGTTACTACACAACAATAAGATTATATGCTAAGACGAAAAAATATATATTTTATACTATTCAAGTTGACTTTTTAGAATATATCATTTTGAATGATGGTTTTATGATGGATCCTAAGAAAGTCCAGACAATCATGGATTAGAAGATTCTAAGAAGAATAAAAGATATGTAATGCTTTTTGAGATTTATTAATTACTATAAAATCTTTATCAAGAATTTTTTTCAAGTTGGAGCTCTACTTACACGCTTAACTTGTAAGGATAAACTTGAGTAGAATAAAAAAGAAAAAATGCTGTTTTAAGCTTTGAAAATAATTTTTACTTCTACACCAATTTTATATCATATCAACTTTTTTAAGGTATTTTTATAAACAAATACATCAAAATTTGCTTTAAGCATAGTATTAACACAAATGGGAGCAAATGACAAATTCCACCTAATAGTTTTTTATTCTAAGAAATTTTTAATAATAAAAATTAATTACAAAATCCATGATAAAGAACTTCTTATAATTATGTATTCTTTTTAAGAATGGCATCATTATTTAGAAGACACTTCTAGTCCAATTACCATGTATACAAATTACAAGAACCTTGAATACTTCATATCAACATATGTGTTGAATTGTCATTAGGTTCATTGGAGCATGTCTTTAATAAGATTCCAATTTATTATTATTTATTGGCTAAGGAAACAACAAGGTTTGTCCAATGTCCTTTCTAAACGTTCTTATCTTATATCAAAAGAAGGAAATTTAGCTTTTAATTAATAAGCAACAATTTTCTTAAAATTGGAGCAACTTCATCTTTGAACAATAAAATCAATATTAATTATTGATTTAATTTTTTTCAAACAAGTCCAATTAAATATACCCTTAAATCTTCTTATTTATGATATTAAATATAATTCTTTTAATTCTCATGATATTTCAAAATTTGAATTCAAGGACAATCTATTTTTTTTCAAAAGATATTTATATATTCTAAAAAGTGAAGTAAGACTATGTGCTCTTGAAGCTCATTACAACTTCTTTATAGTAGGATATTTTAGATATAATAAGACTTTGGAGCTAATAACAAGAGATTTTTGGTGGCTTCAAACATAGAAGGTTGTTAAAGAATTTGTATAGTTGTATGATGTTTATTCAAGATTAAAAACTCCTTTTCATTGATTTCACGGACTTTGCCAACCATTATCTATACAAAAATAATCTTAGTCTTCTATTTCTATGGATTTTATTATAGACCTTTTAAATCAAGTTCATATGATTTTATATTTGTGATTGTAAATTATTTCACCAAGATGGCACATTTTGTATCATGTATAAAATCTATTACATGTGAAGAAATAACTAAATTCTTCTTTGACAACATCTATTGCTATCATGGATTATCAAAGGATATTATATCAAATAGAGGGATGTAATTTATATCAAGATTTTAGAATTTTTTTTTTAAATATTAAAAATAGACATTAAAGTATTTTTAGCTTTTCACCTTCAAATTGATGAACAAATAGAATGGATAAATCAAATTTTAGAGCAATATGTAAGGTGTACCATTAATATCATTAAGATGATTGAACAACTCTTTTGCCATTGGTACAGTTTGCTTATAATAATTTGGTACATTCTTCTATTCAACAAATTCTATTCTTTGCCAATTATGATTATCATCCATCACTTGATATTTTTGACTTTTCAAAAGCTGATAATCTTGCAACATAAGATTTGATAAATTGATTGTCAAAGTTACATGCAATAATGAAGATACAATTAAAGGAAGCTTAAAAATAACAAAAGATCAATGCACATGTCTATTGCAAGAAACAACTTCAATTCCATATAGGTTATAAAATATGATTACTTTATCATAATATGAAAACTATTTGTTCTCATAATAAGTTGGATTATTGTAGGCTTAGACCATTTCCAATTTGTAAATAGATCAATCTAGTTGGTTATTAATTACACCTATTAAAATCTATGAAGATGCATTGTGTATTCCATATATCATTACTCAAGTCATACAAGACAGTGGATATACAAGGAAGAAAACAAATGCCATTGCCTCTTATAAAAGTGGACAACTATGAAGAATTTGAAATAAAAGAGATCTTAGATTTAAGGTGGCATCAAAATTAGTTAAAATATCTTGTATATTAATATAGATATAATATTAAAAAATATATAGAAGCCATCTAAGAGACTAGCAAATGTATCAACTAAAATCAATGCTTTTTATTAACATCCATCAAAATCAAATTAAAGAGTCAAAAAAATCTTTATTATTAAATAAAATAAGTTCAATAGAATTTTTATTCTATCTTGTATCATTGCTTGCTATTTATTTGAATTTTTTAATACCAAAGAGATGAAAAATTAACAACCAACAAATTTAGCTTAAAAACTATTGTTTGTTGACTTATCAAACAAGACATTATAACTATCACAACCTTCAAGACAACAGAATAGAGATGAAGATTCTCAAAAACAACATGTTTTTTTTGGATTGATGGTGAGATACAATATGTTTGATATTACGACCTTAAAAGAAACTCACAATATTTGGTGATATTTGTAAAAGTAGGAACTATTCTTGATGGTGTTTCAAATGTTTTTTTTGAAAAAAGTTATGAAGGCTCCAACAATGATTAAATATTAGGATGATCCTCTCACCCTGGTATGGGACACTATCAACGGCTGAGAAGACCTATCAACTACCTTCAAAGGGAATAAAAATCAAAGTATGTGGCAAATATTATTTGATGCATCTTAGACTTCTTTAACATGTAATTACCGTTGTCATGTTGTAACACATTTATGTGATGAAAAATATAAATAAGAATGATTTTTATTTAATATTCAATTATTTTGATTTAATAGAAACTTAAGATATTTAAAAAAGATTTTTATAAAAGCCTTTTAGATTATTTTTTTGTCTTAATAGCTAAGAGATAAAAGTTAATTATTAATTTGTCCTTCTAGATTGTAGAAACTCTTTTATTACTTTTAAAAAGCTATAAGTTGATAAAAATAGAATAGAAGAGATAAATAATTAATATGGTTGATACTAGGATTAAGTTGAAGATAGGGTCAAGCTTAAAAATCCTTAGAATAAGTTAGATTGATACGTGGGGGCTGATCATGTATGAGATAGGATTGAAATCCAACCTCTAGCCACAAAAACGGCCACCAAGGGCAAGATATTGGGTCATTTGGAGATTGGTGACTAGAATTGAAGAGCTAGCTTAAAGTTTGTTCTAGAAGCATTAGATTTATTTCTGTAGGATTTGGGTGGACTTAGCAACCATTATCTAAAATTAGGATTTATATTGGAGATTGGATTTTTATGCAATAAAATTAGAGCTAGCGCTCTCAAATATTTTGTGCAATTGGTATAATATCTATGATCAAAAATTTGGTAGTATGTAGATGATTGAATGTACTAAGACTAAATAAAAATTTATAGCAATCTAATAGTGTAATTGAGATGTATTTGATCTTTAATATGACAAGATATCAGAAGTTGGCAATTTAGGGTTGTTTAGGATTTCTATGATATCTAAAGATCTATTAGTCAAATCAAAGTGAAATTTGGCATGGAGTTAGAAGTCTTGAAGATCAAGCTATATACTAATTTTTAATTGAAGTTAATAGTTGGAAAAGGAGAAATTGCTACTAGGATATCTATATCAACTTTTAAATTATTGGCCAATTGATATCAATGCAAGTTTTGATTGATTTTTTACAATTTATAAGTTAGGTTGGATTAAAACTTTCTAAGCATATAGAAGACTTATATTTGCATTTATGTGCAAAATATCATACCAAGTTGATAGTCAAATTAAAAATTATAGTTTATTGAAGTTTATTAACTAAGATTAGGATTTACAAAGAGAAATCTTAGTTGCTTAATTGTGACAAGTAACAAAGCAAGTGGATTTTATGTATGGTTGAAGTTATTAGAAAGAGTATTTTTAAGTATTTTGTATTAACTTAAGCATTCTTATATTAAAATTTGAATCATATTCTTCTTATATGGATGAAACCTATGAAGGTTTTTTGAGTATTTGTAAATCGCAACCTCACCTTCTACAACCATGTGCCCGACATATTTCCAAACAAGACAACATATAATACAACACCGCTCCTTATAGAACTTGTTCCTAGAAAGGGGGATAATATCACAAATATAAGATTTATTCTAATAATTATTTAATTAATATGGATAGGTATAAGTAAATAAAAATAGATTAATTTAATAATATCTTATAGAAAAGCTTTCTAGAAGCTTCATAGATGTAGTTTCATCTTTATTCATATCTATAGGTGATTAATAGATTAAAAACTTAGCCAAAAAGTTAGCCATATGTCATATATGTTGATAGTTTGTGGAATAAACTAAATATATGGCACACATATAGGAAAATTATCTTGTAAATTTGATATGTGTCTTATAAATTGGACATGTATTGGAGGTCCTATAAAACATTGTGACATAGCTCTTAAATAGATAATATATATAGAAATAAGAGTGAAGCCTTCTTTACTTTTGACAACTCGTTTCTTATTTCTAGCTTAGTTTAAGAGTCTTTGTATTTTCTAGTCTTTGACAATAGTTATTCCAATTTCTTCTTAAATACATATACTTTCTTATTTTTATTTTGTTGCTTCTTTTTGATATAGATTTTATTGATTTATGCATCTTCTTTTAGCTTGTATCCTTGATATTGTAGCTAATTGTTAGCAATCTATATCTATACATAAAAATTGGTCTAAAAAATATAAATATATCTAATTTGTTAATAATTTTTTATACTTATATACTACAACTTGCAACCTATCCATATATTCTATTATTCAAGTATATTTTCTAAGTTTTAAAATACTTCTAATCTCAAAATAAAGTAAAAAATTAAAAAAAAATGATATTCTTGTTAAGTGATTCAAAGTTGCATTACTTTCTATAAATCAAACAAGTCTTATTCCACCAAAAGAAAATCAAAGAATGTAAGCATGTAGAAGAATACAAGGCTTCATTCAAAGACTAAACCACCACTTATAAACAAACCTTTGCAACACAAGCTGTTTTAACAGACTCATAAAACTTGACTTGACAAGAATATCAAATTAAGGAGTTTTCTCTATACATGCATTCAAATCCTAAATTGGATGAACTCTAAAATTTGCATGAAACTCATCCAAAATTAATACAAACTCCTATAGAAGTCCAATTAACAATCTAATTTGATGTGGACAGTCCCTCAATTACTTCACGTGACATAGTAATATTATTATTGAGTATCAAGACTTATTCATCTAAAAATCAAGTAATTCAAAGTTCCAAAATAATAAACTATTTTTCTTTTGAATTATTGCAAAAAAATTGTCTTATTTTTAAAATTAATAATTATTAGCTTTATTGAAAAGTTAATTTTAAAGAGCTTCTATTCACAAAAATAAACTTTGAAACTTATAATATTAAGAAGTTAAGTGAGAAATGTGAGGCCTTCTAACAATGAACTAATTAAACAACAATTAAATATTATTTATATAAAATTTATATAAAATAAGAAATTTATCTATTTTAGATATTATACTATGAATAATAATCAAATAAGAGAGGAAGCAAAGTAAAGATCTTCTTAAAAAATTAGACTTTAAAAGAGAGAGAATAATAATAATAATAATAATAATAATAATAATAATAATAATTAAAAAAAGAAAAAAAATATTGAATTAAAATTAGAAAAGAGTGGCTCTAAAATTTTTATTTTAGATCCTATATTCTATCCATCTATGCTTAATCTATTATACATAACTAAAAGAATTGTTATCATTTTTTTAGTAATTGAAGGATCTTATCTTGCCATGGTAATTGGATTTTAAATGTTCCAATAAAAACTAAGATAATAAATTCTTTCAATTTATTTCTATAGTTTAAGTTTTTTGCAATATTCTATTTTTGCATGATCTTTCTATATAATGTTAAATCTCATGCTTATTACTAATATATGTATATAATAATCATTAACTAACTAATCAAGTATTTTATTATAAATCTTTTTTTTTTATTTATTTATCTATAGTCTCTTAAGCTTATATCAAGATAAAAGATATTTTTTTGGTACCTCAATATTATATTAATACTAAAAATTTAAAAATAAAATAAAAAATAAAATAAAAAATAAAAAATAAAAAGTGAATTAAACCAATTGTCCTATAACTAAATATATTAGAAATATAAAAGTGCTTACATACTAATTTCTAATATATATATTTGAATAACTAAATATATTAGAAATTTTTTTTTTCTATTTGACTTCTATAATATTGAAGAAATATTGAAGAAATATCAAAGAAATTATAAAGAAATCATCAAGAAATCATAGAGAAATTATAAAGAAATATTAAAGAAATATTAGAGAAATCATAAAAAAATCATAAAAAAACCTTAAAGAAATCCTAATAAAATCCTAGCCAATTCTAAAGAAATCCTAAATACATACTAATTGAATTTTAACCATATCCTAAATAAATTCTAACAAAATTTTAATCAAATTTTAATCAAATTTTAATCAAATCCTAATGAAATCCTAGTCAAATCTAATAAAATCTTAATAAAATCCTAACAATTCTAATAAAATCCTAAAGATATTTTAAATAAATCTTAATCAAATCTTAACCAATTTTAATAAAATTCCAAAGGTATCTTAAATAAATCCTAATAGAATCTTCATTAATTTTGATAAAATCCTAAAAAAATTCTAAGTAAATTCTAATAAAATTCTAATCAAATTTTAAAAATATTCTATGTAAATCTTATCAAAATCCTAATCAAATTCTATAGAAAATTTAAAATCTCAATAATTAGTAAGTTAATCATTAATTTTTATTTAAAATTTTTATAATTATTGATAAACTAATTAAAAATAAGCATACAAAATTTGAAGGAATTTTGTCATAGATATACTTTAAGTCACCACATTCTAGAACTTTTCATAGTCCTTTAGAACCTTCTATAGTCTTTTAGAATCTTCTATAATTTTTTAGAATCTTCTAAAATCTTCTAAAATTTTCTTAAGTCTTGTAGAATCTTCTATAATCTTCTAAAATCTTCTAGAACCTTCCATAGCCTTCTAAAATCTTCTATAATCTTTTGAAGTCTTCTTGAATTTATTCTAGTCTTTTAAAATCTTCTTTAGTCTTCTAAAATATTCTAAGATATTCTTAGAAGGTTCAATAGGATATAGGCCTTGTAGTATAAATAAGAGACAAGACCAAGACGCACCTCAATCTTGCCAACACAAGTCTTGGAATAATCCAAAGTGTTGCTTTGTTTCTTGATATTAATCTAATTCATTGTTCTTATTAATCATCTAGTTTTTTGTTCTTATCCATCTAGTTCTTTGTTTTAGAAATCATTCTAGTTTTGTAATCTTTTTCTTATCTCTTTACTAACTTGTTATCTTATATCCCTGGCAGTTTAGCAAGATTATTTATATAATCATATCAGAGCTTTGATTTCTTGATAGAGAATGGATTACCCCTCTTCAAGATACTATTGCATTTTAAAGGAGTGTGGACTATCCTCCTCTAGACTGATATGCTTACTTGTAGTTTAATCTTTCCTTGGAAAAAATAGATTATTCTTTTTCTGGGATATATCACTGCATTTTAGAGGTTGTGGATTTTTCTCCTCTAAATTAATATTATTTAGATTTTTTTTTTTTTTAGTATAGAAAATATTACACTAATGGCTTATTGATTTTTTTTTTATCAATATAGAAGTAGATCAGGTTAATGGAAGTGTATCTTCACAAATATAGAATAAAGTAGTAATTTTTGTAGATCTTTGAGTTCTTTTGGATATTATATGAGAAGAAATGGCATTCCTTTGCAATCCAAAAAAGCAACCATAAATGGAGAAAGTATCTAAAAGTACATAATTTGGAAGCTTTTATAAAAATATTTATTGTTGCATTTAGATATAACAATTGAAAGAGGGTGGCAGAAAGAAAGATTCAAAATCTACGACAAGGATAATATTTAATTATAATTTATGCCATAGAATTTCAACAACTTACTTGTGATTTCAATTGGAATGATAAGGCTTTTATGACTTGATTTTGTTATGGCCTAAAAGATGATGTAAAGAATTTATTGATCATAATGCCAAGAATTGAAAGCTTAGAAGAATTCATATCTCAAGCTATTACTTGTGACAATCATCTATTTGAGTTATGACAAGAGAGGCGATCAATTTTCAGCAATACCTATCATAATACGTTTGCTACATCTTCAAGAATATTAGAGAAGCCATTAACATATCCTGAATCCATACAAATTAATGCAATCCAATTCAAGTAGTATATAAGGGTGTCTTAGAGGAGCCAAGAAGTCTTAGTCTTATCCTCCTACCTACATCCAAGGTGCTACAACCTATATGGGACTTGTGCACCTCCCTTCCTATAAGGACTATACTAGCTGCTGGTCTTACTATTTTCTACTAGTAAAACTTCTTATTTTATAATTTTGACTTCACCATGGTGTTTAAAAACATCCAATTAGCCTAAGAACCTTATATGGTCTTCAAATCTTACTCCAATTTTTCATAATGGCTCCCAAAGTGGTAAAATTTATTTTTACCAAGTTCTTCAAAATTATTCTAAAAATTCCTAAAAAATTCTAAATAAATTCTAAATAAATTCTAAAAATTCCTATAATATTTCTAAAAAAATATTATCCTTTTTTTAACTATTGTATTCTACCTTGGTGATTTTTTATAATAATAAAATCAATTTAAATCAACTAAAAATCCTATTTTCTATATAAATAATTAAAAAGATATGAGATTTCTTTCTCATGCTTCTTCTACTTACTAAGTAATATTTATATATATTTAATACATGGTACATAAAGTTAAAAGGCTAATATAGACATTGGTCTCAATAACTAAATACTAATTCTTATAATTATAAAAAATACTAAATTAACTAAGATAATTGCCTCTAAGACTTATTAAGATCCTATTTCTTTCTCACTAATATTATTCTCCTTCATTTAGCATCATCTAAATACATCTTCACTTTACAATTGTAATTTTGGCACTCTAAATACATTCTTTTATCCTAAAACAACTAATGAGTCAATTTAATGACTCACACATGGCGACCATCTGGGACAACTTGCAAAGGAAAAGAACCCATAATTTGACCTCTCAGAATCCTATTGAATAAATAGAATGCTTGTCTACAAAAGTTTTGATGACTATCCGAGAGAAGAATGAATAAATTATTACTAATCTAAAAGAACTAAAGCAAATTTGTTCTATAGAATCAACAAAGGAAGTGAAAAAAACTAAATCAAATATAAAAACTAATAATTATAGAAAAAAAGAATCAAAGCTATATAAAAAATAAAAAATAAAAAATAATAGATAATTATTTCAAATTCTCTTCAATATAAGAAAATTATGGTATCAATCTTCTAAGGCCTATATATCCATTGAGTGTCGAGATTGGTCATTTCCTACGCTAACATTAGTTCATTGAAATAGCTCATTTTTCCAACTGGATTCAAATTTGGGATGCTTTAGTAACAAGCTTTCTTATGACCAATATTACAATCCCTCTTGGATATTTATCAAATCCAAAATCACAAATTTTAAGATTCAAAATATATATATATATATATATATATATATATATATATATATATATATATATATATATATATATATAAATCACATTCTATATTCTTTATATCTATTTTTAGAAGTTCTAGAAAGAAAATCTTCTCCATTTAGTATTTGTAATTAAATTTAATTATTTAGAAAGATGTCTTTAACAATATAAGGGCCCAATCATAAGACATCAAATTTTACCAAAAAAACCTAATCTCCTAGGATCTTATAAAAGGACCAATATGCCAACCCTAAGAGTTTTGATCTTATGTCGTTTGTCAAAAGTAATTTTTCTTCTTCTTTGTATAGCCACTGTGTGTTAAGCACTCTATCTTCTGACCTCATTTAGACTTTCTAGACGTTCTAATCTATCCATCAAAGATTATTTAGTTGACAATCTTTCTGTCAAGGCAATTTGAAAAGAAGGGATATTAAATTTAATTGATAAGATGGCTTCTATGCCATAAACCAAGAAAAATGGAATAGTTTAAGTGGTCACCTTAAATGTGGTCCTATAAGTCTATAAAGTTGTAGGAAGCTTGGTGTCCCAATCCCATTTAGAAGTCATTATAGTTTTTCTAAGGATATTTATCAAAGTTTAATTCATCTTTTTTGTTTGCCCATTGGTTTGAAGGTGATAAGGGGTAGTCTTTCTATGATCAATTTTAAACCATGAGGTCAAGTCTTCTATCACTTCATTTAAGAAATGCTTGCTATTATCACTAATTAGGATTTTTGGACATCCAAACTTGTTGATAATCTACTCATAAACAAACTTGGCTACTTATTTAGTATTATTAGTCTTGAGTGCCTTTGCATCAGCCAACTTAATAAGGTACTCGATTGCTACAACTATGTGCTTCTTTCTACTAGTAGAATTAAGATGAACTTCTCTAATATAATCTATTCCCAATTTTTCAAATGGGACTAAAGATAAGGACACATGCAAAGATAAGTTCATTCAGAGGTCATTTCTAGCATACCTTTGATATGCATCATATGTTTTAGTATACTTGTGGGCATCTTAGAATAAAATAGGCTAATAATAGCTAGCTCTAAGGATCTTCTATCCTGTCAATGCTTTCAAAAAATGACCCTCACATGCACTATCATGGCATGCTGATAAAATAGTAGGAATTTCTTTTTCCATCACACATCTTCTTAACATCCTATCTATTCCATGTCGATATAACTTGCCTCCAACTATAGTAAAATGTCTACTATTAATTTGAACCTTCTGACATTCTATTTTAGATAAATAAGAAGGCAAGGTTTGGGTGGTTAAAAATTTGGTAATCAATTCATACCAAGTGGGGATAGTTGAAACAAAAAATAGACTTTCATTTATTAAGATATCATCTATTGGATCTTTATCCATGTATTCTGATAATCTAGATAAGTGATCAACTTGCATGTGCATCCTTCTTGGCTTATATTCTACCATATAATCAAATTCTTCTAATAGAAACACCCATCTTACTAGTCTACCATTCAATTTTGCCTTATTGACAAGTTATTTGATTGCCATGTGGTCTACAAAAAATACTATTGGATTCAAAAAGAGGTAGTGTTTAAATTTTTTGACAAAAAAAACCATCGCAAGATATATCCTCTCCGTGGTAGTATAATTCCTCTCTATAGGATTTAATTGTCTACTTGTAAAAGCTATAGGATAGTCCTTGCCTCCTTCTCTAGTTGCTTGATACAAGGTACTTCCTACCACCATGGATGAAGCATCACAAAGCATATGGAAAGGTAATAACCAATTTGGTGGTCTTAAAATATGATATATGCTAAGCTTTGCTTTAAGAATGTCAAAGGCTTCTTGGCATTTTTCAGTCCATTCAAATTTCACATCTTTCTCTTGAAGTCTAATAATAGGCATATAGATGGTAGCATAATCATGTATCACTTTCCAATACCATCCAATATGCTCCAAGGTTCTTTGTACCTCCTTGATTGTTGAAGGAGGTTTTAATTCTATAATGATATTGACCTTCTTTGGATCTCATTCCCTATCATTTTTTGAGACTACATATTCAAGTAGGACTCTTCTTTAAACTGCTAAGAATATTTTGTCAGAGTTTAAAGTAATCCTAGCTCTTCTATACTTTAGAAGTTAGATTTTAGACAATCATGATGTGTTGTCTTAGAAGATTGGATGCTAAAATCATCAATGAATACTATCATTGATTTGTGTAGCAAGTTTGAAAAGGCATATGACATTGCTCTTTGAAATGCCGAAGGAGCATTACAATATCCAAAAGGCATAATCACATAGATGAAGGTGCCTCAAGATGTAATAAAGAGTGTTTTGTGGTTATCCTCTGGGACTATGGAAATTTGATTGTAACTTGAATATCCATCTATAAATATATATAATTCATGCTCAACTATTTCTTCTAGGATGGTATTTATAAAGAGGAGGGAAAAGTGATTCTTTTGGATATACTTATTAAGCTTTTTATAATCTATGCATATTTGAAGTTTTCTATTTTTCTTCTTAATTAACATCATTGATAAGATCCAATCCGTAATCTCCACAAATTGAATAAATCTAGCTTGAAGGAGTTTTTTAGTTTGGCTTTGATAAGTAATTATAATTTGGGATTCATTCTTCTTTCTTTTTGTCTATAAGAATTGAATTAAAAAAGAGTGGAATACAATATTGGACTACTTCTAAAAGTATGCCCTTTGTGAGCCTTAAATTTTGTATCAAAATCTTATTTAATTAATTTTTGATATTTTGATAAGATATAATATTATTTATTTGTTAATTATGAGAAAATAGAGGTTTTTAGTCTAAATTATATATCAAGATCTTAGATTATTAAATTGATTTTAATATAATCTAATTATAAAAATTAGATTCAAAAAATATATTATTTGTTATTTAAAATAAAATTGTTAGGAAATATGGAATTAGTTGTAGTTGGAGTATGGTGAAAAAGTGATAGAAAGTTATTCTACTCTTGAAGCCACAAAAGATGGTGAAGGAAGAAGATGAAGAATTACTCTATTCTTGAAGCCACAAAAGATGGTGAAGAAAAAAGATAGATAATTACTTTGCTCTTGAAGCCACTAGAAATGGTGAGGAAAGAAGATGGAGAGTTATTCTACTCTTCAACCATTACTTCTATGACAACAAATCAAGTTGGTCCCTAATAAATTCATCTTAAAAGTTAATAAATTAATTTACATAAGTTTTAACTAATCAAGTTATTAAGAGTTAGAATTTATCTATTGATTTGTATCTATAGTGATTTGTCATCACCTTGTAGCAAATAGAGGCCAACCATTGGTCCTCTCTATGAATAACATTAGTTGGAGATCATAGGAGGTATAGATTGACCTCTTAATGACAAGTGATATTAAAAATAGTAATTAGTAGTTAGAAATATTTAAAATAAGATTAAGTGCCATGCAAGTTATACCACTTGCTTCCAAATTAGTTATTATTTATAAATTATTGACAATGATAATTTTTAGAAAATAGCTTGAGGACTTGGATATATAAGATCTTCTCAAAGTCTTATTCATCATTATTTTCTCAATCAATTTTTCCATCAATCTATCTATCTAGCTTTCTTTCTCACACCTTTATTTTGAATCCTTGGCAAGGATAACCTAGTGAAGTACCTAGAGTTATATTATTTTTTTTTGTCATAATTTTGTATTGTTAGTTGTTGTTTTATATCCTTGTTGGTCTTCTTGGAGCTTATTGTTAGTAGAATTATTTTCTTATTTAGATATATTTATTATATAGGGAAGAAAAAATTAATAAGGTTAAATGAAAGAATCATCAAATTTAGAATTGAAATGCAAAAGTTAAGAAGGTTTGAAGTTGAGAGGTTTTTTTTTTTTGCTGCTGCTGCTGCTCTATCCTAGAGCTGTGCCAATTTTCATCCAACAACACTATTATCATCTAATTACCTCTATTCTCATCTAATTTTGCTAGTTTTCATCCAATAATGTTGTTATTATCCAATTGTCCTTATTCTCATCTAATTTTGCTAGTTTTCATCCAATAACACTATTATCATCCAATTATCTTTGATCTCATCTAATTATGTTGGTTTCCATCCAACGTTGTATCAATTTTCATCCAAGATTTTGTTATTATCCAATTGCTTATAGTTTCATCGAATTGTACTAATTTTCATTCAAGGCATTGTTATCATACAATTGTCCTTATTTTCATCTAATTTTATTAATTTTCATCCAATTGTGCTATTCTCATTTAATTGCCTCTATTCTCATCTAATTATATCAGTTTTCATCTAATAATATTATTTTCATTTAGTTATCTTGTTCTATCTAATTTCTTTCATCCAACTATCTTATATTGTTATTTCTATTTTTTATTTTATTTTTTTATTTTTTAATTTTTTTTATCACTTATTTTAAGTTAAATTAAATGATAACCATTGCTTAGAAGAAATTATCTAAAAAATTGAAACTACAATTACTTGATTAATTAATCAATCATTAAAGTAATCACATAACTAGTCTTTATTATCTTTTGAACTTGTTGTGTAGTTATTTTTTCTCTTAAAATGGATCAAAGGAGAAATTTTAGCTCACATCCTTGAGGTCTTTATAAGATCAAGCAAATACATTCTTATATTCCATAATTAATGACTTATAACTTAATAATTTATACTCTGTCAACTAAACTCTAATTTTGATTAATTTTAGAACTTCTTTCTTTAAAGAGACATCCATTAACTTGTAATCAAGGTCATGTACATGAAATTATTCTATGGGTCCTCTATACCAATGATTTGATATTTGCGAGTAGTTGATCATATCAATTTCAATTGTAAGACCATTGGAAGTTTATTAAATTGTAAAGGTGGAATAAGATTGTCTTCTTCTATTAATTCTAACTCATGAACTTGAGTGTCATCAAAGTTCACTTCAAAGGCATCTTCATATTTAATATCATCTATCAAGGTTGCTAAATCCACTTCTTCTTCATGATTTTGCCAAGTGGCAAAATCAACTATAAAGTTAATATTTACAACCTCATCTCTATTTGAAGTAGGATGTTTTTCTAACCATTGAGTGAACTCTCTATTATATTCCAATCATATAGTCTAAGGCCCATGCATCCTAATAGAGTTGATTAGACCATACTTGATTGAACTCCCTTTCTTGTTATTAAATTAGCAAATCTAACCTTCTTTTTAAATCCTTTCTATGGTTGGAGATTCAAAATCTCATCTTCTGAAGAGTGAGATGAGGTTTGGATTGAAGACAATCCTTGAGATTGAATAAAGATTTTAGTTAGGTTTTTTAGTGGCCCATAGATGATATAGGACTTTTTACCTCTTCGGTCAATTTTTGCGTTAGCTGCCTTTAATCAAGGTCTATCTAAAAGTAATAGATATGAATTTTTGTTAGGATACATATGAATCATATAAAAAATAAAAGAATATTCTTTACTTTCCGTCATCATCTTACAACCACTAATTTATCTCAGAGATGTATCTTGGCTTTGATTAGCCATGTTAATCACAAATGGAGAGGAACCAATGATACTAAGTCTTAATTTCTCTATAATTTTTACTAGCATAATATTCAAATCACTACCCCCATCTACAATAGTATAGGATATGATTTTATCTACTATAGACACCTCTAGCTCAATTGCCTTTACTTCTTGTGCTACTTGAATTATTCTATCATGAGCTGGGATCTTTACTTTAGATTGTTGTTGTCTTTTAATGGAGAGGCTTATTTTAAAGCTCTTTCTTATTATAGGAAAAACCTCTAATAATTAAGTAATTGTAATATCTGCCTTAATTTTTTTTAAATCCTCCCATAAATCATATGACTTGTCTTGATCCTTGACTGAGTTGAAGGATTAAATTTAAGGTCGGGAATTTTAGGTCCTTTCCACTCTTCTTTAGAAAAAAATTCTTTGATCTCAATATTTTTTTTCAAGGTCCTTGGCAATCTATTCAAGCTAGGTTCAAGGACTTGAGGTGATTTCTTAGAATCTCTAATACTAGCCATTGCCTCCCTTGTGGCTTTGTTTAAATCTGAAAAGTGAGGAAAATCTTTTAAACTATTTTTTCTATCAATTGAAGTAGGAGGGGGTGGGCTAGAATACCTAGACCTTTTCATAACTGCCAAGGTTGGCATCATAGGTGGTATTTGCACCTTAGATTGGAACAATTCGTGCATAATCATGTTTGACTCACGAAGTACAGGCTGGATTATTATAGAGGAGGTAGAAGCTTGTACTCCAATCATTCCACCGTTGGTTTGGTTTGCAAACCTTACATCTTGAAAGCCTTGACCTTCATATTATTAGACATATTGAGTGTGACTACCGTGTAGGGACTAAAAATGATGATCCAACAACACATGTGGAGAGATTCATAGAACTTCACACCACATGTTTGATAACCAATCCAAGATATTATATTGTGTGGTTTTCAAGCATGTTAAAGAATGGAGCTTATGAATGGTATAGAAACCATCCCCTTGAAATCTTTAGAAATTGAGACATATTTATGAGAGCTTTCTTAGAAAAGTTTAGACTAGAAGTGGGACAAAATAATGCCTTCACAACCCTTTTTTTCTTGAGACAAGAAAAAGGGGAGAAGATTGACAAATATGCTTGGTAATTTGAATTAGTAATAAATTGATTTGTAGGAACCCTTCTCATGGACGACACTTTTACCCACTTTTTTATCTAAGGATTCAACAAGAAGGGTACGATTAGAGAAATCTTCAAAAGAAGACCAAAAAACTTAGAAGATGCCAAAATATTACCATAGGTGATTGAAAACATTGACAAACAATAAGAGATGATGTGGAAGAAAGAAGACCATAGAATTCCAAGTTTTATACCAATCTATGCTCAAAATATGGATAAGTCTTAAGAACATCTTTATGAAATTATGGAAAATCAATTCCAACCTATAAGCCATTATTCTATACCGTTAAAGCTTAGATTACTACCTAGCCTCCAAATATTGACATATTCAAAGGATAAACATAGATAGAAGGAAGAATTTAAAAATGAAGTCTCTTAAAGCCAAAAAAAATTCCAAAATAAGCTGGCACAATAAATAAAAATTATACAAGAATAAATGATCTTGTTAATCAAGGGCCAATATTTAAACCAAGTCCCACCTCCCATAGAATCTAGTAGGCACATTTCAGGATTGTAGTGTGCTCAATGCAATCAATTGGGGCACAGTAGTCAATATTGTTCAAACCAGAAAAATTACCAACATAATCTTGGACAGTAACCATCTTATATTCCCCTGCATAAAAACCAAGATAATATAGGATCTAGTTCTCATCCACAAAGCCATGATTATTATAATCAAGGTTTTAAAAACCAACCAAGACCAAGACAAGAAATACATGACCTTTGTGGCAAAAGACACCCACTTGATAGTTGTTGGATAGAAAATAGAATTATTTGTGGAAATTGTAGGAGAAACCATCCTATAAGCATATGTAGACAAATTGATAAGGTAGTACCATTAAATATTCTATAAGCAAATTATCATCAACAATCTCAAGATCATGTAAGAGAGGCATGAAATCAAAATTCTGACAATACTTTAAAATCTCCAAATCTATTTTTTGACTACAGCAATAACCGTCTAAACCAACATCCTCCTTCAACTTTAAATACTAATCAAAGATTCTTTGATTAGAATTTAGTTCCAATGGATTGAGTACAAACATGTCTTGTGAAGTTGTAGGTGTATCTTAGTTGTCCAACTGTTGGACCTCAATTCTTCTAAATTTTGGAGTAGAATTTTTAAAGAATTTTTTTAGATTTTTTACAAGTAGAATTAATTTAGGTTGTCTAGATCTAGTAGAATGATGCATCTAGCATGATTATGGATATAACATTCATCTAGACTCATAATTTTAACATACCAATTTCTACAATAATTAATTTAAAAAATATTTTTGCTGTCTACCTGCAATCCACTTAAAATATCTTCCAATAGAGAAGGGAAACAAAATAGAAGCAAATAAAGAAAGAATGATTGCTTGGATATCATCCCAAGCAATATTTTTTTCAATTTTACTCATTATATAATATGACCTTATGTGAGAGTGATCCTAAGCAACAATAATATAAAAAAAAATTCAATACTAGGATGGCAGGGAGTCCAAGCTCTCTATTTTTTTTTATTTCTTCATACAAAAATTGTTAGGGAATTACCCACTACAACGGTTAATAACAAAAATTACGTTACAAAAAAATTCTTTGCAATCAATTCACACCATTTTGAAGGAAAATTCACCTTATTGCATTTCCAATCAACTTGACACTTATTAATGAAGGCCAATAAATATTTAATATTCCCCTACTTGATCCAAGCTAAATGCTCTCATAAAAGTTAGGATTTAAAACTTCACAAAAAATTCAATTTTTGTCCAAATCAAATATATAATAACTCATTAAAAAGTTAAGAATAAGATAAACAACATCATTAAAATTCAAAGTCAAATAATAAACACAATAAAACTGATTGATGAAAATCCAAGAGCAAGTCACTCTTGGTGGCAAACATTCAAGGCAGTCAAACCTCTTCTAATAAAAAATTCACCAAAAATTCAAATTCAATCCAAATCAAATATAAAAAAGATTCTTTAGAGATCTAATAACAAGATACACAACTTTACAAAGTTTTAAGATCAACTAACAAATACAAAAAAATTTATTGTTGGAAATCCGAGAGCAAATCACTCTTCGGAGCAACCATTCAAGGTAGTAGATCTACTTCTATTCAAAAATTCACCAAAAATTCACATTTGGTCCAAATCAAATGTGTGATAGCTTTTTAGAAAGCTAACATCAAGATACATAGCTTTACAAAATTTCAATTGTGACTAATAATTACTTAAAAACTGTTTGATAAAAACCCGAGAGCAAATCTCCTCTATTATTATTATTATTATTATTATTATTTTATTTCTTAATTATTTCTTATTTTAACTATAGATGATAAAAAATTTGTTTACAATAATAATAAAGAAAGATAGGAAACTTACCAATGATGAAAGATAGGATTGAAATGCTGACTCAAAAAGTCCACAAAAGGGATCATCCACCATTAATTCATTCTACAATCACCCACACAATTAGAAGCACCACCTCCCAACAAATGCATCAAAATATGAGGATAAAATTCACTCCTCAATCCAAAGTATAAGGTGGCCTCAATTAAGAGTTTTTTATAAATTATGGTGTAAAATATAAAGAGCAATAAATAACAATGAAGGAGAAGAATAACACAAAACAAGTAAAATATGTGCAATTAAGTAATTGTACACTATCTCAGACATACTTTAAGCCATTATTAGAACTTTTTGTAGTCTTCTAGAACTTCTTATAGCTTTCTAGAATATTCTAGAATCTTCTAGAATCTTCTAGAATTCTCTTCAATTTTCCAAGACCTCTCGTGGATTTTTTAGAGTCTTCCAGAATCTTCTTCAAGCTTCTAAAATATTCTAAGATATTCTTAGAAGGTCCAATAGGACATAAGGCTTCATAGCATAAATAAGAGGCAAGACTGAGGAGCACCTTAGTCTTGCCAACACAAGTCTTAGAGCAATCTAAAGTGTTGTCTTGTTCTTGATATTACTCCAATTTTTTATTCTTGATTTAGTTCTTCTTCCTTTCCATCTTGTTCTTTGTTCTTGAAGTTATTCTTGTTATGATTTCTTCTCTTTGGTTCTTAGCTAACTTGCTACCTTGTATCCTTGACAGTTTGGCAAGACTGACTTACATAATCATATCAGAGCCTAGATTTCTTGATAGAGAGTGGATTATTCCTCTTCAAGATACTATTGCGTTCTAGAGGAGTGCAGACTATCTCCTTCTAGACTGATATGCTTATTTGTTGTAGTTGATTTTTCTTTGGAAAGAGCGGATTATCCCTTTCTTAAGTTATATCACTATATTTTAGAGGTTGCGGATTACCCTCCTCTAAACTAATTGTCTAAAAATATTCCTTTTAGTATAGAAAATACTAACGGCTTATCAATTTTTTTTTTTTTAAGATGGAAATAGATCAGGTTAATGGAGGTGCATCCTTACAAACAGAGAATAAAGTAGCAACACGTACAGATCTTTGAGCCCTGTTGGATACGATACGAGAAGAAAGGACATTCTTTTGCAATTCAAAAAAAGATTTGTAAATGGAGCAAGTATCTGAAGAAACTAAGCGAGAGATTCATAACTTGCTACAAGAAATTATTCCATTAAGAGAGACAAGCAGTAGACAAGCTATGCACACAACTTTTCTAAAAGTTCCAAGGGTTGTCATAAAAGAATCAAAAGCTAGTATGCGTGATAAGTTTGATGGAACAAGATCCAACTTTCGAGGGTTTGTACAACAAGTGCAACTTTATTTACAATTGTATCCTTCTTGTTATCTAGATGGATTCACTCAAGTCGTTTTTGTGGCACTTTTTTATTAGGAAGTGCTCGATCATGGTTTGTACCATTATTATAAAAGAATTCTCTGATCCTATATAATTTAGAAGCTTTTATGGAAAGATTTACTATTACATTTGGAGACAGTGATCAAGAGAGGGTAGTAGAAAGGAAGCTCCAAAATCTATGACAAAGACAACGTTCAATTGCAATTTATGCCGCAGAATTTCAAGAACTTACTTGTGACCTTCATTGGAATGATAAGGCTTTTATGACTTCTTTTTGTTATGGCCTAAAGGATGATGTAAAGAATTTATTGATCACAATGCTAAGAGTTGAAAGCTTAGAAGAACTCATAGCTCAAGCTATTACTTGTGACAATCACCTATTTGAACTACAACAAGAAAAGCAATCAATTTTCAACAATACTTATCAAGGTATGACTGCTACATCTTCAAGAATATTGAAAAAGCCATTAACATATTCTGAAGCTATACAAATTGATGTGATTCAATTCAAGCCATTAACACTAGCAGAAAAGACTAGACATTGGCAAGAGAATTTATGGATATATTATAGAAGATCCAATCACAAGGTAGCAAATTGTCCAAATAAGTCTAAAGAATTCAAGGTACGAGGTATAATATCTGAATTAGAAAGGTCGGAAAACAAAAATGTCCAGCCACAGTAAGGACCTTGCAGTTGGACACCTCCAAATCTAAAGTATTAGAAAAAAGTATCTTTTTACCTCTGGATCCAACATCTTGTTTTATACTTCTTGTATATATAAGAACCTTGAAACAAGAAATTTCTGCTAAAAGTCCTTTTAGATACTGGAGCCTCAACATGCTTTATGGATAAGAATTTTGCAACAAGGCACAATCTACTACTTGTAAAGAAGATCCATCCTACATCCATTGAAGTCATTGATAGACAAAACCTTACATTAGGAGATGTTGTTGAAGAAATACAACCATTGGAAGTGATACTAGGAGATTAAATATTACAAATTATTTTCAACATCATTAGATGTCTGACAAATCCTATTGTCATTGGACTTCCTTAGTTTGAGCTACATAATCTTGATATTGATTGGAGTATGCAGAAGATTTTATCAAGATCTACACATCAAAAGAAGAAATGAGGTACTCCTCTATTCCTTAAAGCTAAAGCATTTATGCAAGTAGCAATAAAAGGAGATGCATTTGCATTGTATATTATTCCAATGAAAGAACCAATGGAGCAATTGAAGTAGAAAATTCCTAATCAATACTGCGACCTAGAAGATATATTTGAAAAGAAAAAAACAAACATATTATCCAAATATCATTCTTATGATTGTGTAATCGAATTATAAGATGGAGCTCAACCTCTATTTGGTCCAATTTACAATCTGTTACAAATGGAGCTTACAGCCTTGCGAGAATATATTGATGAAAATCTAGCTAAGAATTTTATTTGACATTCAAAATCACCTACTAGAGCTCCTATATTATTTGTGAAAAAGAAAGATGGTTCTTTATGTATGTAGGTTGACTATCGAGGTTTGAATAAGTTAACTATAAAAAATCGCTATCCATTACCATTAATCTTAAGATTATTGGAACAATTAGGACAAGCAAAGATTTTTACAAAGATTGATTTGAGAGGCGCCTACAACCTAGTTAGGATTAAAGAAGAAGATCAATGGAAGATAGCATTCCGTAGAAGGTATGGACATTTTGAATACAATGTTATGCCTTTTGGACTTACAAATGCACTTGCAGTCTTCCAACATATGATGAATGATAGCTTACAAGAATATTTAGATGAGTTTGTAGTCATCTACTTGGATGATATCTTGATCCTTTCTAAGAATAAAAAAGAGCACGAATATCATGTATGGAAGGTATTAGAGAAACTACAAGAAAATAGATTGTATGCCAAATTGGAGAAATATTCTTTCCACCAACCATCAATCAAATTTTTAAGATACATCGCTTTAAAAAATGGGATTTTCATGGATCCAAAGAAGATACAAATTGTTATGGAGTGGAAACAATCGTCATCAATTAGAGATGTATAATATTTTTTGGAATTTGTAAATTTCTACAAAATCTTCATCAAAGATTATTCCAAGATTGCAGCTCTATTAACGTGACTAACAAGCAAGGGTAAATTTATTTGGAATGATAAGGTTGAAAAAACATTTAAGAAGCTAAAAGAATCTTTCACTTCTGCTCCTATTCTTGTCCAGGCAGATCCAACAAAATTAATCATTCTAGAAATGGATGCCTCATATTTTGCATTGAGATCTATACTCTCTGAAACTGGTGATGATGGTCAACTACATCTAGTAGCATTCCGCTCTCAAAATTTTTCAATTGTAGAGATTAATTATGAGATCGATGACAAAGAATTATTTACAATTGTTGATGATTTTGAAGAATGGCACCATTTGTTGGAAGGGGCTCCACACAAAATCATGATATATACTGATCACAAAAATTTGGAATATTTTATGAGTGCTCGAGTTCTAAATTGTCAACAAGCACAATAGAGCATGTCATTATCTCGATTTGATTTTGTAATTACATATCGTCTGAAAAAACTTCAATGAAAATCAGATGCCCTTTCTCGACGATCATATCTTGTACCAAGAATTGAAGACGTTATATTGGATCAACAAAAATCAATCATGTTGAAGTTGTCCAATTTGTACTTAAAGACATTGACAATATCTACATATACAGATACAACTCTCAAGACAAAAATCCAAAAAATAATAAATACAGATCCATTCCAAATTGAAGATGTGGGAAGCCCTACTGCAGAAAGTCATGCTACCTATTTAAAAACCATCCATGAAGAATTGGAATTCCGATTATAAATAGCCTAAGATCGATATAAAGACTATGCAGACATTCATCGCAAGAATCAATCAAATTTCAAAGTAGGAGATTGTGTCTGGTTACTTCAACAAAATATACAAATAAATCAACCATCATGAAAATTAAATTATCAAAGATTTGGACCTTTTATAATTTTATACCATGTAAATCCAGTAAGTTTTCATCTCGAACTACCAAGTAGCATACACATTCATATAATCTTTCATGTCTTGCTTTTAGAAACCTATTATAAATCAAATATTGTTGGAAGAACTATTCCACCACCAGCTCCAATTAAAGTCAATCAAGAGATTGAATATGAGGTGGATGAAATATTGGATTCACTTATAAGACATGGATGATTGGAATATTTCATCTATTAGAAGGATTATAGAGTTAGTGAAAGAATATAAAAACCTTCAGATAACCTTAAGAATGCACCTATAAAGGTTTGCTAATTCCATCAATAATATCCTAAAAAACCTAGATTCAATGGTCATTATAGATTTTGTAGATAGTAACATCTCTTAGCTTCTAAATGATGCTTCCTATCAACAACAGAAGACCACTATAAAAAGAAGAGAGCCACGCCAAGACCTGCACTTATATTTTCTTAAAATAGAATAGATCTTGTTGGAAGCTTATTAATTATCATGTCAAATCTTTGCATTTCAAGGAAATTATAGGAATAAGAGTCAGAAGACTCTTCTGGCATACAAGCGATTGGAAAATCATTGCAACTTTCATAATCTGCTAGGTTTAAAGAACATGGACAAGATGAAAAAAGAAGATTCTAAAATTAAATAAGGCCACACTTAGAATCTTTAAAGATACCACTTCATCACAAAAATCTCGATTCAAATGCCGGAGCTTTGGTAATATTCCTCAAAGTTGGAAAGATGACTCTAGATGGACCAAAAATTATTTTCGAAGAATGTTTTGAAGGTCGCAACGAAGAGCAAATTCTTAGATGGAATATTGGTCTAACAGAGATTATATGTAGAGGTCATTAATGCCATCTCAAGGGACCTATTGAACTCATAATCAACGAATAAAAGACGGAATATGTTGCTTTTCTACTTTGACAAATTTTAGAATTTTTATGCATGTGATTTGATCATCAAATTGCTTTGGCTCCTTGTGAAACTCGTTGCTAGAAGGGAAGGTGATATCACCGACATACTTTAAGCCATTACTAGAATTTTTTGTAATCTTTTAGAATCTTTTATAGCTTTTTAGAATCTTTTAGAATCTTCTAGAACCTTCTAGAATCCTCCTCAACCTTCTAAGATCTCTCGTGGATTTTTTAGAATCTTCCAACATCTTCTTCAAACTTCTAGAATATTCTAAGATATCCTTAAGATCCTCTAAAATCTTCTTCAATCTTCCAAGACCTCCTGTAGACTTTTTAGAGTCTTTCAATATCTTCTTTAAGCCTCTAGAATATTCTAAGATACTCTTAAAAGATCCAATAGGACATAAGGCCTCATAGTATAAATAAGAGATAAGACTGAGGAGTACCTCAATCTTGCCAACACAAGTCTTAGAACAATCTAGAGTGTTGCCTTGTTCTTGATATTAATCGAGTTTCTTATTCTTGATTTAGTTTTTGTTCTTATCCATCTTATTCTTTATTCTTGAAGTTATTCTAATTCTAATTTCTTCTCTTTGGTTCTTGGCTAACTTGTTATCTTGTATCCTTGACACACACTACAAAACTAGTTTTAGTTTGTTTACTATATTTTCACCTAGTAAAATATATATATATATATATATATATTTATTTAGATAATTTTTTTTTATCTTTCTAATGGTATAAAGAATATGTAGTTTTGAATTATTATGAGTAAGTTATGACAATCCAAAGATAGAAGATAAATAATAGAAATATAAAGTAGAAAATTTTTACCTCAAGGATAACTTGCTTAAAAGGTCATGAGTTTGAACCTCACCAAGGCTCACAAGTAGTATATGAGGATGTCCTAGAGGAGCCACGAGGCCTTAGTCTTATCCTCCTACCTACATCCAAGGTATTACAACCCATATGGGACTTGTGCACCTCCCTTTCTACAAGGACTATACTAGCTGCTGGTCCTCCTATTTTCTACTAGTAAAATTCCTTATTTTATAATTTTAACTTCACCATGGTGTTCAAAAATACCCAATTAGCCTAGGAACCTTGTATGGTCTTCAAATCTTACTCCAATTCTTCATAATGGCTTCCAAGGTGGTAAAATTTATTTTTATCTAGGTCTTTAAAATTGTTCTAAAAATTCCTAAATAAATTCTAAATAAATTCTAAATAAATTCTAAAAATTCCTATAATATTTCTAAAAAAATATTATCCTTTTTTTAACTATTGTATTCTACCTTGGTGATTTTTTATAATAATAAAATCAATTTAAGTCAACTAAAAATCCTATTTTCTATATAAATAATTAAAAAGACATGAGATTTCTTTCTCATGCTTCTTCTACTTACTAAGTAATATTTATATATATTTAATACATGGTCATAAATTCAAAAGGCCAATATAGATATTAGTCTCAATAACTAAATGCTAATTCTTATAATTATGAAAAATACTAAATTAATTAAGATAATTATTTCTAAGACTTACTAAGATCCTATTTCTTTCTCACTAATATTATTCTCCTTCATTTAGCATCATCTAAATACATCTTTACTTTACAATTGTAGTTTTGGCACTCTAAATACATTCTTTTATCCTAAAACAACTAATGAGTCAATTTGATGACTCACACTTTTTAGACTTACAAATGCACTTGTAGTCTTTTAACATATGATGAATGATATATTATAGAAATATTTAAATAACTTTGTAGTCATCTATTTGGACGATATCTTAATCTTTTCTAAGAAAAAATAAGTACATGAACATCATATATGTATGGTATTAGAAAAATTACAAAAAAGTGGATTGTATGCTAAATTGGAGAAGTGCTCTTTCCATCAATGATTAGTTGAATTTGTAGAATATACTGCCTCTAAAAATGAGATTTCTATTGATCTAAAGAAGATACAAACTATTATAGATTAGAAACAATAGTCATCAATCAGAGATGTATAATGTTTTTTAGGATTTGTAAATTTTTACAAAATCTTCATCAAAGATTATTCAAAAATTGCCGCTCCATTAACATGATTTATAGGCAAAGAAAAATTTATTTGAAACAACAAGGTTGAAGAAGTATTCAAAAAGCTTAAGAAATTCTTTACTTCAACCTCTATACTTATTCATGTACATCCAACAAAACCATTCATTTTGAAAATGGACACCTCAAATTTTGTACTTAGATTTGTATTCTCTCAAACTGGTAATGATGATCAATAATATCCAATAGTATTCCGCTTTCAAAAATTTTCAGCTATAGAGATCAATTATGAGATCTGCGACAAAGAATTATTGGCAATTGTTGATGCTTTTGAAGAATGGCACTATTTGTTGGAGGGAAGTCAATACAAGATCATGATATATATTGATCACAAAAACTTAGAATATTTTATGAGTGCCCAAGTATTGAATTGCTATCAAGCACAATGGAGCTTGTCATTATCTCAGTTTGATTTTGTGATTATATGTTGTTTAAAAAAACTTCAAAAAAAATCAGATGTTCTTTTTGGAGAGTCATATTTTATGCTAAGAATAAGAAATATGGTATTGAATCAATAAAAATTAGTCATGTTGAAGCTATCTAATTTATAATTGAAGACATTGATACTATCTACTTATATAGATATAGCTCTCAAGATGAAAACCTAGAGAGCAATGAAGATAGATGTATTTGTAGATAGCATTCAACAACCTCTAAAAAATATATAGGTAGAAAAAAATAATAATTTCAAGTTTAAAGATGGATTGTTATATTTCAAGGATCTTTTTTAGATTCTTCTAAGCCCTACAAGACTTCAGATTCTTCAAGCATGACATGATATTCTAGCAATTGGATATTTTGGCTTCAATAAGACCTTGGAATTAATATCAAGAGATTATTGGTGGCCTCAAATGTAGAAATTGATGAAGGATATCATTGAATCACGTAAAATTTGTGCCCAAGCAAAGGTCCTAAGACACCAACCATATGGACTTTTCCAACCACTTTCAGTTCCTAAGAATCTTTGGCAATTGATATCTATAGATTTTATTATAGACCTCCCAATTTCTAATGGAAAAGATTCAATTTTTGTGGTGGTAGACCACCTTATCAAAATGGTACAATTTCATCCTATATAATAAGACTATTTTTGAAAAAAAAATGACCAAGCTTTTTATTGATAATATTTATCAAATATATGGCCTTTCTAATGACATCATTTTGGACCGAGGACCACAATTTGTATCAAATTTTTGGAGAAGATTATTTCAACTTTTGAAAATTAAGATCAACCTTTCATCACCTTATCATCCTCAAATTGATGGTCAAAGAGAACAAGTGAATCAAATCTTGGAATAGTATCTTTGTTATAATATAAATTACCAATAAGATGATTAGATGGACCTCCTACTATTGGCCAAGTTTGAATATAATAATACCAAATATTCTTTGACAAAGTAAACTCCATTCTTTTCAAATTATAGATACCACTTTAAAACAGATCTATTCAAAATTGAAGATGTGAAAAGTCTTACTGCAGAAAATCAAGCTATCTACTTGAAGCTATCCATGAAGAATTAAAATTCCAAATTGCAAATGGCTCAAGACCAATATGAAGACTATATGAACATTCAATATAAGAACCAACTATAGTTCAAGATAGAAAATTGTGTCTGGCTATTTTGACAAAATATACAAACAAATTGATTATCATAGAAATTAGACTACTGAAAACTTGGACTATTTATAATTCTACACGAAGTTAATTCAATAATTTTTTATCTTGAACTATCAAGTAGCATGCGCATTTATTCAGTCTTCTATGTCTTGCTTTTAAAAACCTATTATAAATCAATTATTGATGGAAGATCTCTTCTACTACCAATCCCAATTAAAATCAATCAAGAGCTTGAATATAAAGTAGATGAAATATTGAATTTGCATATAAGACATGGACGATTGGAATATTTCATCCATTAAAAGTGCTATAGAATTAGCGAAAGAATATAGAAACCTTCAGATAATCTTAAGAATGCACTTCAAAAAGTTTGCAAATTTTATCAATGATATCTTAGAAAACCTAGATTCAATTACCATTGAAGATTTTGTAGACATCAACATCTCTTGGCTTCTAAATGATGCTTTTCTATCAACGACAAAAGACCAATATAAAAAGAAAAGAGCTATGCTAAGACTTTCACTTATATATAGTCATTTTTTTAAAGATAGAATAGATCTTACTAGAAGCTTATTAGTTATCATGTCAAATCTTGGCTTTTCAAGGAAATTATAAGAATAAGAATTAGAAGACTCTTTTGCCATACAAGCAGCTGATGAACCATTGTAACTTTTACAATCTATTGGGTTTGAAGAACATGAAGGTAAAGAAAGAATATTCTAAAGTCAAATAAGGCCATGTTTGGACTCTTTGGAGATACGACCTCATCACAAAAATCTTAATTCAAATATCTAAGCTTTGATAATATTCTTTGAAGTTGGAAAGGTAACTTCAAATAGACCAGAAATTATATTCAGAGGATGTCTTGAAGATTGCAACAAAGAACAGATTTTTGGATGGAATATTGGTATAATAGAGGTTTTATTTTAGAAATCATTCTAATATTGTAATCTTTTTCTTATCTCTTTATTAACTTGCTATCTTATATTCCTAATAAATTTGAACCTATAAATTGAAAGAAAAAGCTCATAATATGCTCAAATATTGGTTATCCTCCTTTTTCAATTATAATGTCAATCTTCTAGTATCAATAGCTCTTTTTTACATTATCTACATATTCAAAAAAATTATAAAAATATTAAAAATTAAATCAAATATTAATTTTAAAAAAAACCATTTCAATCTAATTAGTAGATTGCTCAAAATCACAAAAACTTTATAAATCCTCAAAATCCAATTTTTCAAATCCTAGTCTATTTAAATTCCAATAATCTTTGATTTAATTATATAATTAAGCTAAAATTCATAAAAAACTTTTAATACAACAATATTCACAAATTTACAAATTTTCACTCATAAATCTACTATAAAACTCATAAAATTTTCTAAAATATGAATCCACATTATTTTTCAATAATTAGAGTCAAAGGAATAGAACCTTGACTTTACCAAGTTTTCACAAAGTCATTATAAATTCAAAAACTTTAAAACCAATACTTAAAAAAATCCTATCAAATTATTTATTTTTTAATTCCATTCTTTAATCAACAAAAAGATCCTCTATCTATTATAAAAGCATGGTTTTATGCCTTGAGGTCTAATTTCAATTCTAGTGTACAATTAGCCTTCTCCAGCTATCAATCTAAGATTTTTAAAAATAATTTTTATTAGAAGCTATTCTTTATTTTTATCTAAAGATATTTATAATATTATTTTTATTAATCTATCTTATTTTTTCTTATTTATGGTTCTACAAGATAAATAGAAGTTTTTTTAAATAAAAAGATAATAATAATATAAAATATTTTTATTACCTTTCTATCTTTTATTTATGTTTTTTAAAATAACT
This sequence comes from Physcomitrellopsis africana, assembly GCA_036785485.1. NCBI lineage: Eukaryota > Viridiplantae > Streptophyta > Bryopsida > Funariales > Funariaceae > Physcomitrellopsis > Physcomitrellopsis africana. The sequence continues at coordinate 509,957 of JAWRVF010000134.1, read as the reverse complement.
TTGTTATTATGTCTTTAATTAAGCTTCTCTATTATATATGTCCTCTTTTGCTCTTTCATCCTATAGCCATATTACAATACAATACCATATTAATAGCTCTTGCTCAAAATGCATTAAAAAGTTATTTATGCTATGATATGTATCTTGAATTCTCAAATAATGTTTAATTCTTACATTCTACAATTCTATTTTTCTAAGATATATAAGGTATAGACATTTATTATTCAATGCCATATTCTTCACAAAACTGCTTAAAAACCTTAAATGTATATTCATAACTATTATTACCGTGTAATTTGTGAATCTCCAAGTCCATTTATTTTTCAACTAAAGCCTTAAAAATCTTGAATTTTTCTAAGACTTCTAAGTTTTATACAAAAGTTTTTTTAAAAAGTCATCAATAAAAATAATAAAGTATTTTGCTCCTCTATGACATATAGTTTGTATTAGACCATTTATAACAAAATGTATCAATTCCAAGAATTTAATTGTATAAGAATCATCTTTCATTAAAAAAAATATCACAATATTATTTGCCACAAATACATCCTTCACAAAATTCTAACTGTGTATGCTTACTTAAATCCAAATAAGTAACCATATCATTTGCTTGTAATTTTTTTAAGTCCACAATGCCAAGATGACTAAATCATTGATGCCATAGATTTGCATTGTTCATGGTTTGTCTTGTTTCATAAATAAGAGAAATCTTCTTTATATTTGAAGGTTCTAATAGCTTATATAAGCTTTCAAATCTAACATCCTTGATAATAATATTGTTGAATTTTATAAGACAAGTATATGCTTTAAAATTGACTTTTTAACCTTGATTTGTTATTTTGTTAATCAAAAGCAAATTCTTTATTGATCCTTTGATATTCAAGATGTCATGTATATCTTTTTAAATCCTATCTTTTCTTTTAATAACAAGTGGTTCATATATTATATTAAAATAATATATATATATTTAATATATAATTTACTCTATAATTAAGTGAAAGCTATATTAATAGATTTTTATTAATTATAAAATATAGTTAGATTATTATTTTAAAAAGAATCTATTTTAATGGACTATTATTGAGGAATATATATATATATATATATATATATATATATATATATTTGAAATGACTTTTGAAATTAATTTTATATTGATAATTACTTTTATATATATTAAATTACCTTTGTTAGATATTGGTGATCTTTAAAATCTAATTTTATTTCTTTTATTTGATTTAAAATACATATTATATAAATTTTATTTTTAAAAAATTAGAAAATAATTTTTAATATCAAAAAGAATAATTAGGCCATCTATATGGATGAATGGAGATAGATGATAGAAATTTCTATTCCTATTGGCTTAAAATCGTGTCCAATGGATTTAAGGAGGCTGTTTGAGGCCCTGTTAGTAATTAAGGTTTTTTTTTGAAAGGATTTGAATATCAAAGGTTAGAATCAATAAGTTTACATTTTTGACTATGGTTTTGGTACAAAAATTGAATGATTTGGAGTTTTTATAAAGAAGATATAGGCCCTCAAAGTCAAGATGTCAATTTTGTATCTATTATCATTCTTTGGAATACAACTTATATATATGGAAAGAAATAAAAGATTAACAACTAGGTATCAAAGACAAGGACATAAATCATAAAAGAATAAAATATGCTCTTGTGTTATTCAAAATCACTTAAAGATGGTATAGTATTAAAACTAGAATGGTTATTGCCAAAGACAAAAGATAAGAGGGTCTTGAAATAAGACTAGGAACAAAAAAAGTATTGACAAGAGTGAAGAAGGCTTCACTCTTGTCTCTATATATACTATTTATTTAAGAACTACATGACAACATGTGTCCAATTTGCAAGATACATATTAAATTTGCAAGACAAGTTTCCTATATGTGCTGCTCGTACTTAGCTTATTCCACAAGCTATCAATATGTGTGACACGTGGCTAGCTTATTGGCCAAGTTTCTAGCCTACCAATTATCTATAGACATGTATAAAGATAAATTCGTATCTATGAAGCTTCTAGAAAGTTTTTCTATAAGATATAATCAAATTAATTTATTTTTATATACTTCTATCTATCTATTTTAACTAGATAATTATTGGAATAATTCTTGTCCATGACATTATCTTCCCTTCTAGACATGAGTTCCACAAGGAGCGGTGATTACATATTGAAGAAGTCCAAGATGTGCCAAATTGTGCTTATAACATATTCTATTCTTTAAAAGATTTTTTTGATTCTTCATCTTGATTTTGATGGATGTTGTTGATAAAACGCATTGACTTTTATTAATACATTTGTTAGATTCCTGGATAGCTCCCATGTATGTTCATTAATATCATATCCGCATTAATGTACAAGATATTCTAGCTAATTTTGATGTCATCTCAAATCTAAGATCTCTTCTACCTTGAATTCTTTATTGTTATTTTTTTCTATAGGAGGTAGTGGCATTTATCTTCTTTCTCCTATATCCATTGTCTTATATGACTCAAGCAATGACACATGGAATACATGATGGATCTTCATAGATTTTGGTAGGTGTAATTGAAAGGCAATCAAATTAATTTGTTCACAAATCAAAAATGATCTAAGCCTATAATAATCTAGCTTGTCACAAAGACGATTAGTCTTGATATTACAACAAAGTAGCCATACATTGTTGCCTATGTGGAATTGAGGCTATGCTTTATGATAGACATCTGCATTGATCTTTTGTCATTCTTAAATTTCTTTTAATTGTACCTTCATTGTTGTATATAACTCTGACAATTGATTCACCAAATCTTTTGTTGCAGGATTATTAACTTTTAAAAAGTTAAAAGTATCAAGTTATGGATGATAACCATAATTGGCAAAGAATGGAGTTTATTGAATAAACGAATGTATCAAGTTATTATAAACAAATTCTGCCAAAGACAAAAGAGTTATTCAATCATCTTGATGATAATTAATGGTATATGTTAAATATTGCTCTAAAACTTGATTTACTTATTCCATTTGTCTATCAGTTAGAGGATGGAGAGCTGAAGATAGTTTTATATCCACCTTCAATACTTTGAAAAGGATCCTCCAAAATCTTGATACAAATTATGTTTCTTTATCTAATAAAATATCTCTTGATAATCCATGATAACAATAGATGTTATTAAGGAAGATTTTAGTTGTTTCTTCACCTATGATAGATTTTATATATGGTACAAAATAGGCCATCTTGGTGAAATGATCTACAATCACAAATACCAAATCATATGAACTTGAATTTAAAAGATCCATAATAAAATCTATAGAAACAAAAGACCAAAGTTGTTTCAATATAGGTAATGGTTGGAGAAGTCTATAAGGTCAATGATAAGGAATTTTTAATCTTAAATAAATATTACATGACTATACAAATTCTTTAACAACCTTCCACATTTGAAGCCACTAAAAATTTCTTGATATTAGCTCCAAAATCTTGTTATATCCAAAATGTCTTGCTGTAAGTAAGTTATAACGAGCTTCAATAGCACGTAGTCATGCTTCACCTTCTGAAATATATAAGCATCTTTTGAAATAGAATAAATCATTTTTAAACTCAAACTAGGAAGCATCTTGAAATTTACATGAATTAATCTTAATTTCATGAACAAGAGGATCTAAAGACATACTTGACTAGACTTGCTTAACAAAAGTTGAATCAACAATCAATATTGATTTCATTGCTCAAAGATGAAATTGCTCTAATTTCAAGAGGATTGTTCTTTGTTGATCAAAGGCTGAATGTCCTTCTTTTGATGCACAATAAGAATGTCTAGAAAGGGCATTGGACAGACCTTATTGTTTTTTTAGTCAATAAGTGATAATGAAATTAAATCTTGACAAAGACAAACTCCAATAAGCTTGACAATAATTCAACACGCATATTGATATAAAATACTTGAGATTCTTATGATCTTTGTATGCGATGACTAGACTAAAAGCGCCTTCTAGATAATGATATTATTCTTAAAAAGAATCCACAATTATAAGAAGTTCTTTATCATGGATTTTGTAATTAATATCTACTGTTGAAAATTTCCTGGAATGAAAAGCTATTGGATGGAGTTTGTCATCTACTCTCATTTGTGACAATATTACACCTAAAATAAAGTTTGATCCATCTGTTTCTATAAAAAAATGCCTTAAAAAAGTTGGTGCAGTAAAAAATTGGTGCAAAAATAAAATTTGTCTTCAAAACTTCAAACAATACTTTTATTTCTTTACTCCACTCAAATTTGTCCTTACAAGTTAAGCATGTAAGTGGAGCTGTAACTTGAGAAAAATCCTTGATAAAGATTTGATAGTAATTGACAAATTTCAAAAAGCATTACACATCCTTTATTGTGCTTAGAATCTTCCAATTCATGATTGTTTGGACTTTGTTAGGATCCATCTTGAGACCATCATTTAAGATGATGTATCCTAAGAAATCAACTTGAGTAGTGTGAAATACATACTTTTTCATCTTGGCGTATAGCCCTACATCTTTGAGTTTTTGTAACATATAATAAATATAAAATTCATATTTTTATGTATTCTTAGAGTAGATCAAAATATTATCTAAATAACAGAAAAAAAAAAATCATCAAGAAATTCACAAAAAATATCATTTATAAAATATTAAAAAGTAGTTGGTGTATTTATAAGTCTAAAAGGCATGACATTATATTCAAAATATTCATATCTAGTTTAAAATACAATCTTCTATTCATCACCTTCTTTGATGCAGACCAAGTTATATGCTTCTCACAAATCTATTGTTGTGTAGATCTTTGTTTGACTGAGTTGATCAAAAAATCCTAAAATCAAAGATAAAGGATATCTATTCTTGATTGTAATCTTGTTAAATCCTTGATAATCTATACACATATGTAACAATCCATCTTTTTTTATCACAAATAGGATAGGGGCTCCTGTTGGAGACTTTGAATGGCGTGTGAAGTTCTTAACTAAGCTCTCATCAATATATTCTTTTAATGCAGCCAATTCATTCTGTAATAAACTATAAATTGGTCGAAATTGTAGTTGAGCTCCCTCTTAAAGATCAATTAAATAATCATAAGGTCGATGCTTTAGAAGAATATTTGTATTTTTCTTTTCAAAAACATCTTAATATTAGCTAGAAATACCACGTGTAGTCTTTTTGGCATCAAAAATGGATGTTGCGTATATAGCAAAAGATGATTATTTTTTTGTTGCATATATAAAAGCTTTTATACCTATTGATAAAAATTTGGATGTATTAAAATTATATATGTCTATTTGACTAGTGGATTTTTGGATTAAACTATAAGAAAAATTAAAATTACGGGAAGTCCAATCTATTTGAGGATTATATTTTTTTAATCATGATAATCCTAAAATAATTGGATTAGAGGGAGATTTAATTATATTAAATATTACTACGCTATTATGTCCCTTAGTTGGTACATTTAAAGGAATAGTCTTATAGGTAACATCTCTAGAAGACAATGAACAACCATCTATGACTTCTATATATACAGATTTAGTTTTCTTGATTAGAGATATTTCTTATTTTTTGACAATATCTTTGTCTTTAAAAGAAGCTAAGGATCTAGAATCTAGTAAAGTAAAGACTTTGTAATTTTTAGGTCCTAAAAACATATTTATTGTCAAACAAGGTGAAGGATCAGAGGAAAGAATAGGACCTTTATAAGATATTATAGATGATTCGAACGGCACAGTGTCGTATTGTAATTACTTACAATATGTAAAAATTAATTAAAACATATTATATGTTTATGAATCTCAATGTATATTAGAATGATTAATAAATTAAATTAAAAATGATTGATAGAAAAAACTTTATTTTATTTTATTTTTACTTGTTTTGATTATGATATTTAAAAATTATAAGATCTAAATGATTAGTATGAAGCCTTGAGAGAAGGTGGGAGCCTAAGGATGAAAATTTAAGCTAGTAGGAGGCTAATTGAGAAGGATAAAAGCAAGGTATGGTCGGATGAAAGCAAGGAATGGAAAACTTCATCCCTATTGGTTGAATACTATGCCCAATGGACTTTGAGGAGGTTGCCTGCGACCTTCAGAAGGTTTCGGCAACTTTGAAGAGGGCATTTAGATATTAGAAGCTAGGATTATAAAATTTAGGATTTTGGATACAATTTGTGTATAAAAATTAGAGGATTTGGAATTAGGATGAAGAAGTTATAGCCGATTGAAGTTAAGGGGTCAATTTGAGACATACTATTATTCTTTTGAGTATAGGAGGAATTCTACAATAGCTTTTGGAGATCAAAAGGAGCGACTAAAACGGAAATTTCAAGACCTACATCTTTTGCAAATGAATTGTTGTATTTGGAGTTTATATGAAGGAGCTATAGGGCGTTGAAGGCGGCACTTCTAAATCAAAGGTAATAAGTGAGTGGTTTTGTTCATAGTAATGGTTGGAGCCATAACTTGAGTTTTTGGACAAATTTTTGGCTCAAACTTCTTGGAAAATGTGAAATTTTGTGTTAAAAAGCTATACATACAAATTTCGTGGCATTTGAGCTTATAGTTTCCGAGATATGAAGAAATTTGTATGCAGGTGTATAAAGACAAGGATTTGAAGCGATTGTTAGGATTCTCAAGATATCTCAAGATCCGTAATGAATTTGTGATTGAAATTTGTTGTGGAGGTTGATAAAAATATATTAATACTTCATATAAAATTTTATTATATTTGAATATGTCAGATCAGGAGATATGAGGTGTTGAAATTTTAAATAATTTCCACATAAGGATATATAAGATTTTAGAGGATTTTACTATTTTTTGGATGTTGTTGGTTATTTGAAGCTTATGTATTTGGTATAATTGCTCCAAAAGAAAAAAAATATATATAAATTTAGAACTTTCCTGATTTTGAAGCTTCATTGAGAAATTATTGACAACTAGAAGCCCAACGTTTTTTTGAGGCAAACTCTCTCTATCCCGACAACGGTTCCTATTATAGTTGGAGAAGCTTGTTTTCCAACATATTATCTTTTTTAGCAACCATACTCTTCATTTTGTAATTGTATTACTTCTTTGGATAATATTGAGTAGTATGTTTTGCTTCTCTACTGTCAAGGACGCAAGTTAGTAGGTTAGCAAGAACTAAGGAGAAGAAATCAGAACTAGAATAATTTCAAAAATAAAAAACTGGATGGACAAGAACAAGAACTAGATCAAGAATAAGAAACTAGATTAATATCAAGAACAAGGCAATACTCTGGATTACTCCAAGACTTGTGTTGGCAAGATTGAGGTGCTCCTCAGTCTTGCCTCTTATTTATACTATGAGGTCTTATGTCCTATTGGACCTTCTAAGAATATCTTAGAATATTTTAAAAACTTCAAGAAGATTTTGGAAGACTCTAAAAAGTCTACGGGAAGTCTTGGAAGGTTGAAGAAGATTCTAAAAGGTCCTAAGAATATCTTAGAATATTCTAGAACTTTGAAGAAGATTTTGGAAGATTCTAAAAATTCTATGGGAGATTTTGGAAGGTTGAGGAAGATTCTAGAAGGTTTTAGAAGATTCTAAAAGATTTTAAAAAGCTATAGAAGGTTCTAGAAGATTACAAAAAGTTCTAGTAGTGGCTTAAAGTATGTCCGTGACATCATCTTTTCTTCTAGTGACGAGTTTCACGAGGAGCCAAAGCAATTTGATAATTAAATCATATGCGTAAAAATTCTAGAATTCGTCGGAGTAGAGAAGCAATATATTCCGTCTTTTGTGTATTGGTTATCGGTTCAACAAGATCCTTGAGATGGCATTGATGACCTCCAGATATAACCTCTGTTAGACCAACATCCCATCCAAGAATTTTTTCTTCATTGTGACCTTCAAAACATCCTCCAAACATAATTTTTGGTCTACCTAGGATCACCCTTCCAACTTTGAGGAGTATTACCAAAGCTCGGGCATTTGAATCAAGATTTTTGTGATGAGGCCGTATTTCCAAAGACTCCAAGCATGGCCTTACTTGACGTTGAGATACTCCTTCTTCATCTTGTCCATGTTCTTCAAACCTAGCAGATTGTGAAAGTTGCAATGATTTTCCAGCCGCTGTCACGTTGTAAATTAAAACATAGTGTGAAAGATATAAAGGAATGTGTTAAAATAAAAAGATTAAGATTAGAAGAAGAGAGGATGAAAAAGAAAAGGGGTTGTAGTTAGAACCACATTATCTTGGAGGTTATAATATTTATCACAAGCTCAGGGATGATAGGTAGGCCAAACTACTAATTTCCTGCTGAAATTCCCACTAGCAGTACCAAGTCATGAAGCCAAGGATTTCTACAGTGAAGTCAAGTGGATTTGAACTCACGTCAGCTCCAAAGTAGCTAAGAACTTAACCACACAAGCTTCTTTGACTTGGCAGTGTAGGATGTAGTTCTTTCTTTTTTATCTCTAATCTAATCTTAATTGTTTCTTTCTATTTATTAGATTTTTTTCTATTTTATCTTAGATCTATTTTACCTTTATTCTCTTCTATCTTAGATTTAAATTTAAATGTTGTGGGCTGAAATTAGAAGAGAAGTTGGTAGAAAAATGGTAGTAAGAAGATAGAATAGAAATTTACCTCAAAAAATGAGATTTCTTCAAATTAATCTAAAAGAAAAGATTGAAAAGGTGGAAAGACATGGCTGAGGTGTCTCTTTGACCAAGGGAAGAAGGAAGACCAGGCCGGGATGACAAGAAGGAGTCATGAAGAAGAAAGAGGAGGGTTCTTTTGAAGGCATGGGATCTCTTTTTGATAGGCAGTATATGTTTTTGCATGTAGAAGAAGCTTAGAGAAGATTTTAAGTGCAATTTTTTTTAGATTTGTAGTAGACAAGATAAAGAACATGTAGAAATAATTTTCATATCTTTTGGTTAATTATCAAGGGAGATATGAGTCGTCAAAGTTGCAGGTGTTTAAGACTAGTGCAGTGAGGGTTACTAAATTTTGGGCCTCGGCTCTTGAGAACCATTTGGACTTTAGAGGCAAATTTTTGGGGTTTTGTTCCTTATAGAGTTACTACTTTGTACTAAAATCTTAAGTCAATATGATCTCTGAGCAAAGAGTTATGAGTGAAATTATAACCGGATGTAGGTGAAAAGAGAAATAGAGTGAAAGCAGAATTGGGATTTGTATGGGCAGAGTGTGTGTATGGATTTTTTGGGTATGAATAGAGTTAGGGAACGAATTTGAGTGTGAAAATTAATAGACGTGATCTAGGCAAGTTAAGAAAGAGATGAAAGTAAGTTTGATACTCATTTGTCTTATGAAAAAAATATTATGCTCTTTCAAAGGGATAGGGGTCTATCTCTAAGTCAGTGAAGTTTGGGGGAGCATATCTTTGTGATCAAAGTAGCATTTTGAATAAGATTTATTGGAATTTGTAGATATATGAGTCTATTAAGTTGTGTAAAAAATTGATTGCTATTGGAGTTATGTTTAAAGAATTATGAGGAAATTTGTAGTCGGATCTAGAGTTGTTAGAAGACAGAATTAAAGGAGAAGGGTAGAGTCTATAACTCTATTTCAAAGAGGAATTTTGGAGCAAAAATTGGAGGATGTTTACAACATAAAGCAAGCAATAAGCCTATCAAATTTCAATACTTGGGATTTTGATAATGAGGAGCAATGAAGGTGTGAAGCAAAGGGGGTCCAGAATCAAAGGCAGCATAGAGGGATTTCTTTGATAACATGGTTCTCTCTAACCACATGAGTTATAATCAAAAGGATTATGGGGTTTGCTTCCTTACTTCTTTAAGTACTTTGTGTCCAAATTTCGCTTCAATTGATGTGATATCCTATGATTTATAGGCAATTTTGAGGGCGGGTTTCTAAAGGCAGAATATATTAGGCTTAATAAAGTATGTTTTTATGTAAATTCTTCAATTTTATGAACTTTATGAACTTTATGAATCTCATCTTGCACTTAAGAAACTAGAGGCTCAAAAGACCTAGTGTTTCTTAGGGCTAAGACTCTCATCACGACACTGCTTGTATGCCAAAAAAATCTTCTGACTCTTGTTCCTGCAATTTCCTTGAAATGTGAAGATTTGACATGATAACTAATAAGCTTTTAGCAAGATCTATTCTATCCTAGGAAAATACAAGTGCAGGTCTTGGCATGGCTCTTCCCTTTTTATAATGGTCTTTTGTTGTTGATAGGAAGCGTCATTTAGAAGCAAAGAGATATTATTGTCCATGAAATCTTCAATGATCATTGAATCTAGGTTTTTTAGGATATAGTTGATGGAATTTGCGAACCTTCTTAGCTGCATTCTTAAGATTATCTGAGGGTTCCCATGTTCTTTTGCTAACTCTATAGCCCTTTCAATGGATGAAGTATTCCAATTGTCTATGTCTTATACGTGAATCCAATATTTCATCTACCTCGTATTCAATCTCTTGATTAACTTCAACTAGAGCTGATGGTGGAATAGTTCTTCCAGCAATATTTGATTTATAATAGGTTTCTAAAAGTGAGACATGAAAGATTAGATGAATGTGCATGCTATTTGGTAGTTCGAGACAAAAATTTGCTGGATTTATTTGGTGTAAAATTGTAAAAGGTTCAAGTCTTTGATAGTCTAATTTTTGTGATGGTTGATTTGTTTGTATATTTCATCGAAGTAACCAGACATAATCTCCTACTTTGAAATTTGGTTGGTTCTTGCAATGAATGTCTGCATAGTCTTTATATTGATTTTGGGCTATTTGTAATTGGAATTTTAGTTCTTCATGGATGCTTTTTAAATAAGTAGCTTGATTCTCTACAGCAAGGCTTCCCACATCTTCAATTTGGAATGGATCTGCTCAAAGGTGGTATCCATAGTTTGAAAAGAATGGAATTTGCTTTATTGAAGAATGTTCAGAGTTATTGTATGCAACCTCAGCCAATGGTAGAAAGTCTGTCTAATCATCTTGTTGGTAATTTATACTGCAATGAAAATATTATTCAAAGATTTGATTCACTCGTTCTGTTTGACCGTCAGTTTGAGGATGATAAGCAAATGAGACGTTGATCTTAACTCTTAAAAGCCGAAATAATCCTCTCCAAAAGTTTGATACAAATTGTGGTCCTCGATCTGAAATAATATCAATTAGAAGGCCATGTATTCGATAAATATTATCAATAAAAGGCTTGGCTGTTTCCTCCCCAGAAATAGTCTTGTTGCACGGGATAAAATGTGCCATCTTGGTAAGACAATCTACCACCACAAAAATTGAATCTTTTCCATTCGAAATTGGGAGGTCTGTAATGAAGTCCATAGATAACGATTGCCATGAACTCATTCACCAATTTTCACATTTGAGGCCACCAATAGTTTCTTGATATTAATTCCAAGGTCTTATTGAAGCCAAAGTGTCCAACTGCTGGAAGGTCATGTCGAGCTTGAAGGATTTGAAGTCTTGTAGGTCTTGGAGGAATATATAGGAGATTCTTGAAGTATAACAATCCATCTTCTAATTTGAAATTATTGTCTTCTTCCACATGTGCATTTTTTAAATGTTGTTGGATATTTTTTATAAATAGATCTGTCTTCATTGCTTTCTGGATTTCTATCTTGAGACTTGTATCTGTATAGGTAGATATCATCGATATCTTTAACTACAAATTGGACGACTTCAACATGATTGATTTTTGTTGATCCAATACAATGTCTCCTATTCTTGGTACAAGATATGATCGTCGAGAAAGGGCATCTGATTTTCCTTGAAGTTTTCCTGGACAATATGTAATTACAAAATCAAATCGAGATAATAACATGCTCCATTGTGCTTGTCGATAATTTAGAACTCGAGCACTCATAAAATATTCCAAATTTTTGTGGTCGGTATATATCATGATCTTGTGTTGAGCTCCTTCCAACAAATGGCGCCATATTTCAAAAGCATCAACAATTGCCAATAATTCTTTGTCATGGATCTTGTAATTAATCTCTGCAGTTGAAAATTTTTGAGAGCGGAATGCTACTAGATATAGTTGACCATCATCACTAGTTTGAGAGAGTATAGATCCCAATGCAAAATCTGATGCATCTATTTCAAGAATAAATGATTTTGTTGGATCTATATGGACAAGTATAGGAACAGAGGTGAAAGATTCTTTTAGTTTCTTAAATGCTTCTTCAGCCTTATCATCCCAAATAAATTTGTCTTTGCTTGTAAGTCACATTAATGGAGCCGCAATCTTTGAATAATCTTTGATGAAGATTTTGTAGAAATTTGCAAATCCCAAGAAACATTGTACATCTGTAATTGATGACAGTTGTTTCCACTCTATAACAATTTGTATCTTCTTTGGATCCATGGAAATCTCATTTTTTGAAGCAATATATCTCAAAAATTTGACTGATGGTTGGTAGAAAGAGCATTACTCCAATTTGGCATATAATCCACTTTTTCGTAGTTTCTTTAATACCTTCCGTACATGATATTCATGTTCTTTTTCATTCTTAGAAAAGATCAAGATATCATCGAAGTAGATGGCTATAAAGTCATCTAAGTATTCTCATAAGATATCATTTATCATATGTTGGAAGATTGCAGGTGCATTTGTAAGTCCAAAAGGCATAACATTCTACTCAAAATGTCCATACCTTGTGCGGAATGTTGTCTTCCATTGATCTCCTTCTTTATTCCTGATTAAGTTGTAGGCGCCTTTCAAATCAATTTTTGTAAAAATCTTTGCTTGTCCTAATTGTTCCAATAATCTTGAGATTAATGGTAATGGATAGCGATTTTTTATAGTTATCTTGTTCAGACCTCAATAGTCAACACACATACATAAGGAACCATCTTTCCTTTTCACAAATAATATAGGAGCTCCAGCAGGCGATTTTAAATGTCGAATAAAATTCTTAGCTAAATTTTCATCAATATATTCTTGTAAGGCTGTAAGCTCCGTTTGTGATAGATTATAAATGGGACCAAATAGAGGTTGAGCTCCATCTTGAAATTTGATTGCACAATCATAAGGACGATATTTGAGTAATATGTCTGCTTTTTTCTTTTCAAATACATCTTCCAGGTGCCAATATTGATTAGGAATTTCCTGCTTTAGTTGCTCCATTTGATCTTTCATTGGGATAGCATACAATGCAAATGCATCTATTTTTTTTGTTGATTGCATAAATGCTTTAGCTTTAAGGAATAGAGTAGTACCTCGTTTTTTCTTTTGATGTATAGATCTTGATAAAATCTTCCACATACTCCAATCAATATTAGGATTATGTAGCTCAAACCAAGGAAGTCCAATGACAATAGGATTTGTCGGACATCTAATGATGTTGAAAATAATTTGTGATATTTAATCTCCTAGTATCACTTCCAACGGTTGGGTTTCTTCGACAACATCTCCTGATGCAAGGTTTCGTCCATCAATGACTTCAATTGGTGTAGGATGGATCTTCTTTACAAATAGTAGAGTGTGCTTGGTTGCAAAATCCTTATCCATGAAGCATGCTGAGGCTCTACTATCTAAAAGGGCTTTAGCAGAAATTTCTTGTTTCAAGGTTCTTATATATATATGAAGTATAAAACAAGATGTTGGATCCGAAGGTAAAAAGAGACCTTTTTCTGGTACTTTAGATTTGAGGGTGTCCAACTGCAAGGTCCCTACTATGGCTGGATGTCTTTGTTTTCCAACCATTCTAATTTGGATATTATACCTCGTGCCTTGAATTCCCTAGACTTATTTGGACAATTTGTTGCCTTATGATTGGATCTTCCACAATATAGGCATAAATTCTCTTGTTGATGTCTAAACTTTTCCACTGGTGTTAATGGCTTGAATTGAGTTGTATCAATCTGCATAGATTCAGGATATGTTAATGGCTTTTCTAATATTCTTGAAGATGTAGCAGTCATACCTTGATATGTATTGTTGAAAATTGATTGTTTTTCTTGTTGTAGTTCAAATAGGTGATTGTCACAAGTAATAGCTTGAGCTATGAATTCTTCTAAGCTTTCAACTCTTGGCATTGTGATAAATAAATTCTTTACATCATCCTTTAGGCCATAACGAAAATAAGTCATAAAAGCCTTATCATTCCAATGAAGGTCACAAGTAAGTTGTTGAAATTCTGCGCCATAAATTGTAGTTGAACATTGTCTTTGTCGTAGATTTTGGAGCCTCCTTTCTACTACCCTCTCTTGATCACTGTCTCCAAATGTAACAATAAATCTTTCCATAAAAGCTTTTAAATTATATAGGATCAGAGAATTCTTTTCTAATAATGGTACAAACCATGATCAAGCACTTCCTAATAAAAAAGTGCCACAAAAGCGACTTGAGTGAATCCATCTGGATAACAAAAAGGATATAATTGTAAGTAAAGTTGCACTTGTTGTATAAACCCTCGAAAGTTGGATCTTGTTCCATCAAACTTGTCAGGCATACTAGCTTTTGGCTCTTTTATGACAACCCTTGGAACTTCTAGAGAAGTTGTGTGCATAGCTTGTTTACTGCTTGCTTCTCTTAATCGAATAATATCTTGTTGTAAGTTATAAATCTCTCGCTTAGTTTCTTCAGATACTTGCTCCATTTACAATTCTTTTCTTGGATTGCAGAAGAATGTCATTTCTTCTCGTACTGTATCCAATAGGGCTCGAAGATCTGCAAGTGTTGCCACTCTATTCTCTATTTGTGAGGATATACCTCCATTAACCTGATCTATTTCCATCTTAAAAAAGAAAAAATTGATAAGCCGTTAGTATTTTCTATACTAAAAAGAATATTTTGAGACAATTAATATAGAGGAGGGTAATCCACAACCTCTAAAATGTAATGATATAACTTAAGAAAGGGATAATCCACTCTTTCTAAAAAAAAATCAACTACAACAAGTAAACATATTAGTTTAGAGGAGGGTAGTCCGCACTCCTCTAGAACGTAATAGTATCTTGAAGAAGGATAATCCACTCTCTATCAAGAGATCTAAGCTCTGATATGATTATATAAACAGTCTTGCCAAATTGTCAAGGACGCAAGTTAGCAAGTTACCAAGAACTAAGGAGAAGAAATCAGAACTAGAATAACTTCAAGAACAAAGAACTGGATAGAAAAGAACAAGAACTAGATCAAGAATAAGAAACTGGATTAATATCAAGAACAAGGCAACACTCTAGATTATTCCAAGACTTGTATTGGCAAGATTGAGGTGCTCCTCAGTCTTGCCTCTTATTTATACTATGAGGCCTTATGTCCTATTGGACCTTCTAAGAATATCTTAGAATATTTTAAAAACTTCAAGAAGATTTTGGAAGACTCTAAAAAGTCTACGGGAAGTCTTGGAAGGTTGAAGAAGATTCTAGAAGGTCCTAAGAGTATCTTAGAATATTCTAGAACTTTGAAGAAGATTTTGGAAGACTCTAAAAATTCTATGGGAGATCTTGGAAGGTTGAGGAAGATTCTAGAAGATTTTAGAAGATTCTAAAAGATTTTAAAAAGCTATAGAAGGTTCTAGAAGACTACAAAAAAATTCTAGTAGTGACTTAAAGTATGTCTATGACACTTTATAATACAAACACAACCCTTCTTGACAACCTCAAGTCTTTTTTTATTCGATGAGAGATTTAAAACATATTGCATCAATTTGCATTAGATTTGGCTTAATCAAATAAGTTTTTAAAAACTTAGGACTTACTATCATCAATTGACTCAATCCTCTTTAGCCAAATCTATATTCTTGATGCCTTTCAAATAAATGATTGTTGCCTTTCAAATAATGGCTTGAGTAATAAATTGTTCTAAGGACTCTATTTTTGGCATTATTAATTACAAGTCTTTGATATTATCCTTCAAATCATAATGAAATTGATTTATAAAGGCCTTATTGTTCTATTCTACATCGTAAGCAAGATTTTGAAATTTTGTAGCATATATTATAGTTGATCATAATTCTTATCGCAAAGATAAGAACTTGGTCTTTGTTACCCTCTTTCAAATATTTTCTCCAAATGTGGCCAAAATATTTCAAGGAATGAATTCAAATCATAAAGAAGTTGTGAATTTTTTTCCATTAAAGATATAAATTAAAAAAAATCACTTCTTGATAGAAGTGTGCCTATGAATCCAACTTGAATAAATCCATTAGGATATTGGAAAAGGTGCACCCTTAGATATAGCTTGACTTTTTGTAAAATTTCTCAAAATTTTGATCTTATTCCATCAAACTTTTCAAGCATACTAATCTTTACCTCTTTTATGCTTGTAAAAGCAAGGCTTCCTAAATTTGCTTGTAAGGTTGATTTACTTGCTTCGCTCAATCGTACAATTTTTTGATGTAGGCTTTGAACTTCTCATATAAGCATAGAAACAATACTTTTATAATTGGTATTAATGATTTGTAAAATTTCCACCTTAAAAGTGTTGACAAGCTCTTAAAAATTTGTAATAGTTATAAATCTATTCTCACTTCTATTAAGTATAGCATCTATGATCTTTCTTTCCATCTTAGAGATTTTAATAATTCTATATTTCAAATTAGAAGAAGGTAATCTGCAACCTCTAATATCAAATAAAAATCTCTACAAAGAAGAGTGATCTACTCTCTTTCAAGAAAAAAGAATCAAGGTTAAAAAATACAAAATATTAGTTTAAAGATAGGTAATCTACAATCTTTAAATACAACAATAAAAGTGGGATAATGTACTCACTTCTTAAATACAAAACAAAAATAATGAATCTTTATTCTTGTCAAACTGTGAAGGACAAGGACATAAACTATAAAAGAATAAAATATATTCTTGTATTATTCAAAATTACTCAAAGATGGTATGGTATTAAAAATTAGAATGTCTATTGCCAAAGAAAAGAAAACTAGAGACTCTTGAAATAAGATTAAGAACAAAAAAGGCGTTGTCGTAATACGTGCAATTTTGCTCGAGAATACTCCGGGCACCTGGCTGAGGAAGACAAAAAGGAAATACACAACAACAAGATCCTAACAACTCTAATAGAATCCTAAACAACTTCTATTAAATCTTAACAATATTAATCAAACTTTGATCCAATTTTTAAGCAATTACAAAAGAAGAATAAATGAATCATATATTAATCATAATAGAAAATAATATATAAAATACTAAATTTAGAAAATACTAAAAATAGAATCTTAAAATCCTAAGTCATATCTAAATCAAATCCTAAGTCAAACCCTGGTCAAAACCTAAGTCAAATCCTAAATCAAACCCTGGCCAAATCTTAGTCAAACTCTATTCAAAACCTAAGTCAAACCTTAAGTCAAACCTTGTTCAAATCTTGAGTCAAACCCTGGTCAATTCCTAGTCCAATCCTAAGTCAAACCCTAAGTCAATCTTTGGTCAAAACCTAAATCAAACCCTAAGTCAAATCCCAAGTCAAACCTTGATCAAACCTTGATCAAATCCTAGTCAAACTCTAAGTCAAACCCTAGCCAAACCTTAGTCAAATCCTAAGTCAAATCCTAAACTCTAAACCCTAAATCAAATCCTAAACCCTAAACCAAATCCTAAGCAAATCCTAAATCCTAAACTAAATCCTAATCAAATCTTAAACCAAATTCTAACCAATTCAAATCAACCCTAGGAAAAATTAGAACCTCAATATCTGCTGATTAGACTATTGATCTTACTTAAAACTTTGTATACCTTTCAACCTCTTAGTCAACAACAAGCACAACAAATTTGAAGGAAATCGAACTTACCAAATGGAAGAAAAACTCCAAAAACTTCTCGGATGTTGATCCGCTTCCTTCTCCAACCTTGATGCTGATCTTCCAGTGCTGATTTCTCCCTTTTTCACCATTCAATCAATTTCAAATCACTCATGTGTATAAGAAAACAAGTCTATTATCCACACAAACAAAAATTACTCCAATTCAGTTGGCAAATTGCTCAAGATCTCAAAAACCCTAACTGACCTTCAAAACTTAATTTCCGAGACCTTGACCCACTTAAATCTTAATTACGTACAACTAAACTATTAGATTTAGCTCAAATTTACAACACACATTAACAATAACAATACCCAAAAATCCACAAATTTCCAGCTATAGATCTGCTACAAAACTTTTGAAATTGCCTAAAATATCAACCCTATTTTATTTCACAAAATCCCAAGTTGCCAAAAACAACCCTAATTTTACAAAGCTATTACAAAGTCATTTTTTCTCCAAATCACTCAAAACCAACTTCTATACAAAATCCTTCAAGTCGACTATCTAATTCCAATCTCCAATCTGCAAAAGCTCCTAGGGTCCGCTGTAGGCATGCAGTTTTGTGCCTTGGGGTCTGATTTTGACCCCAGCTCATAACCGGTCCTTTCCGGGTATCTATTTCAAGATTTTTGTGGTAAGTTTTTCTGAAACCTCTTCTTAACTCCCTCCTATATATGCATATATCATTTTATTTTCCAATCTACTTTGCTTTGCCTTACTTATGGCCCTATAAAGTAAATAGAAGCTCATTTGTAAAAAAGGCAGCATTTACACTCATTAGTTTTACTCCCTTTTTACTATTATCTATTTTTCTAAGATAATTTGCTACAATATTTTGAACTAAGATCTCCTATAATATACTATTTCTACATTTTTTCACCTAGTAGTTGCGTTACATCATGACAGCGTTGACAAGAGTGAAGAAGGCTTCATTCTTATCTCTATATATATTATCTATCTAAGAACTATGTGGCAATGTTCTACAAGATCTCCAACACTTGTCCAATTTGCAAGACACATGTTAAACTTGCATTTCAAGTTTCCTACATATACGCCATGTATTTAGCTTGTTCTACAAGCTACTAACATGTGTCACATGTGGCTAGCTTGTTGGCCAAGTTTTTAACCTACCAATCACCTATAGACATGTATAAAAGTGAATCTATGTCTATGAAGCTTTTAGGAAGCTGCTCTATAAAATATTATCAAATTAATTTATTTTTATTTATTTCTATCTATCCATTTTAACTAAATAATTATTAGAATAATTCTTGTCCGTAACACTAGGATTGGAGAGAACACTTTCTTAACTACGTTTTATATATACAATCAATGAATTTTAAGTTTGGATAAACAAGATATTAGAAATTGAAGTCAACATATATAATCTAAAGACAGTAAGTGATCTACTTAATTAGTAATAAGTGACCTATTTAATTAGTAGTATTTTAAAATGTATCTTAAGTAATTTAGTAATATTTTGATTCAAAATTTTTAGAGGTGTGTATTTTCATATTTCAAATTTATATAAATTTTTTTGTGGTATTAGGATTTTAGATTTTTGAGATATAAAGAAAATAGGGCTCAAATATTTATAAATTAGGATTTTAAATACTTATTAGAATGATTAATATATTAAATAATTAAAAACAAATCTACAGTTGATTTTTCTTTTGATTTAACTTAAGAATATAAGCTACACTTGAGAGAAATTTGCTAAAAATTGAACACCTAGATCAAAAGTTTTTGGATCCTAAAATTTAAGAAGAAATCATTTTTTTGCAAATGAATAAGATATTGAAGGGTTTTGTTGTAATTTGAGTATTTTATACAAATTAAAGGGACTTTTGGAAGCAAATACTTTGTAGAGGTAAAAATATGAATATATGGAGCTATAATAAAATTTTTGATATAAAGATGAGATTTTGATAAGAAATTATAGATTTTCTTTAAAATTATTAAAAATCAAGCTTATCAATTATTGGATAATTATAATTTGGCATAGAAAAAGATATTAAGGATTTTTTAAATACCATAGAAAATTTTTATATAAAAATCTATTTAAATATAAAAAAAATTTATTAATATAATTTTTTTTTAATATTATTATATTTATTTATATTTTTATTAAAGACAAATTACTTATTAAAGCTTGGCCTATAAGTTATAAGTAAACTCTCTATAATTAAGTATCTATTATATTCTCAAATTAAAAATTATACTATATAATATCATAGTTGCTTGTTGCTTGTTGCTTTTGAAAAGTCTTCTTCAACTTCTTTGACTTTCTATCCTTCTCTTCAATTTAGCATTCTCTCTTATAGTAACCTTTCTTATCACAATATTTGCATTTCGCATCTTTCTTATAATCATGAAAATATCTTATATGATTATAAGTATGAGATAGTAGCTTGAATTTGTTACCTATCACCAATACTACCTCTGAAATAGATTCTATATTCTTATTGTAAGACTCTTGTTATAATAGCTAAGCCGTGATTATTTACAATGTCAATTTGGCCAAGATGTGAATTTCCAATGATACCATAAGTGTATCAAATGATTTTGTAAGAGTCTTCAATAATACCATGACAAAGTATGTATCTAAAACTTTCTTACAAATTGGTACAAGTTGCTTAGCCATCTCAAGTAGCTTGCCTTTGTGTATAATAATGCTATCTTTTTTACTCATTTGCATAATTTAAAATCAATGAATCAAGTATAATGGGTTTGAAGTATTCTTTACCTTATATGTTGCTTTGAGATGTTTTCATGCAATCTTTGCACTTTCAACCTTACTTATAATCATCAATTTTGTACTTGAAAGATGAAGAAAAATTAAAAATAATGCCTTAGAATCTGTATCATTATATTTGTTTAACTTTATTCAATCAAAAAATGATCCAATAAGTTTCTTGCACTTCTCACAAATCACCTTTTATAAATTCTTATCAATAAAAATGAATCTAATTTTTTTCTTCTAAAAATGCCAATTGATTCTATTAAATTTTTTTAAAATACAATACTTTGTTGTTATTTTTTTAAAAAATTATTCAAAATAAGAAAAATAGAGAAGAAATTAGAAAGTGATTAGAAATAGGCTAGAAGTGAGGCTTAATATCTACTTATAGTTTTTTTAAATATTTATAGAGATTTCAAAAAAAAAATCTTAAAAAATAAAAATAAAAATAACTTTCAAAAAATTTTAATTCCAAACTTTTAAAATTGAACAAGTTATAGTAATTATGAGTCTATGATATCTAAAAAAAATCAAAAAATAAACAACCTCAAAACTTTGTGAACTTCTTAGACTCTCTAATTTACTTGGAGATTTAAAACAACATACACATGTAATTATGGTTCTACAAAACTAAACATTAAAGCTGTTAAAATCCTCAAAGAAAATCTAAAAAATATCCTAATTACCTACTAAATAAAATATATAGCATGTTATAAAGAATATTGCTCTCTATTCCTTCTTATTAAAATAAATTAAAATAATATCCTTCTTTATTTTTTAAAATTTCTATAAAAAAACTTTTTATTACTTGACAAATAATTTAATTAAGATATATATATTAAATTAGAAAAAATATAAGATAATTCTATAATAAATATCAAAATTAAAGAATAAATATTTTCAATGATCAACTTTTTAAATTTATAATAATCTATATTTACTTGCAATGATCTAATTTTTTTTTAATAAAAAAAATTAGCACATATGTAAGAAATTTTTAATGTCAAATAAAATTATTTATTATATTTTTATTTACATATTCCTTCAAAATAATCAACTCAATTTACAAAAAATTATAAACTAGTCTAAAAAAGTAATTGATTTTTATTTTGTAAAGCCAATTGCATAATTAAAATCTTAATAGTTAGGAAATATATCAACATTCTTCCTTTTAGATATATCTTGATATTTTTTATATTGTTTTAAGATTTTGCTCTAACCTTTACTTATATGAGAATTTGATACTATATAAATGACAATTGATATTAAATACATACACTTTGGAAGTTCACAATATCTTCTAAAACATTCTAAAAGTTTCCTAGTTAGTAGAAGGAGCTTGACAAGCTTCTAAGTTAGTAGAAGCCGCTTGAGAAGCTTCCTACTTTGATGGAAGCTGCTCAAGAAGCTTCTTAAATAAAAGTATATATTGAGGTTGAGACTAAAGAATTCTTCAATCTTAACAATGCATCTCTTGGATTTCAAGCTCACCTTTCTTGGTATTGTTTCTATATTCATCTAGATAATTCAAATCCTTATTGATTTCTTGTTGAAACCTCTTTTTAATTCAAGTCTCTTATTTTGTATTCTTGTATCCTTGATAGTTTGTTGAGACTACTTTTATCTTTAATATTAGAGTTAAATCTTTTTTATTAGAAAGTAGATTCTCTCTCTTTTTGAAGGTATATTAGTACTTTAGAAGTTACAAATTATCCTTCTCCAAATTAATATTTGTTTCATTATAATATTAGAGCTTTATTCTTCTTATGAGAGTAAAACACCTCTCTCTTTGAAGGTCTTAAGGCATTTTAGAGGTTGCAAATTACCCTCCTCTAAACTGATATTGCCTTCTTATAGATTTTTTTTTTTTTTTTTTTTTTTTTTTTTTTTTTTCTCTTGAAATGGCTAGAAGTCAAGAAATTAGTATGACCAAATCTTCTAAATCCAAATTAGATGCCATTATAAGTGCTATTATTACTTTATCTGCTAAAATTATAATATTATATAATAATATGACCATTAGGTGAAAGAAAAAAGGAATGATTATATTATAGAGGAATTCAAATAAAAATATTTTAATAAATTATCTTTAAAATATAAATAATAGACAAGAAGGTAGTAAAAATTAAAAAATACTAATATTAGTTTTTTTATAAAAGAATCTTCTATTTATTTATATAATCATAAATAAGATAAAAAATAAATAAATTAAAAAAATAAATAATATAAATATTTTAGAAAGAAATTAAAAATAGATTTTAAGACAATTTATTTCAAAATTCAAAAAATTGATACCCAAAGAAGATAAGTTGTGAATCTAAGTTGAAATCAAAATCCTAAGGCAAAAAATTGCATGACTATAGCAAATGGAGAGTTCTTTGGCAGATCAAAGAATGGGATTTGAGAGCAGACTTTAAAAGATTTTTTTGAGCATTAGTTTTGAGTGATTTGAATAGATATTGATTTTCAAAGAGCTTTGCAAAGTCAAGGTTGATTTGGGTGACTTTGATTTTTGAGAAATAAAAAAGAGTTTACATTTTTGAGCATTTTGTGAGTTTGGATATAAATCTATCAGTGAATTTTTGTGGCTTTATGATGGTAGTTGTATTGAGTATATGCTATAAATTTGAGCTTGATCAAATGGTTCAATTGAAGATTATTGAAGTTCAAATGGATTAAAGATTTTATTAGGATTGCATTGGAATTTGACTAAGATTTGTTTAAGACTTGATTATAATTTTTATTTTTAATATTTCTTTTAGATTTTTATATTAATATTTCTTTAAAAATTCTTTATTATTTTTTTATGACTTCTTTAAAAGTTCTTTAAGATTTTTTTATCTATATTTTATAATTAATTAAAAATCTGATTAAATTTTTTTAATAATTTAACATATTTATTAATCTTTAATTATAATTTATATATAATTGTATTAAAGGTGTTAAGACTTGTTGCAATTTTTTTTTTTATCTTCCATAGCTAGGTGCTTAGTATATTCTTAAGTAAGACTTTAAATAATATGATAATGGAGATTGAAGGGGTTGTTGCAAAACTTCATAACAATGCAACATCTAAAGTACCACAACTTAGACTATATCCACTTCTAATTTTTGTACTTGAGGATATACTACTACCTATGTTACATCAAAAAAATCTACATATTCAGCAGTGTAAAGAGTTTCAAGTTAGTCTTTTGAAAAAATATGATGATACATATTTGAAATTCTAAAGATTTGTCAACTAAATTTGATTGATAATGGTTCTACAACTTGATACTTATCCAACAGAAGAATCACGGATTAGATTGATTAGTACCTTGTTTATAGAGTAAGCATTATAGTTTGCTCCTCTATTTGAGAAGAAATCACTAATTTTAAGCAACTTTGAAGCTTCCATAGAAATATTTGCAGAAACATTTGGAAAACATGACAAGGTTTATTGGGCAATAACCAAGATTTGAGCATTACAATAAAAGGCATGCTCTGTATTAGTCTATATATCTAATTTTAGGCAACTAACTTATAATATTAATTGGAATGAAAAAGCCTTGATGAATCAATTCAATTAAAGATTAAAAGACGATGTGAATGATTTTTTATTATTACTTTCAGATCAATAATTGCTCAATGAAGCCATCAACCAAGTTGTGAAATATAATAATTGACTATTCTAACATCGTCAGGATTAACATTTATGGGCTTTAGCAAGACAATACGCAATCCAATGCACTCCTAGTACATTGGCAAGCAGTCTGAATTCACATTTAGATGTAAAAGATATGCAACTTGATTCAATATCTTTTAAACCTCTTAGTCCATAAAAAAAGAAGTATCAAATGGAAGAAGATCTATGTTTATATTATAGCAAAAAAGGCCATAAGTTTGGCAATTGTCTAAAGAAACAAAATCAATGCATTACCAAAATTAGGAATTCAAGAAAACAAAGATGTTTAGCTACAATAGGAACCATGTAGCTAAACAATTCAAAGTCACAAAATTATTCACATTCTTCTTTATTTGCTAAATTTGCTTATTGTTTTATAATTTTTTTGTGTATTGGCTTTTAGAAGCTTTAAGCAATCATCTTATTAGATTCAAGGATGTTGTCACAAACATAAGATTTACCTTAATAGTTATCCAAATAACATGAATAAATAGAAGTAAAAAAAAATTAGATTAATTTGATGATATCTTATAGAAAAGCTTTCTAAAAGCTTCATAGATATGGTTTCATCTTTATTCATGTCTATGGTAATAGATTAGAAACTTGGCCAACAAATTAGCCACATGTTGCACATGTTAGTAGCTTGTGGAATAAGTTAATTATGTAGCGCACATATAAGAAACTTATCTTGTAAGTTTGATACATATCTTACAAATTGGATATATGTTAGAGGTCATATAGAACGTCACCATATAGTTCTTAGATAGATAGTATATAGAGAGACAAGAGTGAAACCTTTTTCATTCTTATTAATATATTTTTTTATTTCTAATTTTATTTTAAGAGTCTCTACTCTTTTTATCTTTGGCAATAGTCATTCTAATTTAATATTATACTATTTATGAGTGATTTTTTATTCTTTTCAAATGATATAAGAATATTCTAATATTTTGATTGTTTATATTTCATGTCCTTGATAGTTTGACAAGAATACTAATTCATTGTTCATATTTTGTGTTTTAAAAGTGAATAGATTATTTTATTTCTATTTTTTGTATTTGAAGGTTGCAGACTATCTACCTTTAAAACTAACATTCTTTGCTTTTTAATCTTTATTTTTTTCTTAAAGAGAATGGATCCTTTAATTTGAATTTTAGATTTATTAAATTATCTAAGATGGAAGAAAAAATCGTGGATACTACATTTAGTAGAAGTGAGAAAAGATTTCCAACTATTGCAAATCTTCAAGAGCTTGTCAATACTCTTAGGGCAGAAATTTCATGCATCACTAATATCAACCATGAAACCACTATTCCTATATCAATGGAAGAAGTCTAAAGCCTATGCCAAGAAGTTGCACAGTTGAGAGAAGCTAGTAGATCAACCTCACAATTAAATTTAGGAAGTATTGTTTTTACAAGCATAAAGGAGACAAAGATTAATATGCCTAAGAAGTTTAATGGAATAAGATAAAAAATTTGAAGATTTTTGCAATAATTCAAGCTTTATCTAAGATTGCACCCTTTCCAATATTCTAATGGATTTATTCAAGTTAGATTTATAGTCGCACTTTTATCTAAAAGTTTTCTTTTCTAATTTATATCTTTGATAGAAAAAGATTTATAACTTTTTTATGATTTGAATTCATTCTTTAAAGTATTTACGGCTATATTTTAAAAAAATAATCAAGAAAAGATAATAAAGACTAAGCTCTTATCTTTACAACAAGGATCACGGTCAACTACAAATTATGCTATTGAATTCCAAAACCTTTCTTGTAATGTGAAGTAGAATAATAAAGCGTTTATTAATCAATTTTGTTATCAAAGATTGAAAGATAATGCCAAAGATTTGTTATTAACAATGCCAAAAGTAGACTCTTTAGAATAATTTATTATTCAAGCCATTGTATATAATAATCAATTATTTGAAAGGCATCTAAAATATAGATTTGATTGAAGAAGAATAAGTCAATTAATAATAGGAGCTCATAAGATTTCAAAAACTTATTTGACTAAACCAAAATCGATGTAAATTAATATGCTACATTTTAAACTTCTCATTGAACAAAAAAAAATTAAACATCATGAGGAGGGTCTGTGCTTATATTGTAGAAAAGCTAAGCACATTGCTCAACATTATTCAAAGAAGCAATGCAACTACAAAATGAAGAGCATGGTTGTTAAAAAAGATAATGTATCAAAAAACAAATTTTTCCAATTACAATAGGAATCATGTACCTAAAATCATGTGTAACACCTAATAAAGATCCTATTGTCTTCTCAAATTCCTTATCTTGTTTTACAATAGATATATCTTTAGGATCTAAAAATCACAAAGTCTTTATCTTATTAGATTTAAGAATTTTAACTTTTTTCATAGACAAAAATTTTATTAAAAAATAAAAAATATTTTTAATTAAAAAAACTAAATCCATACACGTAGAAGTCATAGGTGATTGTTTGTTATCATTTGAAGATGTCATCCACAAAATTGTTCCTTTAAATATAACAACTAAAAGATATAATAGCATAGTAATATTTAATATGATTAGATTTACTTTCAACCTAATTATTTTAAGATTATTGTGGTAAAAAAAATATAATTTTCAAATAGATTGGACTTCTTGTAACTTTAATTTTTCTTATAATTTAATCCAAAAATCCATTAGTCAAGTAGAAATATATAAGTTTAGTACATCCAAATCATTTTTGATAGGCATAAAAGCTTTTATACATGCAATAAAAGAAAGATAATTTTTTGCTATATATGCCACATATATTTTTGATATTAAAAAGATTAAAAGTAATATTCTTAATTAGTATCTAGATTTTTAAGATATTTTTTATAAAAAAAATATAAATATTTTTTCAGAATATTGACTTCATGATTATTTAATCAATCTTTAAGAAGGAGCTCAATCATCATCTAGACCAATTTATAGTTTATTGTAGAATGAATTGATTGCATTGAAAGAGTATATTGATGAGAATTTGGCTAAAAACTTCATATTCCATTCAAAATCCTCAATAGGAGCTCTTATCTTATTTATGAAGAAAAAAGATGAATTGTTGCAAATGCGTATAGATTATCAAATATTTAATAAGATTACCATTAAGAATAGGTATCCTTTATGTTTGATTTTAAGATTTTTTGATCAATTTAGTCAAGCAAAGATCTAAATAAAAATAGATCTACAAAGAGCATACAACTTGATTTGCATCAAAGAAGGTACTCAATAAAAGATTGCATTTTGAACTAAGTATGGATATTTTGAATATAATGTCATGCCTTTTGGACTTATAAATACTTTTCAACATCTTATAAAGGATGTTTTTTGTAAGTTTTTTGATGATTTTTTTTTCTATTATTTAGGTAATATTTTGATCTACTCTAAGAATATAGAAAAATATGAATTTCATGTTCATTGTATGTCACAAAAATTTAGCAATGTAAGATTATATGCCAAGATAGAAAAGCATATATTTTATACTACTCAAGTTGACTTTTTAGGATACATCATTTTTAATGATGGTCTAATGATGGACCCTAAAAAAGTTCAAATAATTATAGACTTGAAAATTTTAAAAATAGTAAGAGATATTTAATATTTTTTGAAATTTGTCAATTTTTATTGGATCTTCATCAAGAACTTTTTTCAAGTTGCAACTCCCTTAACAAATTTAACTTGTAAAGAAAAACTCAAGTAGAATAAAGAAGCAGAAGCATTATTTGAAGTTTTAAAAATAACTTTTATTTTTGTATCAATCTTATATCATATTGACTTTTTTAAAGTATTTTTTATAAAAATAGATACATTAAACTTTGCCTTGGATGCAATATTGTTACAAATGTAAATAGATAATAAAATTCATCTAATAATTTTTTATTCAAAAAAAATTTCAATAGCCAAGATTAATTATAAAATCTACAATATGGAATTTTTTGCAATCATGAATTCTTTTTAAGAACAACATCATTATTTAGAAGGTCCTTCCCATCTAGTCATTATATATACGGATCACAAGAACCTTAAGTATTTTATGCCAATACGTATTTTGAATTGCTGCTAGGCTCGTTGAAGCATATCTTTATCAAGATTCAAGTTCATTATCACTTATTAGCCAAAAAAATAACAAGATTTTTTTAATACCCTTTCTAGATATTCTTATTTTGTATCAAAAGAAAGAAATTCAGCTTTTGATTAATAAAAGATAATCTTGTTGAAGCCAAAATAATTTTATCTTTGAGCAATAAAATTGACATTGACTATTGATTCAACTTTTTTCAAACAAGTCTAATTAAGTATGTCTTTAAATCCTCTTATTTACAAGAATAATTCATCCAAGTCTTATGATACTTCCAAATTTGAGCTTAAATATAATCTATTTAGTGTGGATATGATATTAGTGAATGCACATGGGATCCATCCAAGAATCTAGCAAATGCATCAACCACAGTCAATGTATTTCATTAACGACCATAGAATAAATAGATAATTTTGATAGTAGAATAAAGATTAAATATTGATAAATTGGATGATTAATCCATTGACTAGCCAATATAGATGGAATAATAAAAAAATTAGTTGAAAAAGTGATTAGGATATAAGAAATGACAGTTGGTATCTCAATTTTTTACTATAAAGAGAATAGAGAAGAAGAAATCAAGGCTCGACTGTGAGAGTTGAGAGTTGGGATAAGGTTGGTGCTATATCTTTCTTTTATTTTTTTTGTATTAAAACTATAGTAGAGAGTTTAGAATACATTCCAATTGAATATACTATTGAAAGTGAGAAGTATAATAATAAAATAAAAAATTCAATTTATATATGGATGAGCAAGAAATTAAAGTTGTTTGATGAATGAATTTAGTATGGCAGATTGGAAGCTGAAGATTAAAAATATCAATGTAACTTGATTGTGAATGAGATTGTTGTGCCGTATTAGCTATAAGAATTGATTGATAAAAGAGAATATTAGAGAGATGATTAATTTTGGAATGTGTTCTTAGAGAAAATTAATTTCCAATGATTGGGATATGAAGCGATTATATGTAGTTTATTGAAACAATGCAATATCGTTTGATGTTATGAGATTGGAGGAAGATAGGAGAATATAATAGAAGAATTATGGGAGATAGTATTACAAAAGTTTATTCTTGATTGCGTAGTAATAGGAAGATGAAGAAAACGGGGTTATTTTAGAGTGTTTATATTATCATACTATAATTGCTTATAGTATGTATAATCCACTCAAAATACATAATATGTTTATAGATTTAGATATGTGTTAGAATGGTTAGTAAAATAAATTAAAGGAGGTTGGTATAAGAAAATTTATTTTAGATTTTTACTTAGTTTGCTTATGGGATTTAAATTACATAGATCTAAATGTTTAGTATGAAGCCTTGAGAAAAGGTGGGAGCCTAAGGATGAAAATTTAAGCTAGTAGGAAACTAATTGGAAGAGATGAAATCATGACATGGTTGGATGAAGGCAAGGAATAGAAAACTTCATCCATATTGGTTGAATACCATGCCTAATGGGCTTTGAGGAGACTGCCTACAACCTTAACAAGGATTTTGGCAACTTCAAGGAGGCCGTTTGAAAATTAGAGACTAGGATTAGAAAGCTTATTTTTTGGACTACAATTTTGGTATAAAAATTGAGGGATTTAGGATTTTAATGAGGGAGGAGTAGGCGTTTGAAGTTAAGGTATACAAACTGTACCTACTATCACTATTTCAAAGATTGGAAGAGTTGTATGAGAGCTTTTTGAAATCAAAAGGTGCGGCTAAAGAGGTGATTTCAAGATCTACACTAAGTATAGAAGAGAGAACTCTACGACAACGTGTTTATTAAACTTTGCCAATCAAAAGAGGTTAATTGTGTAATCCTAATAAGTATATTTCATGCGTTTAGTCTTTTCCTATATTTGAATCTCCCTTTTATAGGTTTATTCTAGATAGTATAGGAAGAATAAGTAAAAGAATAATTATATTTTTAGCACCGCTGTCGAGGATTGACAATAGTTTTGAGTATTAGGAATTAATTGCCAAATGAGTGGTTTTTTTTGCATGATGTATGAAGAGGTTCCAAAATTGGTGTTGATTTGAAAGTGAAGTCAAATATATAGTTAGATTAGAGATAGAAAGCAATTTTAGTGATATGATAAAAGATTATAGTTGATAAGAATGAGAACATCGCATTGAAAAAACCATGTCAGTTAAAAGGAAGATAAGAAAGAGTGCAAGTAAGAAATTTATTACAAGACAAACAAGAACGGAATCTAAAAAAGAAGTGTCAACAAAGTTGGATTAAATGATGGTTGCATGCTTGTCGGCACATCTGAGCATACCTAGAATCTGACAAACCTTTAATTTTTCAGACATATATATCATTAAAGAAATTGCCAAGAGCACTTATAGGCAATTCAGTCAACAGTCTAACATATCTTTTGAGTTCGTTAATGAAAAGAGAACATGGCACAGAAGAATTAGATATTCCATTGGGTACTTTCCTAATAGTGGATACAGCCGATTCTAATAAGACTAGTTCTTTAGAATGGCATAAATTGCTTCTCATTAAGAACCAATTTAGCATGTTTTAAAATCTGTCGTTTTCACTTCAATTTCAATCAATAAAATTATTTATAGATAATAATAGCAAATTGTGGAGGCCTAAAAGTTTGAAAAAGATAATTGGAAAAGGCAGTGTTTATTTTAATAAGGGATTGAGTGGAATATTGTCATCTTCAATAGTGGCGAGAGGTCCAATAGTTCCAATTGCAGTCTAAATGGGTGCAAAGGGCAATCACACAACTAACATAGCCCCATTACCTACTTTTAGAGGTTTGCTAGGAGTAGACCCAGAACAACATTTGTCTCAATTCTTGATTGCATGCATAGCCAACAATGGTAGAACTAAAGATATTTGATTGAGATGGTTGCCAACAATCTTAAAAGATACAACATTTGAATGATATAATCACCAACCCGTGGGTCAATTTTTTAATTGGGAGGCATTAAAAAATACATTTTTAACCCATTTTTGATCAACAAGATTTGAACAACATATCAAGGAAAGATTAATGAATAGTAGAATGGTACCAAGAGAAGTGATATAGTCATATTATGGTCAAGTAGCAAATATCCTTCATAAATGGCCAAATAACCAAATGTCAGAGTTGTTTGTTTTGTCTATATTAATTAATAGACTATATCCACCAAAATTAAAGATGTTTGTGAAAGAGGCCCAACCAACCACTGTTGCTTCTTCACTTAACCAAGCTAAAATATGGAAAGAATGTCATTATGATCAATTCTTAATCACCAGAGCCATGATGATTCCATCACTAAGAGTTTATCAAATGCCAACCTGGAATGAAACACTAGGCAGTTATCTAAGAATGATTGATTACAGTGCAAATCTTAGTGCTAATCCACAAGAAATTATTAATATTGTCCCATTGCAGGTAGTACCATTAACAACTATAGTTCCATTGTTGTGTAGTAATATGACCATTAAGTGAAAGAAGAAAAGAATGGTTATATTATAAAAAAGCTCAAATAAAATTATTTGAAAAAATTATCTTAAAAAAATAAATAATAGAGAAGGAGATAGAAAAAAATCAAAAGGTGTTAATACTGCCTTTTGTAGAAGTGACTTCTAATTGCTTTACCTGGCTACAAATAAGGCAAAACAAAGTAGATTGGAAAAATAAATAATATAGGTATCTTTAAAAAAGAATTGAAAATAGGTTTTAAAAAAATTTACTATAAAAATCTCAAAATAGATACTCGGAGAGGACCAGTTATGAGCCGGGATTAAAATCTGACCCTGAGGTATAGAACCATGTGCCTACGACGAGTCAAAAGCTTTTTGGCACATTAAAGAGCAAGATTAGAAAGTAAACTTGAAAGATTTTGCATAGGATTTGATTTGGAGTGATTTGGATCAAAATTGACTTTATAAGAGCTTTGTAAAGTCAGGGTTGTTTTGGACAACTTTGAGTTTTGTGAAATAAGTAGGGTTTATGCTTTGCACAATTACAAAAGTTTTATAGCAGATCTATAGTTAAATTTTTGTAGGTTGATTGGTATTATTGTTATCAATCTGTGATACAATTTTGAGATTAAGGCAACTTAGTTATTAAGATATGTATAAATTTTCAATCAAGATCAATGGTTTATTTGGTAGTTATTGAGATTCAAAAATTGCCTTAGGAATTGCTTAGAAATTGGTTAAGATTCAATTAGGATTTAGGATTTAGGATTTGACGAGGATTAATTAGAATTTAGTTAAGATTTAATTAGAATTTGTTAGACTTTGACCAAGGTTGATTAGGATTTAATTAGGATTTATTTTAAGATTTGTTAAGATTTAATTAAGATTGATTAGGATTTAATTAAGATTTATTTTAGGATTTGTTAGAAATTAATCAGGGTTGACTAGGATTTAGTTAGGATTTGATTAGGATTTGTTAGGTTTTGATCAAGATTAATTAGAGTTTAATTAGCATTTATTTTAGGATTTATTAAGATTTGATTAGGTTTTGACTTAGGATTTAATTAAAGTTTGACTTAGGATTTGATCAAGGTTTGATTTAGGATTTGACTAGGATTTGAATTAGGACTTTAAGATTTCTATTTTTAGTATTTTTTAAAATTATTTTTTTATATATTATTTTTTTATAATTAATGTATGATTTATTTACTCTTCTTTTTATAATTTTTTTAAGATTAGGTCAAAACTTGATTAATATTGTTAAGATTTAATAGAAGTTAATTAAGATTCTATTAGAGTTGTTAAGATCTTGTTGTTGCGTATTTTCTTTTTATCTTCTAAGTGCCAAGTGCCCAAAGCATTCTCGAGCAAGACTTCATATATTATGACATAATTTGGTAAAATCGACATGAAAGCTTGAGGTGGAAGATTATTAGGATTTTTTTGATTTATTTGACTTATGGAGAAGGAAGGCAAGAGAGTTGAAAGAAGAATTATAAATGGTGCATCAATTGGAGCTTCTAATGGAGTTGTAAGTGGAGCAACAAGAGGAGGTAGCAAAAAAAGACAAGGTATGTATTTTGATTCTAACTCTGCAAGCATGTTTGAAGCATTTGTTTTATTCATGCAACAACAACAGGTGAAAGATCGCAAAGAAGGTATGGAAAATAAGGCATTACAGGCAGTTGTAGATAAGATTGATCAGTTTGAAGGGAAGAATATTACAAAATATTTAAAATATTATGTTAAAAAAATAAAATTGAAGTGTGTTTCTGAGAAGGAGATGGTTCAATTATTTGAACTAGCTACTGTATGAGAGATAAGAAGCCACATGAAGTCTATTATAGGACAATTTGGTGGTTCATGGGAAAAATTTTCTCAAGCATTAAAAGATGAGTATTTATTTAAAGATAGTGATCGAATTACAAAAAAGATATTTTTTGAATGGATTGAAAGGCCTAAGAAGGATCTTCAAGCAAAAAAATTATTAAAGGAGTTTGAAAGGCAATATTCCTATTTATCAAAGAAAAAGAAGCTATTACTAGATCTAAGCAAAGTGGAGCTTTTTCTTCAAGCGGTTGATAGAGATTTGTAAGAGAAGTTGAAAATTTTACATTAAAAAAAAATAAAAAAAATAAAAAAATTATTGACATCAAATTGGAAGGAAGTGGAAGAAACAATAGGATTATTTGCCAAAAGAGAAAGGAGAAAAGAAAGGGTGGGTATTCAAAGACCATTGCAAGCATCTAAGATAAAATTACCTATTAATCATTCTACATCTATGATTCAACCTTCAATGGCAACATCAAAGAAAGAAAAAATGGACATTGATGAAATCATATGAAGAATGAGAGATTTACAAATAAAATCTGTAAAACTTAAAGAAAAGGACCAATCATCAAAAGTATCAACAAGAAAAAAATTTAGACAAATAGATAGTATAGTACATAGATACATGTGGTGTGATAGTGTGGATCATTCAAGAAGAGAGTGTGAAGATTTTACAGAGGCGCTATGCAAAAGAGTTGTTCTTTGCAACGATGGTATGATACATTTAAAAGAGAGTAGAAAAAAATTAGAGACAAACTTTGGTAAAGAAGGAATGAAGGTACTTACAAGAGAATCATTTAAAATCTCAAGTAATAAAGCATCAATATATTGGGTGGAAGCAAATCAAAGCAAGTAATTAAGCATAAATCTTGAACTTCCAAGAGAATCTAGTTCTTTGTAGACAAGTGCAATGAGTTATGCTGAAAGAGGAAAATTAACTAAAGATGATTTAAAACGCGTTGGCAATGACATTTGATAAATTATTCGATGGAATAATTTAATAGATGGATTATCGGTATATGTTCATATTGCAAAGAGTCAACATGATGCATTAATAGAAGAAAAAAGAAGAAGAGATGAGAATAATAAAGCGCCATCAAAAAAGACTACAAGAGGAGAAAAAGCACGACAACAAAAAAAATCCTATGCATGAAGAAACAATAGAAAATGCTTGTGAGCCATCAAAACAGCTCAATTCTTTATTTTTATTCCAAAATCAATCAAAAATCAATAGTTATGATAAACTTAGACTAATTAGTATTTATTGGTGGCAAAAATCCTTGTTAAATGGATTATTCTTGCTAAATAAATGTTCTTACTATTCTAAAAAAAACTAAACTCGATATATTAATAGAAAATTGGATAAAAAATTATCTAAATTTAATAATAGGATGACCATTTAGGACTAAAATCAAATATACTAGCTTAATCTATTATTAGAAGATAATAGAATTTCAAATTTTAGAATTCTATAAATTCCAATAACTTTTGAGAATTATCGGCTTTTAAATATTATGAGTCGAAATTGTTTAGCAATTGGTGATTTTAATCACCATATTAAAATGCATCTAATTGAAGAAAATACTATGATTATATTTAGATTATTATTATTCATCTAAGTTCAAATTAGAAGATAGTAGTAAAAGTTTCTTGAAGTATTTTAGTAAAATAACAATAGTCAAAAATTATAATTAGCAAATTGATTAGAACTATGCTTTTGAAACTTAGATTTGGACATATGAGTAGTCAATCTTAGGATAAAATTTTGTTTTAAACACATTGGTGGTATTAGTTTTACTAAAAAGATAGTCTATTCTTAGTTACAGGTGAATCCAGCCTTAAAATCAGGCTTGGACTTAGGATCATTTTAGGCCCTTGATCTTGATTAGGGATTTGTAGTTTAAGGGTGGAGATGTGGCCACCACCCCTGGGCTGCCTTGCTCTTGGTTAAAAAGGGCTTGGGTGGCCATTTTTTCTCTCTCTCATCTTTTGTTGGCAAAGCCCTTGCAAAAATTCCCCTTGAAGTGTAGTTTCTTCTTTCTAAACCAAGTTGTATTTCATTTGTACATAACTTTTAGTAAGAGTAGAGTTAGGACTTGAATTTTTAGAAGGATGTAGGACTTTTTGTTTTCTTTTTGATGACATATTGTACGGACCATTTGGATCAAAGACAAGGCAATGGTGGCCATTTTAGTGGCAAGGTATCTACTGCCCCTTTGGTTTGGAGTAGTGACTTTAGAGGACGAGATCTAGAGTTTTAAGAAGAGATTGAAAGTAAAATTGATTGGAGAAGATTTGCTCTGAAGTCTAGTTTTTGAGAAGCTAAGGCTTATTCACGGGCAATCAAGAACAAGGCAATAGCAGCCATTTTAGTGGCAAGATGTCTGCTGCCCCTTTGGTTTGGAGTAGTGACTTCGGAGGACGAGATCTAGATTTTTAAGAAGAGATTGAAAGTAAAAATTATTGGAGAAGAATTTTTTTGAAGTCTAGTTTTTAAGAAGCTAAGGCTTATTCATGGACAACCAAGGACAAGGTAGTGGCAGCCATTTTAGTGAAGGGGGATCTGTTGTTGGACAATTTCAGAGCACCAACTTTGAGGAGTGACATCTTCCAAACCAGAGCAAGTTTGGAGCTGAAATTTTGGATGGTAATAGAACTTGAAGTTATCTTTTCAAGAGGTCTAAGCATGCTTGAATCTAATCAAGGACAAGACAACAGCAGCTATTTTAATGAAAGGGGATTGATTCCTTTGATCAGAAGCATCACTCAGTTAGATTTTCATTTTTTTGTATAATTGTTTGTAATTTCTTCCTAGCACCTTATTGAATGATCTTAATACTTATTAGTAAATACTTCTTGAGCTAATTTCCCTTCATTATTCTACTCCTTCATTTTTTTATTTTTACTTGGAAATTTTCTATTGGAATTTCTTCTTCCGTGGTTCACTTTTACTATCAATTAAGTTTACACTTTTAACTTTTTCTTTTCTATATTTTTCTTTTACATTCATCTTTCACTTTTTATCTTTTATCTTTTTACTTGTGATTTTTACTTTAATCTTTTATATTTTATTTTTTACTATTTATCTCTTATTTTTTATCTTTTATTTGTTGTTTTTACTTTTATCTTTTATCTTTTATCTTTTATCTTTTACTATTTATCTTTAATCTTATATTTTTATCTCAATTCTTTTATTTTTTTTATCCATCTATAATACTAATGGTGTATTGTTTGGAAGACACTTAGATGGTAGTACTACAAACGCTAACAATAAAGAAAATCCATAAAAATTCTAAAAACACTAATTTTTTCTGATTCAATTAACTAAAAAACATAAAAAAAACTTATGGTGAGTTTTTTAGCTCACATTATGGTGCATTGGATGGGAGTCTAATCTTATAAGTCTTAGCATTACTTGGAAGGTGATTCTTAATTGCTTTATATTTTATAAGTACTCGTGTAGTAGCGTTGATTGTTGATGCAGATTGCATATGAAGAACCATTGTAGTGCAAGTGGAGCTTGGAGTGAAGAGGTGGAATATTGACATTGGCTTGTTTCATGATACATCTATCCTTTGTCATTGAATTCATATATAATTGAATTAAAGATGCAATTCATTCTCACCTTCTTGAGAAATCAAGTTTAAATCTCATCATGCTAAATGTGGTGGGAGGGTGAATGATAGTGAAACATAAGTCTGACATCAAGAAAGTTAGCACATGGCCCTTGGTGAACCTCCTTCATTCTTTGTGCTTGGAACTAACTAGGAGGCTAAGGGGTGAAAGGCTCCAGCCCTCCTACGCAATTGTAAAGTTGCAGTGAGCCCTTTAGTTGATAGGGAAGGCCTAGGTGACTAGATATGGGACAAGGTCGGGCCTCCTTTGTCCTCCAAAGTGGTTTACCACCAAGATAAGAGGCCATGAAGTGATTTTTTTTTTTTTTTTTTTTTTTTTTTTTTTTGTTCTTGTTGGATGCTTGTATGGTTGGTTGGAATTGGTGTTGATGGGAATTCAATGGAGTTTGATGGAGCTATGGTGGAGTGTTGGAGTCGTGATAGGAAGGAACATGGCATGATATAAATTTCCGTAACTTTCGTTATGGCAATAGGACAAAAATTTAAGGGGACTGATTAGAGCGCTTAAAAATGCCTAAGACATACAAAACCTAGCTATTTCATCAAAATCCTAAATAGATTCTTTTTTTAAAATCAAGGCATAGTAGTTTAGAACAAAAACTTAAAATCTTAGACTTGAGATCGGAATAGAATTAATTAGTTAAAATTGGAATTGATCTCTTTTTGCATATGAGGCTAATAAGTGCCAGGTTGGCTAGAGATGCAACCAGGTGAGTTATTCTTCACGGTGTATGTGCTAAAAAGAAACAAAAATAAAGTTTTTTGTTCAATAAATTGATGTCGTTAACCTAGTTGTGGGTAATTTTCCATCTATTAATTTTGGAAGAAAAAGAATAGAAGG
This sequence comes from Physcomitrellopsis africana, assembly GCA_036785485.1. NCBI lineage: Eukaryota > Viridiplantae > Streptophyta > Bryopsida > Funariales > Funariaceae > Physcomitrellopsis > Physcomitrellopsis africana. The sequence continues at coordinate 471,997 of JAWRVF010000134.1, read as the reverse complement.
ATGGCTCTCTCTTATCTTAAAGACAAATTTCTTCTAAAATTGGTAGAGAAGGGTCACTCCTATTCTAGGTTATCTTGTATAACACTTAATGAAAGAAGATTAAGTATGAGGTGATTCTCATACTTATATTCCCTCATTAGGTGTTGATTGCTTATTTACTGCCTATGAAGGGGAGATTGAGCACTTAAGTAGATTGCAGGTATCTCTGGTAAAGAACCTTCAAAATTTCAAATCAATATCATAAGTTAATAGAAGTGTTACATATATGTGGCTGTGGAATGAATAGAATCATTCATATTAGGAGTTTTTATGAGTCTAGATGCAACCTAGGACGCGATAAAATATACCAAAATTAATACCTTTATTAGATGATATAGATCGTTTAAACTCTCATTGTATATCAATTAGAACAAGAGATAGAACCTCCTCAATTCATCGTACAAATTCAGATCCATCGCTTCAACATTTTGACTCTAATATAAGAGAAGGCCATCAATGTATTACTAGTTTACTGCAACCGAGCTTGGAACCAATTATTGCTGCTTCGGAGTTACCTATTTTGTAGTAGGAATCCTACTTCCATCCTGAACTGCTTTTAGAAGACGGATTTGAACCTCATCTTTCTACTGACTGGTCTCAGAGTTTGGCTAGTTTACAACCAAATTCAAATACCATCTAATTAAGTGATTCTGACCATACAACTATGGCAGAATTAGCCATTAATCCCTTAGTCAGAGTAAGAAGCCTTCCTATTATTGTACCTGAAGGTTTAGTACCAACTAATGTACCTTATAACCTGCCAAAGTTTTATGGGACCAAAATGGAAGATCCATCATACCATGTAGAATGGTATATTGAAACCTTGACTAGTTCCCTAGTTACAAATCCAGGATATTATCTTACTTGGTTCCCTACCACTTTACAAGATGAAGCATATGAATGGTATCAAAACCAACTTGAAGGAATCTTTATCACATGCAAGAGGCTCCAACGGGAATTCCTTAACAAATTTAGACCTGAAGTAGGTCAAAGTGCTGCATTACGAGCACTAACTACAATTAGATAAGGTAGAGAGGAGGATATTTCTTCCTACATTTGCCGTTTTGAGCTAGTGTGCTCAAGATTTATAAGTGATATGCTTAATGATGATACATTGAAACAATTTTTTATCCAAAGATTTTGTAAGACCTCTATTCTCAAAAAAAATTTGGATAGGCGCCCTACAACTTTGATAGAAGCTAAGGCAGCAGCCATGCAAGTGGAAAATATAGAAAAAGAGTATGATAAATTGTAGAGGAGAGAGGATGAGTCTATTCCTCCTTTTATCCCTATTCGTCCTAAAAATAAAAAATTAGAGGTTGTCCCTCTAGCCCCTATTTCTAGTCATGATATTTCCTTGAAAACATCAACAAAGGTCTTTTCCACCCCCTTAGCCACTAGACCACCTCTCCCTTTACCTGCCTTATTTCCGCCTATAGAGGATGCTAAGCTAGATGCCTTGAAGAAAGAATTACAAGGCAATCAAGAAAGGTTCAAAGATGATGTCATGAAACAGTTATAAGTATTAACTGAACAAATGGCAGGGTTGACTAGAATCCAGAATCCTAACCTTCTCCCTCCTCGAATTGAGTCAAGAAGACATTCTTCAGGCTTATGGTACACCTTGTGTGGGCAATCAAGGCATACACTCCAGTTCTGTAATACAATGCCTTTGCAACATCAGCAGATACAAGGGCAACAAGTGTACGTACCTTCGCGTAGAAATCAAAACTTCTAAGGCCCTAGTTATAGACAACAAGGTTATCAATCAGCCAATGAAGGTTTTAGGTGTCAGTATAGACAAAGGTACAAGTTTTATGCTTTTTATGGCAAGCAACATCCACCTAGTCAATGTTGGATAGAAAGCCAGATAGTATGTGGTAATTGCAATGGCAACCATCCCACTGACATGTGTAGAAAACCTGGTAGGATCATTCCCTTGCCATCGCTGTCGTGGCAAAAGTCCGCTTCAGATAGACGCAAGGTCCCTCTTTACAATCAAGTTGGATCCAATATGCACAAACTTTTTTTTAAATTTTTCTTTTATAGTCACAAAACCATGCGTATAATAAATCAACAAACTAGAAGCTTAGAAATTTATAAATCAAAATCCAGCCATTTATATAAGTTCAAATTTTGGAAGCATAGAGTTCACTTCTTTAGTCATCTTCACGAAAATTCTCAACCGTGAATTCATTACCGATCACCAGATATCATCAACATCTTTAACATCTTTAACATCTTTTACCACATCTTGGAGGACCTTTATTTTTTTGGTGATGCCATTTAGGCTTTGCAATGCTCTTTCTGCCTTCCAAAGGGCTATGACATATGCATTCTCGGACTTGTTACACAAATCCATGACTGTTTTTATAGATGATTTTAGTATAGAATCCAATGCTGAATACCACCTAGAGTATGTGAGAGAAGCTTTTGAACAATGCAAAAGAACATGAATAGCCCTCAATCCCCAAAAAATCTTTTTGACAGTCCAAAAGGGAGTAATGCTAGGATACATGGTTTTTAAAAATGATAGAGAATATGATCCCGAGAAAGTGGAAGTTATTGTTAAACTACCACCAGCCACAAATGTGAAGGAAGTTAAACAAGTATTATGTTATATTGGATGGTATCGTGAGTTGATTCTAGATTACGCCACAACAACCTTATCTATTACTAAGTTGCAATGGAAGGCAATAAGATTTGAATGGACTAATGAATGCCAAGAAGCCTTTGATTGATTAAAAAGAAAGTTGAGCTCATATCCTGTACTAAAACCACCAAATTGGAGTATATCTTTTTATATCTACTATGATGCTTTAGATGTAGTAGTAGGCAGTGCATTGTGCCAATCCATTGGCAATGAACAAAAAGATTATCCTATAGCCTTTGCTAATAAGCAATTGAATGCCGCAGAAAGGAATTACACCACCATAGAAAAGGAATATTTAGCCATGGTGTTCTCGGTGAAAAAATTTCATCATTACTTATTATTAAATCCCATTGTCTTCTTCGTAGATCACATGGCAATCAAATACTTGGTGAACAAGGTAGATTTGAGTGGTCGGATAGCTAGGTGGATATTACTATTAGAAGAGTTTAACTACAAGGTAGAGTATAAGCTTGGCAAGATGTATAATCAGGCTGACCATCTTTTTAGATTATTAAAGGAGTTGGGCCATACTCCCATTGATGACAAATTGGTAGATGAAACTCTTTTCACCATTTCTATCCAACCCACATGGTATGACCACATTGCAAAATTTCTTACTATACAGCAATTATCATTTGAATTAATCAGAAATGAGCACCGAAAGGTTAGAGTGAATAGTAGGTATTTTGTTGTTATCGGCAATTGATTATATCGGAGAGGAGTAGATGGACTTCTTAGACGTTGTATAGTAGCAAGTGAAATTCCAACTATTCTGATTACATGCCATGATAGTGCGTGTGGCGGTCATTTCTCTGATAGATTGAAAAATCAAAAGGCTTTAAAAATTAACTATTATTTGCCTAGTATGTTCCAAGACACACATGACTATGTCAAACGGTGTAACGCTTGTCAGCGTTATGCAAAAAATGATTTATACATGGAATTGCCTCTCTATGTATCATTATCCTTAATTCCATTTGAGAAATGGGAAATTGACTATATCGGAGAAATATATCATAATTCTTCAAGGGTTATGAGACATATTATAATTGCCACCAAGTATTTAACCAAATGGACTGAAGCCAAGGCAATAAGAACTAACAATGCAGTTCATACAGCTAATTTCTTATTTGAGCAAATTATAATTCGGTTTGGTTGTCCTAAAATCCTAATCAGTGATAGAAGCATCCATTTTTTGAATACTATAATTGAGAATATGACCCAAAGATTTAATATCAATTATAAATTGAAAATTTCTTATCATCCTCAAACCAATAGCCACACTGAACGAGTCAATCAAATCCTAGTTAATATTTTGAGGAAAATAATTCAAGATTCAAAGAAGCATTGGGATACTAAGCTATCAGCAACTCTATGGGCTTATCGCACCACATATAAGGTGACTACAAAGGCCACTCCTTTTTCCTTGGTATATAGAATAGAAGCAGTTTTACCAATCAAGTTTGAAGTTCAATCCCTTCGGATAGCTATAAATCAGAGAATGACTATGAAACAATCCTTAAGAGAAAAATTGGAACAATTAGAGGGTCTAGATGAGATCAGAAGAATGAGTACGCAACATATAGAGGTAATCCAAAGGCGTAGAAAGATTACCTTTGATAAAAAAATACAAGAAGCGTGTTCTCCAACCAAGAATGTTGGTTATGATATAAGATGCTAAGAAACTTGATTTTCCAACTAAGTTTGATGTTGTTTGGATGGAACCATTCTTTGCCAAAGAAGTCTACCCTAATAATTCAGTGTAGCTATAAACCTTGAATGGAGAGGTATTTCCAACCAAAACCATAGGAAGTAGATGCAAGGAATACAAGGTATAAATAATTAAGATTAGAACTAATTTTTCTCTCAAAAGTTGAACTAAATCTTCAAGATTGAATCTTAAATAACCCACCAATTGATTTACACAAGATAGACAACTTGAATCCTCCATATAGCCAAGTGAAGAAATCAAGTTAATATAGAATCTAATTTCTAAATCAATTGATGCATCTATAGGTTTAGATTCCTTCTTTTATTAATTGCATTGCTTTTCTATCTTCTACCTTGTCCAAATTCACTCTGATGAGTGAGGAAGGAGGTTTTGAATTCTTATTTCTATAGATTCAAATTAGCTTTCATCACAACAAATAAAATATTATTAACAACTAGTGGATGCCAAGTGCATCTATTGTCTGAATGTGCATTACTATTATGGTATATAATTTAGTTCCAAAAGAGATATAAAAATAAAAATAAAAATAAAAACCAAAAATAAGATATTTATGAATTCTTAGGCCCAAATCAATAAAAAATGAGTGAGTAGTTATATATCATTTTTTACTTCCAACTTAACATTTCAATGTTGCAATTTAGTTGGCCATGCAATAAGTTGTGTTCAAGACAACGTAGGTTTGAACCTCATGGTCGACAATCAAGCTATCCCCAGTTGAGCTAGTGTTAGAGCAGGAAAGACCATCTGTTACAATATAAGAGATATGTCTAAATATACTTATGCTTTAAAATCCAAATCCAGGTAGTTGGAAGAGGATGATATGTTGAACCAATCTTTTATAGATCTAATGCTAATTCTATGTAGGAAAAAGAATTAGGTTTTAGTTTCTAACTTTTCTTCTCATTTTTTTTATATTCCATGTAGTCCAAATTCACTTTCTTGAAGGCGGAAGGCGATTTTGAAAAAATTCTTTTTGGCTATAGAGTTGTTTTAAATCCTTCCAAATAATTGGATATAACATGATTAGTTTTCTTTAACTTATTACCTTTCTTTGTTACAACCCACATCCATAGGCAAGAATGACTTTAGTTTCAAGAATTTAACTCGTTCATTAAAACCAAGTCCATTTCAAGCAACTGCCATTATATTTATTTTATACTCTTCAATTAAGTGATTAACTATTTCACCATGTAATCCAATAGAATCAACACCTTGCCCTTCTTAAGCAAGAGATTCTGAGTTCTCTGCCTCTTCGAGTTGTCCCAAATGGTCGCCATATGTGAGCCATCAAAACAACTCAATTCTTTATTTTTATTCCAAAATCAATCAAAAATCAATAATTATGATAAACTTAGACTAATTAGTATTTATTGGTGGCAAAAATCCTTGTTAAATGGATTATTCTTGCTAAATAGATGTTCTTACTATTCTAAAAAAAACTAAACTCGATATATTAGTAAAAAATTGGATAAAAAATTATCTAAATTTAATAATAGGATGACCATTTAGGACTAAAATCAAATATATTAGCTTAATCTATTATTAGAAGATAATAGAATTTCAAATTTTAGAATTCTATAAATTCCAATAATTTTTGAGAATTACCGGCTTTTAAATATTATGAGTCGAAATTGTTTAGCAATTGGTGATTTTAATCACCATATTAAAATGCATCTAATTGAAGAAAATACTATGATTATATTTAGATTATTATTATTCATCTAAGTTCAAATTAGAAGATAGTAGTAAAAGTTTCTTGAAGTATTTTAGTAAAATAACAATAGTCAAAAATTATAATTAGCAAATTGATTAGAACTATGCTTTTGAAACTTAGATTTGGACATATGAGTAGTCAATCTTAGGATAAAATTTTGTTTTAAACACATTGGTGGTATTAGTTTTACTAAAAAGATAGTCTATTCTTAGTTACAGGTGAATCCAGCCTTAAAATCAGGCTTGGACTTAGGATCATTTTAGGCCCTTGATCTTGATTAGGGATTTGTAGTTTAAGGGTGGAGATGTGGCCACCACCCCTGGGCTGCCTTGCTCTTGGTTAAAAAGGGCTTGGGTGGCCATTTTTTCTCTCTCTCATCTTTTGTTGGCAAAGCCCTTGCAAAAATTCCCCTTGAAGTGTAGTTTCTTCTTTCTAAACCAAGTTGTATTTCATTTGTACATAACTTTTAGTAAGAGTAGAGTTAGGACTTGAATTTTTAGAAGGATGTAGGACTTTTTGTTTTCTTTTTGATGACATATTGTACGGACCATTTGGATCAAAGACAAGGCAATGGTGGCCATTTTAGTGGCAAGGTATCTACTGCCCCTTTGGTTTGGAGTAGTGACTTTAGAGGACGAGATCTAGAGTTTTAAGAAGAGATTGAAAGTAAAATTGATTGGAGAAGATTTGCTCTGAAGTCTAGTTTTTGAGAAGCTAAGGCTTATTCACGGGCAATCAAGAACAAGGCAATAGCAGCCATTTTAGTGGCAAGATGTCTGCTGCCCCTTTGGTTTAGAGTAGTGACTTCGGAGGACGAGATCTAGATTTTTAAGAAGAGATTGAAAATAAAAATTATTGGAGAAGAATTTTTTTGAAGTCTAGTTTTTAAGAAGCTAAGGCTTATTCATGGACAACCAAGGACAAGGTAGTGGCAGCCATTTTAGTGAAGGGGGATCTGTTGTTGGACAATTTCAGAGCACCAACTTTGAGGAGTGACATCTTCCAAACCAGAGCAAATTTGGAGCTGAAATTTTGGATGGTAATAGAACTTGAAGTTATCTTTTCAAGAGGTCTAAGCATGCTTGAATCTAATCAAGGACAAGACAACAGCAGCTATTTTAATGAAAGGGGATTGATTCCTTTGATCAGAAGCATCACTCAGTTAGATTTTCATTTTTTTGTATAATTGTTTGTAATTTCTTCCTAGCACCTTATTGAATGATCTTAATACTTATTAGTAAATACTTCTTGAGCTAATTTCCCTTCATTATTCTACTCCTTCATTTTTTTATTTTTACTTGGAAATTTTCTATTGGAATTTCTTCTTCCGTGGTTCACTTTTACTATCAATTAAGTTTACACTTTTAACTTTTTCTTTTCTATATTTTTCTTTTACATTCATCTTTCACTTTTTATCTTTTATCTTTTTACTTGTGATTTTTACTTTAATCTTTTATATTTTATTTTTTACTATTTATCTCTTATTTTTTATCTTTTATTTGTTGTTTTTACTTTTATCTTTTATCTTTTATCTTTTATCTTTTACTATTTATCTTTAATCTTATATTTTTATCTCAATTCTTTTATTTTTTTTATCCATCTATAATACTAATGGTGTATTGTTTGGAAGACACTTAGATGGTAGTACTATAAACGCTAACAATAAAGAAAATCCATAAAAATTCTAAAAACACTAATTTTTTCTGATTCAATTAACTAAAAAACATAAAAAAAACTTATGGTGAGTTTTTTAGCTCACAGTGCTCCTACAATAGAAAGAGATTTTATAAAAGAGAAGGGAAAGGCCTCTGCTTATAAATTACAATCAGATATTGAGGCTACTACCAATTTGAAGAAGGTATTGGTAGAGCGGATTTTAAGTGGAAAGATTGAATTTACAATTGGTGAGATTTTAGGAATTGGAAAACGGGAGTTTCATTAAGTTTTTATTAATACTATAAAAAAAAAAATGATAATCTATTCGTGATACTATAATATCAAATATACAAGGTATAACGGCAATGGGAAGCAATGAAGATGAAGAAATTGAAATGTAATTGGTTGGAGATATTCCACGAGTTAAATTCATAGATAAAGAAGATAGTATTCAAGCCTCTAGTCATTATTCTCGAAGTCTTTGGGCAAGAGCTACAATGGAAATTTTATTAAAATCAGGAAAATTAGAAGACCCAATTGTAGTATTAATTGATCATGGTTCTGAAATCAACTTGATATTAAAGGATTTATATAAAAAAGGAAAATAGCCAATTGATACTGAACATGGATGAATGATAAGATTAACAAATAATTTGAAGAGAGAATTGTATGGATCTTGTCCAAATATAAAAGTAATGATAGGAGATGTCATTCATGAACAACAATTCTTTGTATAAGATATGTCTGCATATCCAATTATATTGGAACAACTATTTATTACTACCACAAGAATAGAAACAAAGGTTATGGATGATGGTTTAGCCTATGCAAGAATAAAAAGCCAAGATGGAATGAAAGCAGTTCAATTTTTAATTTTTTGTGTCAATCATAAAAGAAATCGTGATAAGTTCAGAGAAAAGCCATTATCAAATGAGAATTTTAAAGACCTTGAGGGTTTTTATTGCACACCATTATAAAGTAGGATTACAATGGATTAGAAGAAGACATGCTCCAATTGAATTTAACAAAGATGACATTAACTACTGGACTTATTGGATTGAAACAAGATGGTGTATTATCTTTTAAAACTATTGAAAAGATGAAAAGAATAAATAAATATTATGTTAAAAATATGAAAAAAACTTAGAAATAAAATGGTTGATTAATTAAAGATGAATTTATATCAAGAGCATTTGAAGAAATAGGATTTGCGGATACTATGGAAGAATTAAATTATTTATTATAATACGGATTACAAAGAGGTAATAAAGTTATTAATGTATATTCTAAATAATTTCATAATAAAATTCAAAATTTTATGGAAAATTTAAGTCGCCAAGAGATATGTGTTGAAACTAAGTATAAATTAGTGGCAAAAAAGGTTAAATCAGTGGCTTTGCCACTACCATCAAATTGTAAAGAAAAAGTGAGATGAGCATCTACACAACCAAATTTGAGGGATCCTAAGAAGATAGGGCATGAATTTATGGATGCTACATTAAATGGATTAAAAGTTGGATGTGAAGGATTTTTGACAAAATGTGAAGAAAAATGCTTTAAAAATATGTTTTCATGATATGGAAAGATTTTTGCATTTGAAGCACATGAAATTGAATGTATTGATCCAAATATTGTAGCACCTATGGTTATTTTTACTGTTCCTCATGAACCATAGAATTTACAACCAATTCTAATACCAAGAGCTCATTTATCTAAGTTGATAAACTTACTCAATGAAAAGATTGAAATGGAGATTTTAAAACCATCTATGGCACCTTATTCAAATTGATGGTTTACGGTATCAAAGAAAAATGGAACAATGAGATTTATATAAGACATGCAACTTATAAATAAAATAACTATTAGAAATATGGGTTCAAGTCCAATTGTGGATGAATTTGTAGAGGCATTTGTTGGAAGAGCAATCTATTTGATGGATGATCTTTACTCAGGATATGATCAATTTCAATTAGAAAGTAGAGATTTAATTACTATGAAGACTCCATTGGGTTTGGTAAGAATGTGTACATTGCCTCAAGGAGCTACTAATTCAGTAGCTCATATGATGAATGGAATAAATAAAGTATTGAGGGAATTTATATCAAAAAAGACTATGCCATTCTTAGATGATGTTCTAATTAAAGGATGTATAGAAGAAGAAAAAGATTGGATCAGAAAGGTTGTAAAAGATTTGTTGCAAATCATATTATAGATTGTGAAATGATTTTATCATGGTTGGAAGAGGTATACTTGATCTTATTAGGTACAAAATCTATATTTAGAATAAATGAAATACTGATTGTTGAGCACATGTGTGGATCATATGGATGTAAGCCGAGTATTGAAAATGTTGATATTATTAAAAAGATGAAAGAATGTGCAAACACTACAGAAGTCTGAAGATTTTTAGGAGCGTGCATTTTCTATCATATATAGATATCTCATTTTGCATATATGACAGATCTATTATATAAATTGTTAAGGAAGAATAAAAGATTTCAATGGAAAGAAGAACAAAGAAAAGCTATGGAAAAATTGAAAGAACTTCTTTCTTCACCTCCAATTTTGAAGAAAGTGAATTATGAATGTGGAAGACCAATAATATTAACAGTTGATGCAAGTCCAATTGGAATAGGTTGGACAATTGGACAAGATGATGAATAAGGGAATAGATATGTAGTACAATTTGGAACAAAGATTTTGAATATTAGACAAAGAGCATATGCACAAATTAAAATAGAATTATAGGATGTAATAATTGCTATGAAAAATGAAAAAGAATACTTGATTGATACATCGGTAGTTATAGAAATACATTGTCTACCTTTACTAGGCATGATTATAAGTTGTTCAACTCCTGATATTGCTATGTTAAGGTAGATAGCATATATCAAATCTTTGAATTCAAAGTTTAAACACATTGCAGGGAGGGATAATTCAATTGCAGATATGTTATCAAGGGCAAGGTAATATAATAAAGAAGATATAATTGATTTAGAAAATGATATGGATGTAAATTTTTATATTAATATATTATTAAAAGAAAAAGGTGTATGTTTAAATACACCATTGGAATTATTTTTAAGAAACTTATATGAAGGTGAATGGAAAGATATTGAAAAGTATCTAAGTACATTAAAGCGACAAGAAGGTTGGACAGATTAAAAATTTAAAAAAATTTGTAAAAAAATCTATGGATATTTTTTACGTGATGGATATTTATAGAAGCTTCTAAAGAAAAGAGGAGAAATATCACAATAGGTGATGTATAATTTAGAAGCTCAACAAAAGATTATCAAAGAATTTCATGAGAGTTTGTAGGCAGGGCATAGAGGAATATGGATAATTTTTACTAAATTGAAGGAAAAATATTGGTCGAAAGGCATATATAAAGATGTGGTTGATTTTATAGGATCATGTGAAATTTATAAATTTTATTCTAATATTCGACATTGACATGAATTATATCCAACTTATCCTCTAGTACTACATTATAAGTGGATAGTGGATTTAGTGGCAATGCCTATGGGATTTGAAAAAATGAAATATTTGGTACTCGCATGTGAAGATTTATCAAATATGGTTGAAGGACAAGCATTAAGAACAAAGAGTACTAAAAATATATGTCGATTTCTCTTAGAAGATATTATTTGTTGCTATGGTTGTATAAGAAAAATCACGGCAGATAGAAGTGAATTGGATGCAAAAGAAGTAAGAAAACTCTTTGGTAGAATGGGAATCAAACTTTCTTTGACAACAGCATATAATCCAGAAGGTAATGGGAAGAGTGAGCATGGACATTCACCTACTGTTAAGGCATTAATAAAAGCATTAATGGCCAAAGTACATCAATAGCCAAGGCTACTGCCATTTACATTATGAGCAGATCATACAACTCATAGCATGATGACTAGTTATATGCCTTCTGAATTAATGTATGGACAAAAGCCAGTTATACCAATAGAAGAAATAGTGCCTACATGGACAATATTACCTTGGGAGGATGATCTTAATAGAGAAGAGCTTTTAGTTTTACGGATTCAGTAATTGGAAAGAAGGCCTGAGGACATTGAAGTGGCAATAGGAAGGTTGAAAGAAGCAAGGAAAAAGAATAAAGAAAGATTTGATAAAACGCATCAACTACGGTCTAAAAAAATAGAAGAAGGTGATTGGATATTAGTCTATAACAATAGTTTGGACAACCAAATTAAGTACATTACAAAAAATTTCTAAGCATTGGTTTGGATCCTATGTTGTTATAGAAGTCTATAACAATGGAACATATTTGTTATGGGAACTTGATGGAAAAAAATTGAAGACACCTATAGTAGACAAGCGACTAAAGTTATTCAAACAAAGAAGAATATGTACATATTTTAATGAAGAATAAAATCTATTAAAGACTATTGAAATGAGATAGGAAGAATAAATTGAAGATCAAGAATTTGACCAAGATGAAGAACGTCATACATTGATTTATTGAAAAACCATTGGCGCATATCAGAGGATGCATAGGTTCAGGGGGGGTGGATGTCGTGTAGTAATATAACCATTAGGTGAATAAAGAAAGAAGTGGTTATATTATAAAAAAGCTCAAATAAAATTATTTAAAAAAATTATCTTAGAAAAATAAATAATAGAAAAAGAGGTAGAAAAAAATCAAAAGGTGTTAATCTTGGCTTTTATAGAAGTGACTTCTAATTGCTTTACATGGCCATAAACAAGGAAAAACAAAGTAGATTGGAAAAATAAATAATATAGGCATCTTTAAAAAAGATATAGGCAAACTTCAAAGATTTTATATAGGATTTGATTTGGAGTGATTTGGATCAAAACTCACTTTGTAAGAGCTTTGTAAAGTTAGGGTTGTTATGGGCGATTTTGGATTTTGTGAAATAAGTAGGATTTATGCTTTATGTAATTATAAAAGTTTTATAGCAGATCTATAATTAAATTTTTGTAGATTGGTTGGTATTATTGTTATCAATTTGTAATACAATTTTGAGCTTAATCTAACAATTTAATTGTTAGTAATTGAGATCTAAGTGGATTAAGATCTCAGGAATTGGGTTTTGAGGGTCACTTAGGATTTTGCAGATTTTGAGCAATTTACCAATTGGATTTGAGTGAAATTTGTGTCTATAGATAGAAGACTTTATTTTCTATACATATATGAAATTTGAAAGTAATTAAATGGTAAAAATATGAGGTTTAGGCACTAGATTATTGGCATTAAGATTGGAGAAGGAGGCCGGCCAACACCCAAGCAGATTTATAGATTTTTCTTCTTTTTGGTAAGTTTAATCTTCTTGAAATTTGATGTGTTTGTTGTCAACTTAGTTGTTAAGGCATGTATAAATTTTCAATCAAGATCAACAATTTATTTGGTAGTTATTGAGATTCCAAAATTACCTTTGAAATTGCTTAGGAATTAGTTAGGATTCAATTAGGATTTAGGATTTAGATTTTGGAATTTAATATTTGATTAGAATTTATTAGGATTTGAGTAGGATTGATTAGGATTTAATTAAGATTTGTTTTAAGATTTATTAGGATTTTATCAGGGTTGACTAGGATTTAATTAGGATTTAATTAGGATTTGTTAGAGTTTGATCAAGGTTGACTAGGATTTAGTTAGGATTTATTTTAGGATTTATTAAGGTTTGATCAAGGTTGAGTAGGATTTAATAAAGGTTTATTTTAGGATTTGTTAAGATTTGACCATAATTGACCAAGATTTAGTTAGGATTTGATTAGGATTTGTTAGGATTTGACCAAGGTTTGACTTAAAATTTGACTAGGATTTGACTTAGGATTTTAAGATTTCTATTTTTAATAATTTCTAAGATCATTATTTTATATGTTATTTTTTTATGATTAATTTATGATTCATTTACTCTTTTTTTTATAATTTTTTTAAGATTGGATCAAAGCTTGATTAATATTGTTAAGATTTAATAGAAATTATTTAGGATTCTATTAGAGTTGTTAGAATCTTGTTATTATGTATTTCATTTTTATCTTCTATAGCCAAGTACCTAGAGCATTCACGAGCAAGACTTCACATATTATGACACCGTATTCACCATACTTCCCATATCAAAATCCAATACCTACAAAAGAATTATCTAATGAACTAGTATCAAAGGATCCAAATGAGGCTTTATTGTTAACTTTGACAAAGAAGGTAGATGAATTGGCTATTAATTTGGCAAAAGATAAGCAGTATGTTGAAATTGTAAGTAGTTGGGATATACATATCAATAGTACAATGCTCTGTTTAATTTTAATAACTGAAATCAACATATCTAGTTGCATAGTGAGATAGAGGGTAATAATCAAGCCCTACAATATTTTCTAATAAATCGGATCAAATGCATCCATGTAGTACTTACGAGGGCCTAGCGAAAAAGAAAAGATCCAATTCCACAATTGGGTGTATCAGCTGCAAAGGACTAATTCAATGGTGGGAATTCCAAATCCAATACTAGACCAAAAATGTTAGCAATGTTGGGACTTGGTTTGTCTCTACAATCCAATGATGTCTCTAGTACCAAGAGATTGGTTCAACCTAAATCAGTACCAATATCTATAAAGTTTCAGGAATTGACTTATCCATTAAAAGATCTCCTCATGAATAGACATTTCGACAAAGTTCATTTAGCTATTTTAATTTCAAACTTTGTAAAGCATGATGTATTATCTCAAGGGATTAAGTTGAAATCAATGGAAAAAAAAAAGGCCTTAAAAATCACTGCCAATATAAAATCATATGATATTTTGAAAGATTTAGATGAAATTAAACCTTTGATTTCAATGAAGCAATTGTTAGCAATTGTGCCAAAATGTCATTTTATATTAAATTCCTTGTTAATACAATGTAGGGCTAGTAATAAAAAAAATTGTAAAATTAGTTTGAATCTTGATCTGGGCACACCGACTATTAACGTATCTATCGACGTTGTTCTTATTTTCAGAGTTCAAGTAAATAGAGGTTCTAGTGTGAATTTAATAACTGCGGATATAATAGAGCATTTGGATTTAATTCAATTGACATCCACAACCTTGGTATTGAGAATGGCTGACCACAGTCACATAAAGCCTATGGATATTCTTTGCAGTATTGATACTACTATTGCAAAAATTTATATATAAAATTGATTATATTATTTTCCAATTACAGAGTTCCATATTATTCTATTCAATTTTATTGGGTTGGTCGTAGCTATATCAAGGCAAAGCTAGGAGCAATTGGGACTGTGGAACGCTGACTGCTGGGAAGGATAGAGACAAGATTGTTTTACAAATGTACCTAATTCAATATCATAGAGAATTTGAAATTTGAAATTTGAATTTTATAAGCAACACATGACAATGAGGGTCAATCTAATGTGGAGTATGATAAAGTTATCAATGCAATGCAAGTTGGTAATGATCCAATTCACATATAGAAGTAAGACATATTATATCAATATGGAGGATCCAGAGAATATTTAGTATATCCAAAGGATATAGCAAATTCTAATCATGCTATTGCAGATTGGATGAAAAATCCTACATTTAATGAAATTAGTAAATTGGAACCAGAATTGAGTAGTTTTAATTTGTCGAATTATATGAAGGATTCAGAGCAAGAGAAAAAAATCAAATCAAAGGTTGTTGCGGAACTTGTATGCCAGTCCATTAACTTCAGTACCAATGAAATACAATAGATTATCAAAATATACTTCGGTATTATGGATATAGAGCTAAAAATTTAGAAAGATTTCATCCTAAGTCATAAATCTGCTTTTGCTTGGTTGTATACAGATTTAAAAGGTATCCCTACCAAAAGTTTGTAAGTACCAAATTACTTTGAAGGATGATACTATACCAATTTATCAAAGACAATATCATTGGCGTATAACGTGTTGTCTTGTTCAGGAATGCACCGGTGGCGTATTACATGTTGTCTTGGTTGAGAATGCATCGGCACTTGGCTGTAGAAGGTAAAGTACTGTTTGCAAATACTCAAGAAATCCTAATAGGTTTCACCCATATATAAGGAATATAATTCGAGCTTCAATTCAAAAGTGTTTAAAAACACTCCTCTTAGTAAAATCAATCTTACATATACCCCAATTACCTTATTTCCTTTATAATTAAGCAATTTTTATTTTTATTTATAAATCCTAATCCTAATTAGTGAGCTTCAACAAGCTATAATTTTTAATTGAACCGTCTATTTAGTGTGAAATTTTGCACACACATGCTGGTATAAGCCTTTTACATGCTCAAAAAAACTTAGTCCAATCCAACTTACAGATTGCAAGAAAACGCCCAAAAAGCACACTAATGACGCTCGGCCACCAACTTGAAGATTGATGCAGAAATTCCAATGGTGATTTCTCCTTCTTTCACCGTTAACTTCAGCTCAAACTTAGTGTGTAGTGCAACCTACAAGTCTTCTATCAGCATACCAAAAATTACATTGATCCAATTAGTAGATCTTTAGTTATTACAGAAATCCTTTCCAACCCTAAACTGCCAACTTCCGACAACCCTTTGTATCAAAACTCAAATATCTCCTGATTGCATTGCTAGATTAACACAAAACTTTGTATACACTTAGCACACCCAATAATCTAGACAATATCAAATTTTGAACTGTAGATGCTTCACAAATTTTACGAATCACTCAACAATGCAAGCCATCATTGTCTTATATAAAAACCCAAATCACCAATGCAAACCCTGACTTTGAATAGCCATTGCTAAGTCTTCCAAAACCCTATGGTTGCAAGCTAAATTCCCTTGGAACCCCTTTTAAGCTAGCTATCTAATCCTAATTGCCGATCTTCGAATGTCCCCTTCCCTTGCTTTCGGCGGTTGTTTTTATCCCTAGAGGTCCCTATCTTATATCCGGTCTTTCCTTGGGTATCAATTCAACTAAATTTAAGGATTTTTAAGTTAAATCCTATTCTCAACTTAATCCTAATACCAACCATAATAACTATTTTCCTTTTCTATCCTATTCTAATTAACTTATGACTTTTCAAAATCAATAAAAGAGTTTGTATAGCCTAGAAGAAAACTTTAACAACTAACTTTTATCTGTTAGCTATTAAAACAAGAAAATAATCTAAGAGGCTTCCATAACCCTTTTCTTAAGTATCTTAAGTTCCTATTGAACTAAGATAATCAAGTATTAAATATAAATTGCTCTTATCTATACCTTTCACTATATAAACGTGCTGCAATATGACATCCACCCCCTTTGAATCTACGCATCCTCCGGTATGCGCCAATGAAGCATATGTCATAGTTGGCATCATACCATGTCTTCATTTTCTGCACCAAGTTCTTCTTCATCATCCATTTCAATGTTATTGTCTTCTTCAAAGTCATTGATTTCTTCAATATGATCTTCCACGTTTATTTCTCCATCTCGTCTTTTGAAAACTTTTACTTGCTTCTCGGCAATAGGTATCTTCAACCTTGTACCATCCAATTCCTTCAATAAATATGTGGCATTGTTTTGAATTGTTACCACTATATGGGGTTCAAACCAATGTTTTGAAAATTTCCGTAAGATACTATGCTGGTTATCCAAAATGTTGTCATAAACAAGTATCCAATCACCTTCTTCAATTGCTTTAGGCCTCAATCGATGTCGTTTATCAAACCAAGCCTTGTTCTTTAGCCTTGCCCTTTGCAACCATTTCAATGCTAGTTCCATATCTTCTGATCTTTGTTTAAGCTGTCGAATTCTAATAGCCAGTAACTCTTCTCTTGTTAGTCTATCTTTCCAAGGTAGTACACTCCAAGTTGGCACTTGTTCTTCAATTGGCATAATAGGTTTTTGACCTGTCATGAGTTCCACTGGCATATATCCTGTCACCAAACTATGTATTGTTTGATCAGCCCATAATGCATAAGGTAGAAGTCGAGGATATTCTTTCACTCTTCCATTGCAAGCTTTAATCAAGGCTTTTACAATTGGTGGATGTCCACGTTCACTCTTTGCATTCCCTTCTGGATTATAAGCTATGGTTAATGATAATTTAACTCCACATCTCTTGAAGAATTCACGAGCTTCATGTGCATTTAATTCTCCATGATCTGCAGTGATCTTTCCCACACATCCGTAGCGGCAAATAACATCCTCAAGTAAAAACTTGCAAATTGCTTCTGTAGACTTTGTCTTTAAAGCCTTGCCTTCCACTTGGCTTGATAAATCTTCACGAGCCAAAACTAAATACCTCATTTGCCATAGTCCCATTGGCATAATAACCAAATCCACAACCCATTTAAAATGAATAGCCAAAGGATATGTTGGATGCAATCCATCTCGATGTCGTATATTCGAATACATTTAACAAGCCACACAAGATTCTACAAATGAAGTTAAATCTCGATACATATTCTTCTACCAATATCGCTCCTTCAACTTAGCAAAAGTAGCCCAAATTCCTCTATGCCCTGCCTATAAACTATCATGAAATTCCTTGAGTAATTCTTGTTGAACTTCTTTGATACCTACTACTCGTTGTGGCATATCAATGTTTGATTTTGGCCTCTTCCATAGAAATCCTCTTTGTAATATGAACTTGTATATTTTTTTCTTCATCTGTTTAAATTCTTCAACCAACCAATTATCATGCTTAGTTAACGTGCTCAAATAATATCCAATATCCAATAAATCTCCTTCATAGTTTTCTTCGTGAAATGGCTTATTTTCCTTGTTCAATTGTGAAACTGAATAAAATTTAGTACCCACATCATCAATATCCTCTATCATTTCATCTTCTCCATTATATCTTGCTCGAGATAACATATCTGCTATGGAATTGTCCTTTCCCGCAATATACTTAAACTCCGGATTTAATGACTTGATATAAGCAATCCATCTTAACATTGCAATGTCTGGAGTTGTGCAATTAGTAATCATTCCAAGCAAATGCAAACAATCTATTTCCACCACTACTGTTGCCCCAATTAAATAACCCCTTTCAGCTTTCATAGCTGAAACAACTCCCCATAATTCCCTTTTCACTTGGAAATATGCACGTTGGCGTGCACTTAAAATCTTAGCTCCAAATCGAACTGCAAATCTATGTCCATTTGAATCATCTTGACCCACTGCCCATCCAATGGCAATTGCACTAGTATCCACTGTAAGAATCACTGGTCTATTGCACTTATAATCAATTTTTCTCAATACTAGAGGTGATATTAATAATTTCTTCAATATCTACATTGCTTTGATATGCTTTTTTTTCCATTTAAAATGATAACCTTTGCATAATAATTCATACGATGGATCCGCTATATGAGTATAGTGAGGAATCCAAATACGATAAAACACACATGCATCCAAAAACCTACGCACCTCTATTAAAGAATTGCAATCTTCTTTTATTCTTCTAATTGTATCAACTTTGGCTGCATCTGGTTTTCTTCCATAAAATCTACATAAATGTCCAACAATTATAACTTCTTATACTCCAAATATAGATTTTATACCTGATAATGTAAGATGAACTTCTTTAAGCCGAGTCAATATTTTTTCACAATCTTGTATATGATTGACAACATACTTGCGACACCCCCTTTTATCTAAAGTTTCATCCTTGTCTTCTTTTTTGCACCTTTTAATAGGAACATCATCTAAAAAAGGCATAGTCTTCTCAAGAATAAAATCTCTTAATATCTTATTCATCCCGCTCATCATATGTGCAACTGAATTAGTAGCACCTTGAGGAAGAGTACACATTTTAACCAATCCAAGTGAAGTTCCCATTGTTGTCATGTCTCTACTTTCTTTTACTAGTTGAAATTGGTTATAGCCGGAATACAAGTCACCCATTGAATAAATTGCCCTTCCTGCAAATGCTTCAGCAAATTCATCTACTATCGGTCCAATTCCTGCATTTCTGATAGTCACTGCATTTATTGGCTGCATATCTTGAATAAATCGTAATGATCCATTTTTCTTAGGCACTATAAACCATCGGCTAAAATATGGTGCAAAAGAAGGCTCTAAAATCTTCATCTTCATCTTCATCTTTTCTTTTAATAATTCTATCAAATTTGGTAAATGTGCCCTTGGCACTGGAATTGGTCTCAAATTCCAAGATACATGTGGTATAGTGAAAATAACCATAGGAGTTACAACATTTGGATCCACACACCCAATTTCATGAGATTCAAAGGCAAATGATTTACCTCATTTTGCTAGCATTTCTTTGAAGAACACAATTTCTTCTGGCAACAAGGAACCATCAGAACCAATCTTTAATTCTTCAAAAGTTTCTTCAGTAAACTTATGCCTAATATTTCTTGGATCCCTCAAGCTCTTTTCTCTTGAAGCTCCTTCTACCTGTTCTTTACAATCTTTTGGCAAAGGCCTAGCAACGGGTTTTACCTTCTTATCTATTATCTTGTATTTTGTTTCAACCATAACCTCTCGCGTTTGAAAAGATTCAATCATATCATAAACTTCTTTCAAATGAATCTATATAATTTTATCATCATCACCTAATCCAATAGATGTAATCAGTTCTAAGGGATCTTCCAATCCATTTTCTTCATAAATACCAATAATCTTTTCATCATCTTCTAATATTTTTAATCCATATAATTCTCTTTCAACAGCACATAATCTTTTTCTCTCATTTCTTTTTAAATCCTCAATCTTCTTATACATAATACTCCCATTTTCAAAAATGCCAATAAATCTTGCATCAAAGGTACATATATCTTGCGAGAGTACCTCCCCTTTTGTACCTCCATAATCCCGCTTTATAGTGGTACTCCTCAAAAATCCGTAAATTCTTCAACGACTCTTGGCAATGGTTTCTCTTTCAATTTGTCTCGATTACGTTCATGATTTGGAGGAACAGTCAAAAATTGTACTGCCTTTTTTCCATCTTCACTACAAATCCGTGTATAAGCTGATCCATCATCAAGGACTTTTGTTTCTATTTTAGTCGCAATAATATACGGTTGTTCCAATATAAGAGGATAAGTTGTTGCATCTTGAACAAAGAAATTTTCTTCCATTGCAATATCACTAATCCAAACCTTCACATCTGGACAAGCACCATACAATTCACCTTGTGTATTATTAGTCACCCGTATTATCCATCCATGCTCCATATCAATTGGCCACTTTTGTTTCATGTAAAGATCCTTAGACATAAGGTTTATTTCTGAACCATGGTCAATCAAGGCAACAACTGGCTCATCCACATCTCCAATCTTTACTAATGCCTCTATAGTTGCTCTAGTCCAATGCTTTCGAGTATAATGACTCGAAATTTCTTTCTCCTTATTACTTGGATCATCAAAACGTGCTTTTTGATTATAACTCCTTCCTCCATTTATTGATTGTTTATAACAGTTGCCAATTTCATCTTCTTCATCCTCACATATGTGCGCATCAATAGCATGATTTGATCCAAATTCACCCATTAATTGCCTCTTTCGCTTAATACTGTCAATAATGATATCATGGAATTCCTTCTTTGCAATACCCAATATTTCTTTCAATGTGAATTCAACTTTAGTATTAAGGACACGTTCTTCAAGCACCCCCTTTAAATTTGTTGCTACTTCAATATCAGAGAGAAGTTTGTAAGCCGTTGACTTACCTTTTTCTCCCAAGTCCTTTGATTTTTCTTTTGAAGATATTGAAGCATCTTTTGTTGGTAATTCTTGTGATGCCATCTCACAAGCCTTATCTCCCTGAGTCTGTCTTTTTGAAGAATTCCCTTCTCTTGTATCGTTAGAATCTTGTCTTTTCTTTTCTTCTATCAAGGCTTCAATTTGATTTTTAGCAATATAGGCATGTACTGATAAAGCTTCTACAGGATCCTCCCAACCCGTAGTTCCACAAATTATTGCAGCACTTCTTAATAAAGCTTCTCAAGGCATCTTCTTCTTATACATTGTAGAAATGGCAGAAGACCAAACCCCACTTGGTTCGATATTTCCAGAAAATTCTTGCTTAGCATTATCATCCACTCTAGTACCATAACTTGCAATTTCCATTACTGCAATCCCATTTGCTGCCAAATAATCCTTAACCAATGCTTTCATACCTCCCTTACCAAAGTTGGTTTGGAGAATATCACCAGTATCCTTTAACGCCACCTTTCCATCTTTCCAAAAAATAATGCCTTGTTAGACCATTTCATTAAACTCACCACAATCCTTTCGAGAATGGAAATCATCATCACACCAGATGCATCTTTGTACATACCCTTGCTTAAAAGCAGATTTTGAATTCATTACAGAAGTCTTCTCTTCAAGCCTTGTAAATTTAATTTGAAGATCTCGCATTCCACGTATAAGTTCTTCAATCTCCATATCTTCTTTCTTTGACGTAGTTGTTGAAGGTTGAACAATAGGTGCCGTCAACCGTGAAGTGGGCACTTGAATTTTAGGTACCTGCACCATTCTTTAGATACCTCCTCTGTCCTTCCTCCTTTCCTTTTTTGCCAACAACCCTATTGCATCCTCGACCTTCTTCCAATTTGTTGTTAATTCTTCATCTTCTTCTATATCTTCAAGAGAAATCTCCAACCTTGTAATTCTCCATCTACTGCTTGAAGAAATAACTCAATCTTGTTTGATTCCAAAGTTACCTTTTCTATTTTTGATAATCAAGAATACTGTCTTTCAAACTCCCTTAATAATTCAGTAGCTTGCAATTTCTTATTAGGATGCTCAATCCATTCCAAAAATGATTTCTTAGTGACTTGATCAGAGTCTTCTAAGAAATACTCATTTCTCAATGCATGAGAGAATTCCTCCCAAGAGCTTCCAAATTGCTCTGTAACTGATTTCACATGTTCTCTTATCTCTGGTATTGTAGCAAGTCCAAATAATAAAATCATTTCCCTTTCAAAGACTCAATTCAATTCCATTTCCCGTATATAATACCTCAAATTCTTAGATATGTCCTTCCCATCAAACTAGTCAACCTTGTTAACCACTGCTTGTAATGCATTGATTGCCAAAGCCTCCTTTCGATCTTTTTCTTTTTGCCGTTGCATAATTAATGTAAAAGCTTGAAACATATTTGCAATGTTCGGGTCTAGATACATACCTTGTCCACCAGAAGAAGCTCCACTAGAAGATCCACTTGAAGCTCCACCCAAAGCTCCATCAATAGTTCCAAAATCCACCTTTTTGTTTTCTTGTGCCATTTATTCCAAATAACCACAACAAAAGCCAATACCTTCCATTCCAAACTTTCACGTCGGGTTCACCACTTATGTCATATTATGTGTTGTCTCGATTAGGAATGCATCGGCACTTGGCTGTAGAAGGTAAAGTACTGTTTGCAAATACTCAAGAAATCCTAATAGGTTTCACCCATATATAAGGAATATAATTCGAGCTTCAATTCAAAAGTGTTTAAAAACACTCCTCTTAGTAAAATCAATCTTACATATACCCCAATTACCTTATTTCCTTTATAATTAAGCAATTTTTATTTTTATTTATAAATCCTAATCCTAATTAGTGAGCTTCAACAAGCTATAATTTTTAATTGAACCGTCTATTTAGTGTGAAATTTTGCACACACATGCTGGTATAAGCCTTTTACATGCTCAAAAAAACTTAGTCCAATCCAACTTACAGATTGCAAGAAAACGCCCAAAAAGCACACTAATGACGCTCGGCCACCAACTTGAAGATTGATGCAGAAATTCCAATGGTGATTTCTCCTTCTTTCACCGTTAACTTCAGCTCAAACTTAGTGTGTAGTGCAACCTACAAGTCTTCTATCAGCATACCAAAAATTACATTGATCCAATTAGTAGATCTTTAGTTAATTACAAGAAATCCTCTTCCAATTGCCGATCTTAAACTGTCCCTATCTTATATCCGGTCTTTCCTTGGGTATCAATTCAACTAAATTTAAGGATTTTTAAGTTAAATCCTATTCTCAACTTAATCCTAATACCAACCATAATAACTATTTTCCTTTTCTATCCTATTCTAATTAACTTATGACTTTTCAAAATCAATAAAAGAGTTTGTATAGCCTAGAAGAAAACTTTAACAACTAACTTTTATCTGTTAGCTATTAAAACAAGAAAATAATCTAAGAGGCTTCCATAACCCTTTTCTTAAGTATCTTAAGTTCCTATTGAACTAAGATAATCAAGTATTAAATATAAATTGCTCTTATCTATACCTTTCACTATATAAACGTGCTGCAACACGACACCGGGCACTTGGCTGTGGAAGATAAAGTTGTGTTTGCAAATAACCAAAAAATCCTAATAGGTTTTATCCATATATGAAGAATATAATTCACATTTCAATTCAAAAGTATTTATAAACACTCCTCTTAATAACATCAACCATATATATACCCCAATTGTCTTGTTTCTTTTATAATTAAGCAATTTTTATTTTTCTTTGCAAGTCCTAATTCTAATTAGTGAGTTTTGTTAAGCTATAACTTTTAATCTAACTATCCATTTAGTGTAAAATTTTACAAAAGTTTTTTTGGTATAAGCCTTCTATATGCTTAGAAAAATTCAACCCAATCCAACTTACAGATTGCAAGAAAATGTTCAAAAACTACACTGATGACACTCAGCCACCAACTTGAAAATTGATACAGAATTTTCAATGGTGATTTCTCCTTCTTCCACCAATAACTTCAGTTCAAACTTAGAATGTAGCTTGATTTATAAGTCTTCTATCACCATGCCAAAATTTACATTGATCCAATTAATAGATCTTTAGTTATCACAGAAATCCTATCCAATCCTAAACTGCCAATTTCTGACAATCCTTTGTATCAAAGCTCAAATATCTCCTGATTGCACTACTAGATTAATACAAACTTTTGTATATACTTAGAACATCCAACAATCTAGACAATCTCAAATTTTGAATTATAGATGCTATACAAATTATACAAATCAGTCAAGAATACAAGCCATCATTATCCTATTTAAAACCCAAAACACCAATATAAATACTGAGTTTGAACAACAATTGCAAAGTCTTCCAAAATCCTATAGTATCAAGCTAAACGTTCTTACAACAAGCTTCAAGTTGACTATCCAATCCTTATCACCAATCTCCAAATGTCCCAAATTCTTGCCTTTGGTGGTCATTTTTGTACCTAGAGGTCTATTTTAGACCCGGTCTCATATCTGGTTATTCCCCAAGTATTAATCCAACTTATTTTAAGGATATTTAAACTTAATCCTATCCTCAATTCAACCTTAATCTCTACCATATTAACTTTTTATCTCCTTTATTCTATCTTTATTGATTTGTGACTTTTTTAAAAGCCATGAATCGGTTTTTACAATCTAGAAGATAATTTTAATAACTAACTTTTATCTATTAGCTATTAAAACAAGAATTAATCTAAGAAGCTTTCATAAATCTTTTCTTAAGTATCTTAAATTTCTAATGAATCAAGATAATTAAGTATTAAGTAGGATTTATCCTTATTCATATTTTTCACTATATGAACATGTTACAACACGATATTGCCTTAATTCAAAATATTTCTTCATGGTAAAGGAGGAAGTGGATAAACTTTTAGACATGGACTTCATATATCCAGTACCGTATAGTGAATGAGTTTCACCAATTGTGTTAGTACTGAAGAAGAATGGAAAAATCTGAATCTATCAAGATTTTTGTAAATTAAATATGGCTATCAAGAAGGATTATTTTTCTTTACCTTTTACGGATAATATATGAGACGTAGTAGCTGGGCATGAATGTTATTCCTTTTTGGATGGATTTTTGGATTACAATCAAATTAAAATTGTAGTAGAAGATCAATTAAAGACTACTTTTACTATAGATTAGGGCACATTTGCTTATAAAGTAATGCCATTTGGGTTATATAATACCCCGGCTACATTTCAAAAGATGATGACGTAAGAATTTTAGGATTATTTACGATTGTCAATGGAGATGTTTTTTGGTGATTTTTATATATTTAGTATGACAATTGATGATTTAGAATGTCTTAATAAATGTTTGGATCAATACAATAAATATGATATATCTTTGAATATTGAGAAGTATCAATTTGGCATATCTTTGAAAAAGCTTTTGGGACATATTATTTTTGTGGCTGGTATTGCTGCTGACTTAAATAAAATTATTTATATATTGGCCTTACTAAAACCAAAAACAGTGTTGGATGTTCGTGGTTTTGTAGGCCATGTCAACTATTATCAGCAATTTATTGATTCATTTGCAGTCATATGTCAGCCTTTAATTAATCTCTTAAAGAAATCACCGCCGAATGGATTTAGTCCAATTTGGACTTAGAAATTTATAATTATATTTAAAGAATTGAAGCAAATATTGGTATTTACACCAGTACTTGTTGCACCATGTTAGATGAAACTATTTCATATTTTTATTAATATATACAATGTTGCTATTGGATCTGTATTAAATCACAAAGATGAAAAGAATTTAGATCATCCAATACATTATGCTAGTCAACAATTTATTGCTGCGGAACAAAATTATACTACAATTGAATAGAAAGCCTTGGGCATGATCTACTTTGTATAAAAATTTTAATATTATCTACTTAGTTATCCATTTATATTTTATGTCAATCAAGATGCTCTTAAATATATGATTAATAAACCTCAATTGAATGGACGCATTGCTCGATGGGTGTTATTTCTTCAAGAATTTAATTTTACTATTGATGTTTGATTACACAAGAAACATGCCAATGCTGACCATTTATCCCATTTGATCAATATATTAGATAATGAATCTATCCATGATGTACTTTTTGATGCGGAATTATTTGTTATGGATGTAATTTCACTAAAATATAGTGAATTGATTCAATATCTAATATTTCAAATATTTCCACTTAATTATAGTAAGAAACTTAAGCGGCATTTGATTTTGAAAAGTGTTCCATATACCATGATAGGTGACGCTTTGTATAAGCAAGGAAATGATAGAATATTACACCGTTATATATTTCAAAGTGAAGTACATATCATATTGAATGGATATCACCTAGATAGTTGTGGTGGGCACTTTGCTAATGAAAATATTGCTTGCAAAGCTTTAATGGTTGGTTATTGGTGGCCAACAATGTTTTCAGATGCACACCAATATGTCCGATGTTGTCATCCTTGTCAATATATTGGTCGACCTACTGGTACTTCTGCCATACTGTTTGTACCAATTTTGGCACAAGTACCATTTCAAAAATGGGATATTGATTTTGTAGTATCAATTGCACTTGCTTCATGAAATGGATAGAAAAGATATATTTTGGTAGCCACCAATTATGTAACAAAATAAGTTGAGGCGGCGGCAACAAAAACTGATAATGCCAATACAATAGCCATATTTTTATATGAGAATATTATCATGTACTTTGAATGTCCCAAAGAATTAGTTAGTGATCAAAAAATCTATTTTATTAATTCTACGATTGCAACTTTGATAGATAAATATGAGATCAAACATCAAAAAACAATCCCATATCATCCTTGAGCCAATGGACAGACTGAAAAGACCAATAATATTTTGTGTAAAGTTTTAACTAAGACTATGTTTTTTCTGGAAACAAATTGGAATACAAAATTTTTTACAACTTCGAGAGCATATCGTACTGCATATAAAGTGACTACTAATTCCACACCATTCTAATTGATATATAAGCAAGAGACAATATTATCAATTGAATTGGAAGTTCAGAGTTTGAGAATTGCATTGGATGAATATCTTGGTGACAAGGAATTCCTTCAATATTAGTTAGCTCAATTATAAAAATTGGATGAACTCAAGGTTACAATTCTTTTTATTATGGAAGCTACACAATGTTGCCGTAAGAATTATTGTGATAGTAAATTACATCCCAAATCTTTTTTATCTAATGATGTAGTGTTCTTTTATAATAGCCAATTTCACAATTTTTTGAAGAAATTTCAAGTCCGTTAATATAGATCATATCATATAGTAGAAGGTTTTTCTAATGGTTTAGTTCAATTGGAAGATTTTATAGGTATTCAATTTATCACACAAATCAATAGAAATCGATCACAATTTTATTCTATATAAATTCAAGATGGATTTTAAAAATGGAATGGAAGAGGGCATACCTATTAATGATAGATTACCTATATTGTAGATATATGATGGTTAGAAAAGTCGATTGATGGTTAGTTTTGGATCATTTGCCACCTAGTCAAGAAAATTAGATGTGAGGTTATAGTACATTAGATTAAAAATTGTTGATTGAGATTTCAAATAAAAGGTTAGGAGCGAGGCACTTAGTAGAAGTTTTCTTCAACAATTCGAATATTATTGTATATAGCATACGTATTGGAGTATAGAGGTTATTTTAGTAAGCAAGAAAATAATGTTAGTATGAGCAAGGAGTGAGAAGTAAGTATTTTACAATAATAATGGAAAGATTGAAGAGAGCTTTGGACAAAGAAGAAAGTGTCCAAAATGTGAGAAGTAAGGACAATTTAGAGTCGCCGTCTCTAGTGGTTATCACCAATATGGAACCAATGAAGTTGGAAATATATTGGTCTTCAAAAAAGCAAAGAGATTTTAGAAACACGAAGTTATATGTGTTTTTGTGAGGGTCAGATAATTTGCCGCCAATTGATGTAGAATTGGTGGCAAAGTATGTAGCAGATTACAACCTAGAAGATGGTTCGAGTATAATAAAGGAGAGCATTATCAGGATCAATGAGAGTACCTTACAAAAGATATTGCATCTATCGATTGGTGAACTTACGGTGGACATTGAAGTGTCTAATGATTTCAGACTGGGAAGCTATTTCAAATGAAGAATGTCGTCACTAGAAAAGAATCAAGTTGATCGGTGGAACGAGAGGCTATACTAATGACTACACCAAAGCGAGTTCTAATTCATTTGGCAATCAAGGTAGCAGCTGAGGTTCCAATTTCAAATATCAAATACTTGAAGGAGGGAATTTCAAGGAAGTCATATTGGATCAGATTTCTCAATTGCAACTCACGGTGAGTCAATTAGAAGATAATTTGAGGTAACAATTAGATGCAAGCAAGAAAGAGATATTGAAGCAAAGCCATAGAATTATGGTATAAGATTGCATTATTAAAGAAAAGGCAGAATCCAAATTGCTATTGGAACAAAAATTAGCAGAAGAACAGGAAGCTTGGAAAAAAGACAAAGAACACACTTAACAATTCCTAAAAGGCCAAGAGCAAGAATTATTACAAAATTATAGGATATGGGATTTGTAACAGGAGGAGGTGAAGTGTCAGTTGAAAAAAAAACACGAGAAGGCAATGTTATTAGAACAAGAAAAGATGAAATTGGGTGACCAATATAAAATTGAAACGGACAAGTTACAAGTAAAAATTGGAACCTTGAAGGCTATAGTGACAAAATTAGAGGATGATTTAGCCAGTATTAGTCAACCACAAGTATTTGTCCTATCAGTTTCAATTATTAGTAAATTAGAGGAGAAGATGAGGCAACAGTAGCGCCAATTGGAAGCAAAAGATGATAGGATTCTACAATTGGAGACTCAAGTTCGTAAATTGGAAGCATATAATGAGGATTTATCAATCCAATTGAAAAATAATCTAGTAGATTTATCAAAGGAGGATGAGGAATTATCATTAGAAATGAATTCAGTAGAACCATCTACAGAGAATCTTAGAATTGAACAATCCAAAGAATCAACTTTATAAATAAAACTTTTTTTTTGGTTTTGTATAGAAGTTTTTTTTTACCAATTCTATGTTTGCAAGGACATTGTATAATTAGCAATATGACTATGTAGAATAAATAAATGATTTTGGTGATAGAATAAGGATTAAGTATTAATAAATTAGATGATTAATATATTAATTAGCTAATATAGATGGAATAATAGAAAAATTAGTTTAAAAAATGATTAAGATAGGAAAGATGACAATTGGTATCTCAATTTTTACCATGAAGAGAATAAGGAAGAAGAAATCAAGGCCCGATTGTGAGAGCCAAGAGCCGAGGTAAGCTTGGTGCTACCTCTTTTTTTTGCTTTTTTTTGTGTTAAGACTATAATAGAGAGTTTGGAATACATTCTAACTGAATATACTATGTAAATTGAGAAATATAATAATGAAACAAAAAATTCAATTTATATGTGGATGAGCAAGAAATTAAAGTTGTTTGATGATTAAGTTTAGTGTAGTAGATTGGAAGTTGAAGATTGAAAATATCAATATAGTTTGATTGTTAATGAGAATGTTGTGCCATATTAGCTGTAAGAATTGAGTGGTGAAAGAAAATATTGGAGAGATGATTAATTTAAGAATGAATTTTTAGTAAAAATTTATTTTCAATGATTGGGATATGAAACGATTGTATGCAATTTGTTGAGACAATGCAATATTGTCTGATGTTGTTATGAGATTGGAGGAAGATAGAAGAATATAATAGGAGAATTATGGAAGATAGTGTTACAAAAGTTTATTCTTAATTGTGTAGTAATAAGAAGATGAAGAGAACGGACTTGTTTTAGAGTATTTACATATTCATTAAACTCTGCCAATTATAAGAGATTAATTGTGTAATCCTAACAAATGTATCTCATATGTTTAGTCTTTTCTCATATTCTAACCCTTTTTTTATAAGTTTATTCTAGATATTATAGGAAGAATAAATAAAACAACAATTACAACGACATCCATCAAAATTAAAATAAAAAAATTTCTATTATAAAATAAAGCAAGTTCAATAGAAATATCTTATATCATTATTTGTTATTTTTTAGAATTTTTGGTATTAAAAAGATGGAGATTCAATAACCAATAAATTCAACTCAAAAACTATCATTTATTGATTTATCAAATGGAATATTATGGCTATTACAACCTTCAAGATGACAAAATAGATATGAAGATCTTCAAAAATGACATGTTCTTTCTTGAATTAATGGCAAGATACAACATATTTAATATTATAGCCTTGAAAGAGATTCTTAATATTTGATGATATTTTTAGAAATAAAAACTATTCTTCAAAGTATTCCAAATTTTTTTTTTGAAAAAAGTTATGAAGGCCTCAATAATGATCAAATATTAGGATGGTCCTCCCGCCTTGGTATACGATACTATTGATGGTTAAAAAGACCTATCAACTATCTTAAAAAGAAAGAAAGATTAGAATATGTGGCAAATATAATTTAGTGCATTTTAGACTTTCTCAACATATAATTATTACTCCTTCTGGAACTTGTTCCTAAAAGAGGGGGTAATATCACAAACATAAGATTTATTTTAATAGTTATCTAGATAATATGGATAAATAGAAGTAAAAAATAAATTAATTAATTTGATAATATCTTATAATAAAGCTTTCTAAAAACTTTATAGACATGGTTTCATCTTTATTCATGTCTATAGGTGATTGATAAGTTAGAAACTTGGCCAACAAATTAGCCACATATTATATATGTTGGTAGTTTGTAGAAGAAGTTAATTATATAGTACATATATAGAAAACCTGTCTTGTAAGTTTGACACATGTCTTACAAATTGAACGTGTATTTGAGGTCATATAAAATGTTGCCATATAGTTCTTACATAGATAGTATATATAGAAACAAGAATGAAACCTTTTTTATTCTTATCAATATATTTTTTATTTCTAATCTTATTTTAAGAGTCTCTATTCTTCTTATCTTTGATAATAGCTATTCTAGTTTAATATTATACCATCTATGAGTGATTCTTTATTCCTTTTGAATGATACAAGAATATTTTAATATTTTGGTTGTTTGTATTTCATGTCTTTGATAGCTGTCCGCTTGTTTTTTAGATGAAGCATTTACTAAGCTTCATAAAAATCCTCTAAGATAGAAATCCAAATCCGTTCATGTAGAAGTAATAGATAGATGACTCTTATTTTTTGGTAGTATCACTTATGAAACAATTCTTATAGAAGTGGCATTTGAAGACTATAGCATGCAAATTGTATTCAATATTATTAGGACTCTTTCAAATCATATTATTCTTAGACTTTCTTGGTTGAAAAAGCATAATCCATCTACACATTAGAATTCACAACGAATGATATTTTTTATAGAAATTCCTACAAGAAAATTTCATAAAAAGTCATGAATTGATAATTTTTTATTTATTAGAATAAGGGCCTTTATAAAATTGATCAAAGAATGTATATCATTTATTTATATCATTTATGCAATTCCAACTAAAAAAGATATGATTTCATTGGTAATTATTTTAAAATAGAATAATAAATTTTAATATATTTTTTAAAAAATAAATACTAATATATTATCAAAGCGCCAACCATATAATTATATTATAGATCTTTAGGAAGGAATACAACCACCTTTTGGTCCAATTTGTAATTTTTTTCAAAACAAGCTTTTGGTATTGAAAGATTATACTAATAAAAACCTTACAAAGAACTTCATCATGCATTCAAAGTTTCTAGTAGATGTACCTATATTCTTTGTGAAGAAAAAATATAATTTGTTACATATATGTATTGATTATCGAGGATTGAATAAGATAACAATGAAGAATTGTTATCTACTATTATTAATTTCAAGACTTTTGGAACAACTCAACTAAGCTAAGATCTATATTAAGATAGATCTTCATAGAGTATACAACTTGATATAGATAAAAAAAAAGAGACAAATAAAAGACCATAATTTTGACAAGGTATGAATATTTTGAAAATAATATCATATCCTTTGGATTAACAAATGTATCTGCTATCTTTTAGTATTTAATAAATGACATCTTTTAAGAGCATCTAAATAAATTTTTAATAATCTATCTTGATAATATCTTGATCTAATCAAAAAATTTAAAAGAATATGAGAAGCATTTAAAATTGATATTATAAAAGCTACTTGATACATATTTATATGCCACGCTAGAAAAATATATATTTTATTAATCAAAGATGGAATTTTTATAATATATTATATCTATTAAAGATTTAATAATAGATTCCAAGAAGGTGGAGGTGATTATATTGTAGACCATTCTAAAGACTATAAAAGACGTACAATATTTTCTTAGATTTGCCAACTTCTATTGGAACTTCATCAAAAATTATTCTCAAGCTATTGCTATTGTGTAGTAATACAACCATTAGGTGAAAGAAGAAAAGAATGATTATATTATAAAAGAACTCAAATAAAAGCATTTTAACAAATTATCTTTAAAATAGATAATAGACAAGAAGATATTAAAAATTAAATGGTGCTAATATTAACTTCTTTTAAAAGAAGCTTCTATTCACTTTGTATGACTATAATAAGACAAAACATAATAGATTAGAAAAATAAATAATTTAAGTATCTTTAAGAAAGAATTAAAAATAGATTTAATAAAATTTATTTTAAAATTCTAAGAATTAGTACTAAAAAAAGACTGATTGTGAATCTAGATTGAAATCAAACCTTGAGGCATAAAACCATTTATCTATAGTAGATGGAGGGCTTTTTGGTAGATTGGAGAATAGAATTTGGAAGCAAACTTTAGAAGGTTTGTTTGAAAATTGATTTAGAGTGATTTAGATAAATATTGACTTTGTGACAACTTTACAAAGTCAAGATTGATTTGGGCAACTCTAGGTTTTATAAAATAAATAAAAAATTATATTTTTGAGCATTTTGTAAGTTTAGTTATAGATCTATGACTGAAATTGTATAGGTATATGATTATAGTTGTGCTAAGTGCATATTATAAATTTAAATTTGATTTAATAAATTGATAAAAGATTATTGAAGTTCAAGTGGGTCAAGATCTTGAAAATTAGATTTTGAAGATTAGTGAGGGTTTCTAAGATATTTAGCAATCTATTAGTTGGATTGAAATAAAAATTATTTATGTGGATAGTAGATTTTATTTTTTATTTGTAAATGATTTTGAAAGCAATTAAACAATGTAAAAAAAAGATATTGGCACTGGAAGATTAGCATCAAGGTTGGAGAATGAAGATAGCCTACATCCAAAGAGATTTTTTAGCTTATCTTCTATTTAGTGAATTGGATCTTCTTGAAATTTTTTTATATATTTTCAACTTAGTTATTAAAAGGTCTGCAAAATTTGGGCTAAGATCAATAAATCAATTATTAGCTATTGAGGTTTTAATCTGCTATAGGATTTGTTAAGATTTGATTAGGATTTGATTAGGATTTGATTAGGTTTTGTTAGGATTTATTTAAGATTTATTTAGGATTCAAGATTTGATTAAAATTTTATTAGGATTTTATTAGAATTTAAGATTTGACTAAGGTTTCATTAGGATTTATTTAAGATTTAGGATTTGATTAGAATTTTATTAAGATTTGATTAAGATTCAATTAGAATTTGACTAAGATTTGGCTAAGATTTGATTAGAAATTGATTAGGATTTTATTAGGATTTGACTAAGATTTTATTAAGATTTGAATAGGATTTGAGTAGGATTTGATTAGAACTTGACTAGGATTTGACTAGGATTTGATTAGTATTTGATTAAAATTTGAATAGAATTTGAATACGATTTAATTAAGATTTGATTAGAATTTTATTAAAATTTTATTAGAATTTGATTAGGATTTGACTAAGATTTTATTAGGATTTTATTATAATTTTTATTTTAATATTTTTTAAAGATTTTTTTATTATTTTTTATGACTTCTTTAGAAATTCTTTAGGATTTTTTTATATTTCTTAATAATTAATTTAAAATCTAATTAAAAATCTTTAATAGTTGAGCATACTTGTTATTCTTTAATTATAATTTATATATAATTCTATTAGAGGTGTTAGGACTTATTGTTGTAAATTTTTTTTTATCTTCCACAATTAAGTGCCTCGTGTATTTTCAAGCAAGACTTCATGTAATACAACACCGCCTCTCATATTCAATTAATATATAAAGATAAGTTGGAATGAGGTAT
The DNA here is from genome assembly GCA_036785485.1 of Physcomitrellopsis africana. NCBI lineage: Eukaryota > Viridiplantae > Streptophyta > Bryopsida > Funariales > Funariaceae > Physcomitrellopsis > Physcomitrellopsis africana. Next base: position 437,261 of record JAWRVF010000134.1, on the reverse strand, counting down.
TCCAAGATCTCAAGACAACATTCACCACAACTTTAATCTTGGTGCATCTTGATTTTATAAAAATATTCTATATAAAAACTGATGCTTCAAATTTTGTACTAAGGGCCGTATTTTCACAAATGGATATAGATGATAAATTCCATCCTGTTGCATTTTATTATCAAAAGTTTTTTATTGCCAAATTTAATTATAAAATTTAAAATAAGAAGTTTTTTGCTATTGTAGATTCTTTTCAAGAATAATATTATTTTTTCAAAAGAGCAATGCATCTTGTGATTATATACATAGATCATAAGAATTTGGAATATTTTATGTCAACTTGAATTCTTAATTGCCATCAAATTTGATAGAATATGTTATTATCTTGATTTAATTTTGCGATCACTTATCAATCTAAGAAGCAATAAGGATTATCTAATGCTTTATCAAGGAGATTATATCTTATATCAAGGATAAAAAAAGTAGCGTTTAATTAATAATATGTAATTTTATTGAAATAGAAGCAATTTTTCATTTGCGCCACTATTATATTGGTATCTATTGATTTTAATTTCTTTCATGAGATGCGTGTTGTAACCACTAATGATGCTTTAATCCTTGATGTCAAGCATTGTCTCAATAAAAATGCTTATAAGTTCAAGCTTAAAGAAGACCTTCTATATTTTGAAGAACTTTTATATATTTTAGAAGGACCAACATGATTATACATTCTTCAATCTTACCATGACTTTTCAACTATGGGTCACTTTGTATTTAACAAGACCTTGAAATTTATTTCTTGAGATTTTTGGTAGCCTCAAATATAGAAGGCTATGAAGGACTTTATACCCTTTTGTGACATATATTCAAGGTCTAAGAAACCTTGGCATTGATTTTATGGACTCTTACAATCCTTGTCTATTTCAAAATAGTCATGGTCTTCTATCTTCATGGATTTTATTACAGTGTCATATTACATATTTTTTTAATTAGAAATACACCAAGTACCTGGCTGTGGAGGATGAAGTTATGGTTTACAGATATGTAAAAAATCCTAAAAGGTTTTACCCATATAAGGAGAATGCAATTTGAATTTCAATTCAAAAGTACTTAAAGCCAATATAAAGTATTCAAAAACACTCTTTTTAATAACCTCAATCATACACAAATTCCAATTGCCTTATTACTTTCACAATTAGATAATTTCAATTTTTCTTTACAAGCCCTAATCCTAGTGAGCAAGCTTCAATAAGCTGTAACTCTTAATCTGACTATCTACTTGATTCAAAATTTAGTATATAATAGTCACTATAAGCCTTTTACATGCTCAAAAAATTTCAGACCAATCCAACTTACAAATTGTAAAAAAAAAAAGATTCAAAAACCACACTAATATCACTTGGCTGCCAACTTGAAAGTTGATGTAGATGTTCCAACAGTAATTTTTTCTTTTCCAACAATTAACTTCAATTAAAAATTGGTGCATAGCTTGATCTTTAAGTCTTCTAATACCAAGCCAAATTTCACCTCATTTTGGCTAATAAATCTCTAGATATCACAAAAACCCTAAACAATCTTAAACTGCCAACTTCTAATATCTCCTCGTACTAAAGATTAAATATCTCTCAATTGCACTATTAGATTATTATAAAATTTCAGACACTCTTAACACATCTAATCAACCATATACTATGAAATTTTCAATCATAGATGTTGTATCAATTGCATACACTAGCCAAGAGTGCTAACTCTAATTTTATGGCATAAAATCCAAATCACCAACACAAATCTTGACTTTGAACAATGATTGCTAAGTCCTTTTAAAACCTACAAAAATAACTCTTATGCCTTTAAAACAAGCTTAAAACTAGCTCTCAAATCCTAATTGCTAATCTTCAAATGACTTGATACTTTGCCCTTGGTGGCTATTTTTGTAGCTAGAGGTTTGATTTTGACCCTGTCCTATTAACAGTCGACCTTGGATATCAATCCAATCTATTCTAAGGATTTTTAAGCTTGATCCTATCCTCAATTTAATTCTAGTATCAACCATATCAATTATTTACTTCTTTTATTCTATTTTTATTAATTTATAGCTTTTTAAAAGTAATAAAAGAGTTTCTATAATTTAGAAGGAAAAATTAATAACTAATTTTTATCTATTAGCTATTAAGACAAGAAAATAATCTAAGAGGCTTTCATAAAATCTTTTTTAAGTATCTTGAATTCCTATTAAATCAAGATAATTGAATATTAAGTAAAAAATCTTTCTTGTTTATATTTTCACTACATAAACGTGTTAGAACATGAAAACGGATCTACCACCATCCAATTCATTAGACAACATCTTTGTGGTGGTTGATCAATTCATAAAGATAACTCATTTTATTCCTTATATAAAGACTACTTCTAAAAAAGAAATAGTAAGTTTCTTTCTTATATATATATATATATATATATATATATATATTGATATTATGGCCTATTGGATGATATTGTATCTAATTAAGGATCTTAGTTGATATCTAAGTTTTGGAGATGTCTCTTTGAAATATTAAAGGTGGATATTAAGCTTTTTTTGGCTTCCCATCTTCAAATTGATGATCAAATAAAAAAAATTAATTAAATTTTGGAGCATTATTCACAATGTAGTATCAATTATCAACTAGATGATTAGCTCTTGTATCTACCATTAATAAAATTTGTATATAATAATATTATTTATGCCTCAATTCAATAAATATCATTTTATTTTAATTATGGATATTACCAAAAGTTTGATTTATAGAATACATCAAAGAATAATAATTCAACAGCTGAAAGATTTACAAAGCATCTATTACAACACCAAAAAATCTTGAAGCTTCAATTGCAAGCAACTCAAGATGCTTTTAAGATATCTGCAAATAAATTTAAGAATGAACCATTTGCTTTTTATATTGGAAATAAAATATGTCTTCTTTGATGGAACATCAAGATCAAGCAACCATGTAATAAGTTGGACTATCAAAAGTTAGGATCATTTTTTATCTAAAAGAAAATTAATTCAAAAGCATATCACTTGAAATTACCATTTTCTATGAAGGTACATCCAATTTTTTATATTTTTCTTTTGAAGCCTTATAGAGAGTTGTATATTTTAAAAAGAATACAATAATTGCCACCTAATATTGAAATTAAAAATTATAAAAAATATGAAGTCAAAAAGTTACTGGATTCATAGCAAAGATGGGATAAATTGAAATATCTTGTTGATTAGTGTGGCTATGATATCAATGAGCATACATCAAAACTGGCTAAAAATCTTATCAATGCACTTCAAAAGGTATATGAATTGTTGGTGAAGATTGGATTTAAGAATTATCTACAAGAGAAAAAAAATCAAACCAAAGTTTTCATCAATATGTAGTCCTATGTTTTAAGATAGAATAAATTTGTAGAAACAAGTCAGTCACCATATCAAACTTTCAAGTATTGACAGATTTAGCAAAATAAGATTTAGAAGATCTACTTATTACATAAGCTTCAAGTGAATTAATATAGCTTTTATAATCTTTGATTGAGCAAAGTAAAGATGATACATTTTAATGCCAAATACAACTATGGTTGGAGCTATTAGAAACAACATCCAATCTTATAAGTCTTGATTCCAATGCTTGATGTCATAGTATAGCACGTTTATGTGGTAAAAAATATAAACAAGAATGATTTCTATTTAATATTCAATTATCTTGGTTTAATAGGAACTCAAAATATTTAAAAAAGATTTTATGAAAGCCTCTTAGATTATTTTCTTGTCTTAATAGCTAATAGATAAAAATTAGCTATTAATCTTTTCTTCTAGGTTGTAGAAACTCTTTCATTGCCTTTAAAAAGCCATAAACTGATTAAAAAAAATAAGATAAAAGAGATAAATAGTTAATATGGTTGATACTAGGATTAAGTTGAGGATAGGGTCAAGCTTAAAAATCCTTAGGATAGGTTGGATTGATACGCAGGGATTGACTATATACGAGACAAGATTGAAATCATACCTCTAGCCATATAAATAGCTACCAAGAGCAAGATATCAAGTCATTTAGAGATTGGCAACTAGAATTAGAGAGTTGGCTTCAAGCTTTTTCTAAGAAAATTAGACTTATTTTTGTAGGATTTGAGAGGACTTAGCAATCGTTATCTAAAATTAGGGTTTATATTGGAGATTGGATTCTTATATAATAAAATTATAGCAAGCACTCTTGACTATTTTGTGCAATTAAAATGACATCTATAATTAAAATTTTGATAGTATATGGGTGATTGAATGTGCTAAGATTGAATAAAAATTTGTAATAAATTAATAGAAAAATTAGGATTAATTTAATCTTTAATACAAGGAGGTACCAAAAATTGGTAGTTTAGGAATATTAAGGATTTTTACAATATCTAGAGATCTATTAATCAAAATAAGGTGAATTTTGGCACAGCATTAGAAGACTTGAAGTTCAAGCTATATATAAATTTTTAGCTAAAATTAATAGTTGGAGAAGGAAAAATTGCTACTGGAGCATCTACATCAACTTTCAAGTTGGTGGCCAATTGACATTAGTGCAATTTTTGATTGATTTCCTACAATTTGTAAGTTGGGTTAGGCTGAAATTTTTTGAGCATATAGAAGACTTATACTGGTATTTGTATACAAAATTTTATATCAAGTTGACATTCAAATTAAGAGTTATAGATCGCTAAAGATCACTAAGTAAGATTAAGATTTGCAAAGAGAAATCTTAGCTGTTTAATTGTGAAAAGTAACAAAGCAATTGGATTTTATGTATAGTTGAAGCTATCAAGAAGAGTGTTTTTAAATACTTTGTATTGACTTAATCATTCTTATATTGAAGTTTGAATCATATTCTACTTATATGGATGAAACCTATTAAGGTTTCATGAGTATTTGTAAACCGCAACTTCACCCTCTACAACCAAGTGCCCAGTGCATTTTCAAATAAGGCAACATGTAATATGACATCAAACTTTAATAATATTGCTTGAGCTTGGAAAGGTGAATCCTTTTAAGCTTCAGATCTTATTTGAAGGATGTTTTGAAAGCAACAAAGAAGATCAAATTCTTGAATGAGATGTTTCAATAATAGAAGTACTAACTTAAGGCCATAAGCAATTTCTTCAAGGATTAATAGAACCTATTGTTTAAAGATGGACATCAAAATACATAGCTTCATTGGTACAGCATATTCTTGATTTTTTATATTTGTAAGAAGATTTCTGAAGGCATAAATTCTTCTTAGAAGTCGTCAATAGAAAAAGAAGTGATGTTAGAGATATATACTTTGAAAGTTTACAAAACCTTCTAGAACATTCTAAAAGTTTCTTAATTAGTGGAAGGAGCTCCAGAAGCTTCTAAATTAATAGAAGCTATTCAAAAAGCTTTCTAGTTTGATAGAAGATACTCAAGAGGCTTCCTAGATAGGAATATATATTAGAGTTGAGGTTGAAGAGTTTTATAGTCTTGACAATGTATCTCTTAGAATTCTAGCTCACCTTTCTTGGTATTGTTTGTATATTCATCTAAATAATTCAAATTCTTGTCGATTTTTTTTTAAAACCTTTTTCTAATTCAAGTTTCTTATCCTATATTTTTGTATCCTTGACAATTAGATCTCTTTTTTTGTAGCTTGTATAAATATTATAGCTCCAATAAATAAATGTTTGATTTTTCTATATGTTAGGTAATTTTTATTTCAATATTTTTTTTAAATATATCAAAAATAAATTTAAGATCTTAAAATATCTAATTTATTTGAAGATTTTATTTTTTAAAACCTTGATAAATTTTAAGTAATAAGATTGGTAAAAAAATTTATATAATTGAATATTATTAAACTTTTATATCATTTTATAATTACTTCTATTGGTAAGATTTCATGACTCATATCACTAAAAGATGAAGATTTTTTATCTATGATTTCTATATGTATATATTTATTATTTTATATTAATAATATTTTATAAAATTTAGCAAATTTTTTATTAAAAAAATTAAAGAAGAACCAAAATCTAATAATATGAAGGTAAAAATTACATAATTTTTAAACTCTAAATAAACTTGTATAAAAAAACCATCAGACACTTTAGAAAATAATACATAATATTCATAACATGATGGTATATAAGAATCTAATTACATAGTTATTAATATTGTTGGAAAATAAGTTATTTTCTAATTTTAAAAAAAATTAGAATTATATTATTTACTTTTATTTTGGCCTCTTTTAAGAATAATATTGAGTATTATATTTTGATTCTCTACAATATAGAAACAATTCTTTTTAACAAATCTAAGTTTTTTTGTTATGTTGTAAGAAGTTGAAGCATACAGTATCAATTTTGCACATCTTCTATGTTTGATTATATATTTTAATTGATAGAGGTATTTTCAATAGAAGTATAAAAATATTAAAATAACATTATACAACTTTCTAGTCAAGATTCAAAAAGTTGGTTGTTAAATTTAATAAAAAATCAATTGTATAACTTAGTACATAAAAATTAGATAAATTAAATAATAATTTCTGTATATTACATTGAAAACTTTAAAATAATTGACTAATAAATGGAGATTCTTCTACTTAACATCAATAATTAATTATCAAAATTATAATGTATAATAAAATTTAAATTTTATTATTTGATATACAAATTGTATCATAATTATCATATATAAATTAAAATTTTATAAAAAAAAATATATTAAAATTATCTATATTAAGATTTTTATTTTAAAAATAGTAAAAATAAAGAATGAGTAAATTCACTTTATAAAGTTTTAATAAACATGACTTGAGATATTTGGATTTGATAACTAAGTTAGAGCTTAATAACAAATTGTGCTTGGTTAATAAATTCTCAAAACTTAAATATAATACCACGACATTTTCTATAAGAATAATTCTTAGATTTCTAATTGATATAATTTTATTTATATGAAATATTTAAGATAAAATAAGTATTGAAGAATCTTATAATAAATTTTTTTTATCATTAATCACTCCTTATGTTAATTGAGGTGATAAAAAAAAAAATTGGCATATCAAGCATTAATTTTTTATTTTTTCCAATATCTAATGTTTGATATTCTATATCTTTAATAATTTTTTTATAACAATAAGAATTTTTGTATAAAAAAGAGAAGAAAAAAAAATAATATTACAAAAATAAAATTAAAGTTGTCCTTAGTCTTGCTTCTATATATACTAGTTACTAAGAAGGCCTTGCAAAAGCTTCCTAAGAACCGCAAGGCTTGTAATCTAAGCATGAAAGTTTTAGATTGCTTCCAAAGTAGCTTCTTAAAAGTAAAAAATATATAGGATAAGTTTCAATAGCCATGCAATATATCTAAAAGCATCTAAAGATTTATTCCACATTTAAGAAGCTTCTTCAATATTTCTTAAAGAAGATATTATCTATCTAACATGATTCTACTTCTATTTATTTTAGTAATATTGGCATGTGTTACAACTTCTATGATACCTTCTTAGATGTAGAAAAAACCTCCAACTTCTTTTATACCCACTTGGTTTAATTAGTGACTCATATAGATCTAATTTTAAATCCAATGATTATCACTAGTATTTATAAATATTATTTATTGATTAATATTCAAGTACTTTACTTTAAACATTTATTACAAGACCATTGTGATATTCTAGCCCTACTTAGTAGAAGAGTATTACAACCTTCTAAGTTAATGTAAATTCTTCATAAATGTCATTAAGCTCTTTAAGTTTATACTATGTTAAAAAATATTTTTTGATACTTAAACTATCATATTAATACTAAAAATTATCAAATATATAAGTAAATAAATAAAATAAAATAAAATAAAATTTTAAAATTTAATCAATAAATCTATTGATACTTTTGTAATATTCTAAATAATTTCTTCAAATTATATAAAATATTAATTTTTATATATTGACATATAATCTTATATCTTTAAGTTATATTAATATAACTTAAATATATATTTTTTATATACTTTTATAATCTTAACATATATAAAAATATTATTTAAATCAAAAAATCAAAAAATCTACAAAATAATCATTCATCAAATTTTAAAAAGCCATCAAAATATTTTTAAGCTCAAAAGACAAACCATTTTTTTTAAAAGGTTATATCTAGTTTTTAATGCAATCTTTTATTTATGTCTTTTTTTTAAATGTGTATATAATTGTCTATTTTTTTAGATTTATTTTTGTATAGACCTTATTTGTGTTGAGTTAGTTGAAATATCTCAATTTAAAGGTAAATTATAGTGATATTTCATAGTTACTTTATTAAATCTGAAACAATTTATACATATTTGTAAGAATCTACTTTTTTCTATTTAAAAAAAATTAAAAATTAAAAATTATAGATATTATATGATTATTTTAAAAAGATATTTGTCATTAAATTCTTTGATAATACCTAATTTATTTTGTAATAGATAGTAATTTAGAACATATTTAATGATTGAATGTGATAGTAATTATGTAAGGATTGAATAAATTGGGAAATAATTTATTTGACAAATAAAATCAGTTATTTAAAGATTGAATGTGATAATCATTATGATAGTAATTTAGAACATATTTAAAGATTATCATTAAATATTTAGAATATATTTAAAGATTGAATCATTATGTAAGGATTAAATAAATTGGGAAATAATTTTCTAACTCTATATTATAATCTAAAATAAAATATATTAATAAATATAATATTATTTTACATGACATATTTTTTTAAAGTATATATATATATATATATATATATATAGAAAGAGAGAGAGAGGAAAAAAAAAAAAAAAAAAAAAAAAAAAGAAGAGAGAGACACATAAAAAAAATTATTATTAAAAAGCATAGATTTTATTAAATATTGTATAAATTGCATTATCTTTTCTATATATGTATTTAAATTCTAATAGAAATGTATCTAACTTATTTAGTTTTAAGATTTATCTTTGAATAATAATAATAAATCTTTAAAAAAATCTAAACCTAAATTTATATTTTTTAAAAAAATTACAAGATAGAAATGTATTAGAATAGATATTACTATGCACAAAGAAATTAGAGAGTTTTGAATGAAGATTAGAAATTTTAAAAATTTGTAATAGAACTAAAAAAATCTTTAGTCTTGTCTTTATAAATAAGAAAGCTCCGCTGAAACTTCCTCATAACCACCAGGATTGCAAGCACAATTAACAAGTTGTAGAATACTACCTATTTATTTATTTGATGTAAATAACTTTAAGAATAAAATTCTATAATTATGCAAATCAACTAAAAATACTTTCAAGATCCTTTTTCAATGCTTCTAATTTATATTTAGTATGCTTCTTTAATATTTCTTGAAGAGAATATAATCTCCATAATCTAAATCTTTGTATATTTATTTACTTTTATTTTCTTTTATTTTATTAATTAATATAAATATCTATGATAAATTTTTTTCAAATCTTATATATATTTGTATGATTATTTTATTTTATTATTTAATCTAGTCTTTTTCTAATCTAAAATTGTCTTTATGATTTGCTTCATAATCTCTTAACTCTTTTCTTTTTGCACACATAGTATTAAATAACAAGTTTTTGTAAAAATAATATTGTGTAGTTTATAAATAAATTTTTAGTAAATAAATATATCTAAACTTATAAATATATAATTTTAGACTATTATATTTTAATTTATATTTTTAATTATTGAATTTAATTTAAATTAAGAAATTAATGATTTTGTGACAATAAGTAATTATTATTTTAAAAATTTATTAAAAATTTATTTCTAATTTTTTTATTAAAAAATTATATATATATATACACACACACACACATATATATATATATATATATATATTGTACATTCTAAATTATATTTTTATCATGGTATTTAACATAAAAGCTTAAATATGTGTAACAAAATATTTTACCTAATTAGTTTATTATACTGATAATCCTCTTATCTTAAGCTCTAATTTACATATTAGAAAAATAATTTTGATAGATCACAAACAAAATAATATATCGACAAAAATAAATTAGAATGTCCAAGATATTGTTAAAATAGTCTAGAGAATAGTTTTTAAAACATTTGACTAAAACTATTGACAATTTCTTTAGTTGCAAAAAATAAATTTAATTTTCTAATTTAAATAAATTAAATTTCATAAAAAGTCATTATATTATAAAAATTAAAAAATATAAATTAAATTCGATTACAAATATATTTTTTAAAATTTAAATTTTTAAATATTATAATTCATTGGTTTAAAATAATTCTAAGCTTATTTATATTTATTAATCTAAATTATCTATAAATATATATAGATATATAGATATATATATATATATATATTAAAATTAGTATTTTATTTATTATAATAAAATATTTAAAAAATATATATTATTTTAAAAGAAATATTAAATATTCACTTTATTAAAAAAAAATTCTATTGACATATATAATTTAATTGATTAGATTTTAAAATAAAAATTTCTATCATAAGTTTTAATATCATGTAAAATTTTGATATATATATATATATATATATATATATGCATATATACACACACACATACATACATACATATACACACATATTGATGGAATAGAATTTTATTGTGTGATTTACATATAATTTTATAAAATATTATGGAAAATATACATGCAAGTACTTATAAGTATTCCACAGTTTTATTTTAATTGGTTATATCAAAATAAGTATATATGTATATATTTATTCATTACTTATTATTATTTAACTTTAAATTATAAGTTAAACATGGAATAAATTATAATTTTTAAAATATACCAGTTAACACATAAGTTTTTTTATATGTTAACTGGTTTATTGGATAACTCTGATCAACAACCAGTTAACCTACAATATTTATTACTTAACATAGTTATAAATTATACTGGTGCTAAAATAATTATTAGATATCATTACATAATTGATGCCATTAAAAAATATAACTGATATAGGTTACGATTAAATAACAATGATTGAATATTAAGATTATTAATGTACTATCTTATTATATTAAAAAAAATTGGTATTATTTAGCAAATCTATTTTTTGTTTTGACATTTAATATGGTCCTTTGGAGTTTTTACTAAATTCAAATTTTAACCTATAAATAATGTCATACAAATCATAAATTTACTTTTTTCTTAAATTTACTGAGTTATATCAATAATGATTTTATTTATTAGAAACATCGAACAAATAGATTATAAAAAATGTCCTTACTATGATAAAATTTCCTTAGTTGATTCAAAAAATTTATCATACCTCAGCATATAGAGTGTGGAATTAAGGAATAGAAACAAAAAGAGAAGAAATTAAAAATGAACTAGTTCAAATTATTGCATTTTTTTTGAAAGTTTGATTATAGGAAACTTGTATATATATATGATTCAATTATATATATATATATATATATATATATATGTGTGTGTGTGTGTGTGTGTGTGTGTATTTACATATACAAAAGAAATAATTCTTTCAAATCATTTCAATTTATAATGTAATCACCATTCAAATCATTCAAATTTTGAAATATATTTTAAAAAATAATCTTATGCCAAAATCAATATATTAGAATTAGAAAGATTATAAAAATATTATTAAAAAATTAATAATAAGATAATTTTTTAAAAAAAGTAATATTCTCAAGTATTTGTTGTTTTACTGAAAATTGTTTAAACTTGATTTCTCATACCAGCCTCTTCTCAAATGAAAAATATTCAGACAATTAAGTTTCTCATAATGTTTTAAACTATGCCACAATTTTTGATTCCAATAGCAATGGTCAATTACATGTTTACTTTCAATTTTGTGCACATAGTTTTGCAAATTTTCAAATCCTGCATAGTTTCATGGCCCTGAGTACCATTAAAATATTATAGATTTTATAAATTTTATCCCAAGAATTAAAAAAATTACAACTGTTTCACTGCATATTGAATGTATATATATATATATATATATATATCACATAAAAATAAAAATAAAAATGCGAAATAAAATTTACCTCAAATTCGCCTCAAATCATAACAAAAAATATTCAAGGAAAGCATTTGTGGTTGTGAGAACGTAGTATATGGTTAGGTTATAAATTTTATTCATTTTCAGATTTTTATTGCAATACTTTCATGCTTAGATCATTTGATCTTTTTATTCATGTATGTATATATATATATATATAAATCATGTATCATGAAAAGAGAGTACTGTATAATAAAATTCATTTAAGAAAATAACAATGATGGTGCAAACATTTATTTTTATTCTTTTCATTTCTTTATTTAAAAAAATACATATATCAAGCGTTGATATTTTTGTACTTGATGATAATCCGTAACACATTTTTTGGATAATAAATTGGATGAATTAAAATTTCGAAAGGTTTCAAAACATAGTACTGATATGTGGACAAATGTAAAATCATTCATACTAGAAAGTAAAAGGTGGAATAACATGTGGCATCAAGGAAGTAGTTATGGAATTAAAAATTAGGTGGTAGATCAGACGCTGAAAGATCAAAACAACTTTCACCATATCAAAAAAAATTAATTCAAATTAAGGGCAAGAGTTGAAGGAGTTCTTAGCTATACAAAACTATGTATTTTTTCTCAGTTTCATTAGAATGTGTAAAAATATAAAATTTAGACTTAATCTTTAGAGTACACAATATGAAATTAAAAATATTACTTTAGGAAAAAAATTAATAATAAGAAGAATTAAATATTAATGTAATAAAATATCAGGTAATTTTTAAATTTTACAGTGTACAAAATGTTAGTAATGTGATGAAAATAATGAAGTTCGGTGATCAAATAATTCTCCATAATTACAAAATGTCATTTAAAAAAATAAACAAATAAACAAATAAACAAATAAATTAAATTGATAACATTTTTTCTTTTATTTTATTTTTCAAAAAAAATAATCATAATATTGATAAATGAAGCACAAAATTTAAATATAATACAAATAAATACATTTAAAAAAATAGTGATTTGCAGAAAAAAACATACCTCTATATTTTTTTGAATTAAAACTTGGTTTTTATTATTTTAAAAATAACACATTGAATTTTTTTGTATTTCTATTTAGTTAGTTTACTTTCATATACATACTGTGTCCTATAATTTATAAAGTATTGATATTATTCATATTGAAATATTTGGAACTTGTTTCTTTTTTCAAATACAAGTTGATAAGATATTTAGTTTTTTAAAAATACCGGTTCATTTGTATATTATAAAGTAAGAAGTCTCTAGGATACTTGATTTAGAGTAATCTACATATATACACACATGATTTAATACATTTAAAATAGTAATTCCACGTCCAAAGACTCTTATTTGAAATATTTTTATTGTATCTAATTCAAGATACACTGATTAGTGGTGTTGTTCTAAATGCTTTTTGGATAAAACTAAAACTTTATGAGATCTTAAAATAATATTTTGGACAAAGAATTCTTAGATGCAAAAATTATTCATATTTATGTATGAATTTATCTTATTTTTATTGTGGATATTATAAAAGAATTTATTCTACTATAATTATGTGAAGGATTAAAAAATCCAACCTTAAATATTTACATGTAATTGCAACAAACTACATTATATACTAGATTAATGGTGTCTATCTATGTGCATCCATTTAAAAAGTAATCCAACTATTCATGCATTCACCCATTCATGTATATGTGTAAAAAAAATAAAAAACAAAAAACAAACAGCTTTAAATTTAAACAAGCAGAATTGCCACAAATTGCTACTATTTTGGATGAATCTACATTTTAATATACAAAATATATATACACACACACACACACACACACACACACATATATATATATATATATATATATATATATGTATGTATGTATGTATGTATGTATTGTAAACATTTATAAAAAATTGGAAAAAAAAAAAAAAATCATAAATACTTACATTTCAATCTGTTTAAAATTTCAATGCTTTTTGGAAGTTTGGTGTTAGAATCTTTATTGATTTCTTTTACCTTTTACTATATTAGTTTGTCTAAATTCTGACACATTAATCTATTCATACAATTATATATAGTAGAAATAAATCCATTAATTTAAATTTTATAAAAATAATAAAAAATATACATTTAGTTTTTGAAGTAAAGTAGTAGTAAATACATTCAAAGATGCAAGTTTTATTTATCTTTAAACAAAATAGTTATTCTATGTAAAAAAGAAGTTTATCCTAAAATAGTAATTTAAAAAATGATCATAACTTTTGATTACTAAAAAAAATTACAAAAAAAAAAAATCATTTTAAATTTTTTGTTAAAAAGTAACACTAACATAATAAAATATCAAAAATTACAAAAAACCACTACCTAACAAAAACATAACTTTTCAAAATAAATTCCTTGGAATTAAGAAATACTTTGAATTTTCTTTTTTCTTTTCTTCTTTTTTGAACTTAAAAATTACAAAAATTCTTAGAAAGTATATTTTCAATTATTCTGACTACTCTGATTAGTTCAGTGAGTTCAAACTTTTAAAAAAAATTAAGAAAATATAGTGGATTAGTATAATAATAATAATATTGTGCATATTTCTTTGATATTTATCTGCTCATGACATGTGAATGGATCGTGGTCAACAAAGGTGGTGTGGCTTGCATGGGTAGGCACAGTTGGTGGCCAAACAATCTTTTCCTTTTCCATTCTTTTTATCCGTTTTTCTTTCACTTTTCTTTTCCATCTTTTTCTTTTTCTTTTTCTTTGAAGTAGCCAGTTGCTACAGGTCCATTGTTTCTACTGCAGTTGCCACTATGTGCAAAAAATCAGCACTATTGCATTTTTTTTATATCAATATCAGCATAAATAGTAATAAAAATTCTAACTTGTATCAATTGTATCAGCATGCTCTTGAATAGTTTTTCTGATTTGATTACTTATTTTCAATTTTATTTTATTATTATTCTTATATATACATAGAAAGTACAATAAAAAGAGATTTGACAATTTTTCTGAAGATGCTGTGATTTTTTTGTTTTATGTTTGTGAAGAACCAAGAATATGCATACATATGTAAGCACATATGGGATTTAATTTTGACCTTGTAATGAATATGATATAATCAAAAAATTATGTAGGTTATATCATGCTTAAGATTTTAATTTTTGTCACAATGGGGCAATGTTGTTGAATAAAATCATTGACGTATTTGGTTTTAAACCACAATCAGCACATTATTGTCCATGAAAACTATAAGATCTAGAAAAATATATGAGGCATCTCAAATTTGTGATGGATTGACAAATGAAATAGAGTCTTAATTCATGGATTGCATAATAAATATATAAATAAAATACTTACATTATTTATCTTTATTGTGTTATGGTAAAATATGCAAGATTTAATCAAATTGAAAATTGAAAATTACATTTATGAACATTTTTAAACTCCAGGCATGATTGCACATGGTAATTGTAATGCTTACCATTACACACGTATAAAATTATGTTAATTTATTTTAATACACATTGTAATATAAAATAATATATATATAGGGAAAGATATTGATATGCTTCTGCTCTACAGGATTTGTTTAAAAAAAGTATGGCCTTTATTGTCAATTTAAAACATAATTTATTTATTTTATTTCTGGACTATTTTAAAGAATATGTATTGTTGAAAAGTAGAAATTAAAGCTTATTTAAGTCAAGGATGAGTCCATTCTATTTGCTATTGATAGTTCAACTTTAATTGCTTTCTTAAAATGTTACTTCTTTTTTAATCAACATAGATTAAATTATAAGATTATTATTATGAATTTAGAAAGATTGCAACTGTTGAAGATGTTATATGAAGCATGATTTTGTCAAGTATATAACTGGTATCAAATATAAGGTTTAGGATTGCTTAACATCTGTAAATAATTACATCCAAACTGTAATCAATATGTGTAAAACAAGTTTTCTAAATACTCTTAGGATATAAAACAAAATTTCAAACTAATCAAAGAACAAATGTGTGTGCACATATATATATATATATATATATATAATATAATCATATACATTTAATTTCAAATTTATTTTAAAGACATTTTAATTAATTTAACATTTTTGCCCAACTCAAATTTGGAGACTTTGAGAGCATTGATGCACATAATTGTGTGTGGAAGTTTTTCAGAAAAAAGCTTCTCAGTATAAAGGGATTTTTATATTAACAAACATAGAATTAGTTATTTCATGATTTGGTTTTAATACCTTGATGCTTTTATTTTATGTTGGTTTTTATTCTGCATAAGCCAGGACACTGACAAACAAAAATTAAGGAGCTTATTTACAGTGAGAGTACAATTCATTAAAAATTGATAAGATTTTTTACTATTAATAGATTTTTCATTTTTGCAAAATGCATTTCAAAAGATCAATGTGATTGATTCTGTAAGGAAATCTTTTTTAGTCAAAATTCAGTTAGATACTAAAAAAACATAATAGGTTATTAATTTAGATGCTCAAAAATCTAATTGATGATGTATGCTCATTTATGAATATATTGCAGACTTTTATAATATAAAACATTTTTTAAAGAAAGAGAATAGTATATTTTTAATTCTTTTTTTTCAAAAGCTTGTCTCCATTATAATACATTCTGATTACAGTACGACTAAAGCAAATATATTCACAAAATTGGAACATCTATTTGGCTGAAAAATCATTAGCATGTTTTTTAAAACATTGTCATGAGCTGAATTTTTATTTTGTAAATTTCACAAATTATCATAAATATTTGCAAAACAGTAAGGATTATATTTACTCGGTAACTTTTGTAAAATGAATTGATTTAGAATTAATACATACTTTGAAGAATAATGCACAAAAAACTCAAATATTTTTCGACCAGAATTTGTTTTTAATCATCAAAATATAAATATAAAATTAAATTAAAAAACTAGTTCGTATTTTTAGTCAAATTTTGTAATTTATGAAACATAAAAATATCAAGAACCTTTAATTTTAAATTTATAAACTTGTTAAATATTCTTCTCAAAGAACATTTTAAAAATCTAAAATATATAATCTAAGATTTTTTTCTAACAGTCATAATTGTTTTATTTCATTATATTTTTTAAAAGAAAGAAAAAATTATCCAAGTTGATATATATATGAAAAAATATAAAAGAAGTAATAATATTATCCTTGGTATTCTGTGTATTAAAATGTAATGTTTGGATTGTGAAACAATTTGTATGTGCATTTCTTTTCTTTGCATTTGCCATTTTAGATACAATAAAGGACACTTTTTTATACCAAGAATTGAGGATCATTTATAACTCTTCTTTATACTAGGATTTAATAACAACTCTCAAATCCAGTTAAATTTTTAGTAGATCTTTTTTGATTTAGATTTCATTTCAAAACTAAAAATATACATTTTCCATAAATCTTGAATAATTAATTAGAAACAAATTATTTTTTATAATTTTATTTCAATGTTATAATGGAATAATATTTTTTAAGGTTGGAATGGAATGTGTGTGTGTGTATATATATATATATATATATATATATATTACTTACTCACTTACTTACTTATAATATATAAGTATATAAGTACTCAATTTCAACTCAATTTATGTCACCTTTATGCTAGGTATACCTATATTACATAATTGTTTTTGTGTTTGTTATTTCCAAAGAATAACAGCTGTAGTAGTTGTCTTCTTACAGGCGGAATTAATTATAATTTTTTTCAAAAACAAATTTTGGTTGTAGGGTTTATTTTGAAGGGTTTGTATTTGTAAAACCAAATATCTATTACATCTCATAACATAATAAATAATTTATCATAGTATTAGAATATCATCAAGATTCAAAATTTGAGTTTTTATATAATTTTTATATGTACAGTAAGAGTACCATAGCAAATGCATCTTCAATTCACTCAACATTAGTTTTTATATTTTATATTTTATCTAATAATTAACTTAACATCTTATCAAATTTATAAATATGATAACCTAAAGAAATTTAATTTCTAATTTCAAAAATAAAATTTACTACGACTTATGAAATCAAATTAGTTTTTTAATAATAAATTTTAAGATAAAGATACATATGATTTTTAGATTACATTGGAACACACTTCAAAAAGAATCAATAATAACAAAATTTACAGATGATTATCAACTTCTAATCTTGAATATTGTTATCAGCTTCCAAAACCCATATACCACCATGGACTTAACTGAAGAGTATAATACTTTAAAAAAAAATTAAATGCATATGCTTTATATTGAAATAAGATAATATAAAATCTAATAATTTATTACAAAACATCTAAAAAAATATTGATTTTTAAATACCTTAAAAATCTTACAGTTTAATAAATATCATCATAATCATTAAAATAATCTTTGTCCTCGTCTTCTTCTGCATAGAAACTGAATGCAAAAGCACAAGATCAAGCTGGAGTACAGAGCTTGTGCATTCAAAAGTGGTCAAAGACCCAACTTCACATTTCAAAGCAAATCTCATGGCTGGTGCAGCTGCTGCAGCTTTTTGTGGGGTGCTGCTGTTGTACAATGAAGGCCGGTGGAGGTCTCTATCTAATAAGTCTAAGCTGGCTGCTTTTTCTGAGGGCCTTGCCACTAACTCAGTACCACCACTTCAAGTGCACATGACACACAATTCAGACTTCCTCTCACCAAATTCAAAATAATAATAGATAAAAATATAAATAAAAATATAGGAATAACGAAAAAAGAAAAAGAATTTCATTAGGAAAAATAACAACCCCAATGCCTTGATTGGGCTCCCCAGCAGTACACTAAATGGAAACTGGATCAGTGCTTCTTACCCTCTTTTTCTTAGCATATGTAGCTGAGGAGAACAGAATGATAGTGCCCTCTAAATTTGCTGTAGCTTACATGATTTTACATTTCATTTGGATATCACATCAGGTGGGGTTTTCAATTTGTACCCATTTATCATTATATAATTTTTTTCCTCTCTCTTTTAATATTATTATTATTTTTGTTTTTATTTTTATTCTGAAGTGAGAAAGCAATAGCATTGACATGATAAACTCAATCAAGTTGGAGGTAAAGAGGATTAAGCAGATGTGACCAGAAAGACCACTAACTAAAGCTAAAATTTGAGGAAGAGTGTTGGTGAACAGGTGCTGCTGTCTCATATGACAAAAAGGGTGTTAATCAAAGACCAGTTCTGTGTAATCTCCCTGATACTCCCCACACTGTGGCATGTTGGGTTTCCACTGTGCTGGCTGTGGTCAGTTTTTATTCTTATTATTATTATTATTATTTGTGCTATGGTGGCTTGAGAGCATGGGAACAGCTTTCCAGGGGGTAGTGGGAGTTTGTTGGGGACAAGGTGTTGCTACAATAAACCCTGTAAAACTCAAACTTATTATTCAATCTAATATGCTGCAGCTATGGTAACTAAAATTCTAAGTAGCTTCTTTTGGATGTAGATTAATTTAATGATGAAATATATGTATATTTTTTTGTAAAAGAACAACTGCCCAATTGATATGGCTGATCAATCCATTGAATGGGGCCATCCCTAAATCTCCATGTTAAGGTACAAAAATTATGATGGTAATTTAAATTTAATATTTAAACTGTTTAACAAATAATAACCAAAAAAACAGTTAAGGGCTTGTTCAAAAAGCAAACACACACCTTTTTCTTTTTCTTTTCTCTCTTTTCCTCTCTCTCCTTCATTTTTCTTTATTCCTTTATTTCTTTATTAAGCTTTATTATTGTTATTATTTTCTGCCCAGCTATTTTCTTACTGGGATTTTGAAAAGATCAAGGGAGCTGCACCCAAGGCAGTGGGGTGGGCTGCTCAAGAGGCCTTCAAGGACATTGGTGATGGAGATGGGCATTAATGGAGCCCATAAGCAAAGGCCATTGGTCTCCTCCCCTTTACCCTTTACCCTTTACCCTTCCTGCCTTTTTCTTTTTTTTTCCTCTCTCTCTCTCTCTCTCTCTCGATCTGGCTTTTTCTTCTTCCCCTGTGTCCCAGATGCTGGGTCAACATGATCAACAGCTGACGTGGTCCATTGCTGACCATATCAAAGAGGGGGGTCACAGGGTCACAGGCTCTTGCCCCTTTCTTCCCTTCCCTTCCCTCTCTCCCTTCCCTACCTCCCTTGCTCCCACTCTTGTCCCTACTTTAAAGCTGCAAAGGGAGCCAGCAGGGGGGAGGGGGTGCCCTCTGCAGAAGCTCCATTTCATCAGTTTGTAGCAGTACTCCCCAGTTGGTGAAGAATTATCAGTGATGTTGACAACTTGAACCCCCCCTCCTCTCATCTGCCACTGGAATCAGACCCCCAAGGGTTGCACCACCCTCTTCCCTTTCAACTCTGCCCACCCTTCAAAATCCAAGGTCATTACAGGGTGCCAGGGAGGCAGGCAGGGGGAGGAGGAGGAGGCAAATCAACTAATATAACCACACTTTTAAGGAACTGCTAGGGGATTGAACATGATTTATTTTCTGCCTCCTAATCCTCCCTACAAATGTCTTTTACATCACACTTTTGTTGTACAGAGATTCTGAAGATGGAGAAGCACTTGTGCCCAATGGCATTTGTTCCCCTCCCCTCCTTTGTCTATGTGTTATTTGCTGACTAGTCCTTGTAGTTGAGTACACATGAATGCCACTTGTCATTATCTCATGGGTAATTTTCTCATACAAAAAGGTCATTATCTTGGGTGCATACCAAGTTCTTGGATTGCAAGCCACCGTCTGAGGTAACTTGTTCTTGTTCAAATGTCGGGCAATGGAGTGAAAGGACTGAACACTGAAAGCAGCTGTAAAAGGATCTGGAAGACATAGCCTCAGGTCTGGGTGAGAAAGAAAGCAAAGAAACAGCAAACCAAAAAAAAAAATTACATTTATATATCATGTCAGCCCAAATGGGCCACCAAAAAGGAAAACATCAAAGAGGGGGTGGGAGGGAGCTGGGCTGGGGGCAAATCAAGCAGCAGCAGGTCCTTATCTCAGTGTAAGTAATGGCAAGTAACTGTCAACCCCAACTGGATGCAGCAAAGCACCACATCATCAAGCTTTGACAAATGCTGTGTGTGTGTTTGTGTGTGTGTGTAAGGGCATTTTTGGCACTCTCAGTGACCTCTGTTTTCCCTCCTCTAAAAAGTCTCCCTGGGGTGGGATTTGACTGGCCTTGGTTCCCTTGTCAATTCCACTCATCCTGTGTTCCCTGTGTGCATGTTAGTAGTAGTAGTATTAGTAGTAGTAGTAGTGCCCCTACCCTGCCCAAGCCTCATGATTCCCCATGTCCTTTAAACCCTAGAATCTCAACCAAAAAGAACACCCACAAAATGATCCTGTGTGAACAATAGAAAGCCATGTCATACCAGGGCATGTGTCCACCTCTTGCCGCTATTCTTGCTTCTTCTTTTTTTCTACTTACTTTGTAAAAAGGGGAAAAATTATATATATATATATATATATATATATATAATGAAATAAAGGAGGTTAGTGATTTGATCTGTTTTTGGGAATGGATCCAGATATTGAAGAAGGTTTTATTTCTGTTTATATTTTTAAAATGATTATTTATGTTTATGCATCACCCACTTTCACTTGATGTCCATGTGCCAAGTGTAAGAAAAATATTGTGGTGAAACATGTTGTGCTCTACATCTCTTTATCAAAATAGTAGGGGGTGTTGTAGCAGAGCATAGCCTAATTGGGGTGTTGGCAAGGGCAGAGACACAGACCATCTCAGAGGCTGATTCCAAAATAGACTGTGCTTGCAAACTAAGAATCTTTCCCCTGGTTGAAATCTCTGATAAAGAACTCTCCTACATACTTCATGTTATTTTATTAAATATTTATTTTTATAGTAATAATAATAATAATAATAATAAAATCCATGTTGTTTTGTGAGGGGAATGAAGCTATGAGGCCTCTCCCTTTGGTACTTTGAATAAGTCATTATCATAGTGGACACAAACATGAGCTTGGAACCGAATCATGACTTCTTAGCCTAATGGGAAGTGGACGTGTATTTGCATGATTCTCCAGCTCAATCATCCTCACAACCATCATTCTGTACTAATTAGCTTTAAAATCACATACATATTTTTTATTTTTTTTATTTTTTTTATTTTTGAAAGAAAAAAACAGCAATGGATCACCTACAAGTTGATTTAGCCACATTGGAACATCAAGTCCAGCAAAAGTTGATTTTGTCTTGCAAGTTCCAATGTCTTTCCAGTAAAGGAAGCTTACAAAGAGAAAAAGGTAAAGAAAAAACTTGTGAGCTTATTCAATAATTCAGTGATTCTTTTTTGCCTTGTACTGTGTATATATATATATAATTTCAAAAAAAAAACCTAGTTCATTTGCAAAAAAAATGAAAAGTAAAAGAGGTGAAAGAAAAATGAGTACAAAAACATTGTTGATGTAAGATGTTATTGATGCTCTATGTTGAATTCTCACATTGAAATAAACAAATATATTCTCTTGCAAGGTTGCGCAATGTAGGGTTAAGCTCATGTAGAGGGGGGTTGAGCTTTGCCATTGATGGGCCTTTCAGGTTGATTTCCCTTGGATTGTGGATTATCCAATTCATGTCTCCATAGCTCCTCCTCTCTCTTTCAGATCTGGCCTCAAAGCATATCCCTGCAGCAGCAACAACAATAGCAACACCCACAAAAAAAGCTTCTTTCTCTCCATCTTCTCCTTCAACTACTATTATGCCTCCCTCTGGCTGTTTCTTTCTTTCCATTTTGTGTTAGCATTTGAGTACCAAGGAAACACTGCTTTCACCAAAAGTACTGATTCCCCAATGCATATGACCTCCCTTTCTTGACCCCATATGTTGGGTCAAACCTTGGCGCTTGTGGAGTAGCTTCTAATCTAGATCCATTCTTTGAGCCTTTTTATTGGAGTCAACTGCTTTTTAATAACTTTTTTAGATAGGGGGAGAATGAGCATGGAAACACAGGAGTTGGATGTTAATTTGTAGATGAAGTTAAAATGAGGTAAATCTTTAAGGTGTTACTTGAGCTTTGATAAAGAAGCATTAGGTTGTGTATGTGGATGATTATGAGAGTGTATTGAATTCATGGAGAGAGAGAGGATTTGAAACTTAGATTTTCAAAGAGGAGAAGAAAAAGTAGATTATGAAATTTATATTTAAAATAATACCAGAAATATAAAACTTAATATTTCATATTTGAATGATGTGACTTTCTTTGCCAATATAGCAAGTCACTTTACATAGATCTTGAATCATCTGCTCTTAAATTTAATTCATACAAGACATAATGAATGTTATGTGGCAAGCATCAAAGTAAAAACAACTTCTTTATATTATTACCAAATTTGCATGTTAGCCATGGAAATGCAATTCATTTATTTTTTCAATTTTACATTTTCGACCACTGGTGTGACACATTATAAACTAGCTTAAAATTTTATGTAGTAAAGAAGCTAGACACCTTAACATTCAATCTAAAGGAGGAGCTAAGAAAAACTTTTCAATGTCTCTACTCAAAGTGAATTTGTGGGCTATAAGGAAAGGGGCCTTGATAGGATTTCCAAAGAGCCTCCATGGGCCACCAAACTATAGCAATGACCATGACCAAAAATTTCCCCCCCATGAGCCATCCCTTCACTTTTGCAAAATTTGTGACATGGGCTCCAATTTATTCATTTATATTTATTTATATTGAAATTGAGTAGAGTGTCTAAACCCTTTTCCAAATTTTTGTAGACAAAGACCAATGAAAAATGGGCACCTAGACATCAACACCCAACACAACCTAACTTGATGAATGTATCACAAGAAAGGTGAATGATTGCGGCAAGCCATCCCAATCTTCCTACCAAATTGTCATATTATATTGGTTTAGTGCATGTAATGGTTTTTGTAATTGTTGGATAAATAGGGCAAGATGTATGAATGAACGTGTGGACAGATATAGGGATAGAAAGATATATTTTTTTCCCTTTTATAAATGGTGGTTTTGTATATTCAACATTTTTGCAAATGAATAAAATAAAAATAAAAATCATGTTGAATGAATCGACAGGAATCATTTTTATTTATTCTTATGGTCCTTATTAATTTTACAATGATGATTTTTTATTTTTATTTTTATTTTTTATATATATTATTCTGTAACAGATTTAGTATGATCAACTAACTAATTATATATATACAAATACTCACAAATACATATACAAAATACTATCTCTTTTGTAGAGTGTTAAATCCAATATATTAATATATTTTTTGATAGAAAGAAAAAAAGATAAAGAAAAACGTAATTATAACTGTGCACATGTATAGAACAGAATCTTGTAAGAATGTCGGAACTTCTTCATTTCATTTTAAGAAATAATTGTTTCAAACGTGGTACTTATATTCTCAATTGGAATATTAGAAAGTCCAAATTGTGTATAAATGTTGAGCACAAAAAAATTAAGCTCAAAATCAATGTTCATCCATTGCTATTTTCATATAAACTAATTTAGAAATCACATGTTTTCCAATTTTAAAAAATAAGATTAAAATATAGCAGTATTTTATAAATAATGATTTATTTGGTAAGAATTTATGTACTACTATTTTTAACTCACATGATTTTTTTGAACTGCCTATATTTATATCTGAAGCTAAAAACAGAAACTCTTATATAAATATATTTGAAATTAAAAAAGTATGAATACATATTTTATACTTTTTAAACTACAAGAATATTCTACAAGTTTTTTAATATCTTCATACAAGGTTTTACATAATTCAAAGACATGATTTTAGTTTCACTTGTACATCAAATAGATTGTTGATGTTAAATCAGTTAAAGAGAATTCAATCACACATTAATTTAATTTATGAATATATTTTAATCTTTTGAAAATAATCTGTAATTAATTTTAGGATCCAACTTTTAAAGTTTGACTGAAGTAAAAAGATATATACATATAGGTATATATTTATGTATGCATTGTAGAGGGTGACACTGTATTCTAATAAAATATAAAACATAAAACCTATGCTACAAGGTTAATTTTTAAATTAAAAAGGATTCCGTATAAAATGATACAAAATACACACATAACATTATATCAATACATGTTCAGTTATAGAATAATATTATAAAATAAATACACAAAATTGCAACATTTTGAAAAATAATAAAGTATCCACATTCCAACCTTTTAACATAGTATCCAAAACAAATGTCTGAAGTTCTAAATAAGAATGATTTTTTTATCATACAATGTGATTTTAAATTTAGATCTTTTTTGATACCATGTATGTATATATATAATTTGAATGTGTAAATACCTCAGTTATAGAAAATGAATAATTAAAAAAAACAAAAGTGACAAAAAATAATATAAAAAGAGACCTAATACGGGAAATGATGTGAAAAACTCAGTTAAAGCTAGCTTGATGTGTTGTATAATTAATCACTTTCTAGAAAAACTTAAAATGTAAAATTCAAAATTCTCAGAATGATTTACTATAACATATGGACAAAATCTTTTTATAGCATTAAATCTCTTAAATTATGATGTTATTTTTTTATGATATGAACATGAAACACTAACACTAAAATATGGAACGTGTTTTTATTAATTTGAGTTACATTTATATATCCTGAAAAATAATCATAATTAAAAAATATAATATAATATAATGTTTCATTATATATACATATATTTATTTATTTATAATGATTTACTGCCTAGTGTAAATCTTATTGTACCACAATGCAATTTCTGAATACGATTTTAAGTTATTAAAAATAAAAATAATATATGATGTACTGAAAAGAATTCAATGAATACATGTAGAAAATGTAATGTGAAAAAATATAAAATTTAACTTATTTTTAAAACTAATAATTTAGAATACATTAATCAGACATTACTGTAATTGTAAAACATTTTGGATAAAAAATTTCAACAAACAGAGATGGTGGTTTTTCTCCAAATTAAGTGTTCTCTTTGAACTTCATACAAATAATATTGGTCATTACACTACATCCAAGTACCCCCATTTTCTTTCAGGAGAATTGATAAAAAATAAAAATAAAAATAAAAATAAAAAATAGTTATTTGTTGATTTCATTAGCTAATATTGCAAACTATTCTTTAGTCATATTTAACCACATTTTCTAAATAGCATTAGGCTTCAGAAACTATTCCAAGAAGCCTATTGATATTTAATTCTTGGTTTTAAAGGATTTACACCTGTTGAGCTTATATTGATGATTGTAATTGATTAAGAAATGTGTATGTTGCATGAAGCCATAACTGGTGTTACAATAGAAAAACTCAAAAAAACCAAATAAAGAAATAATTGAAAATACAAAAAGTTTAAAATGAAAAGAATCTTATCCAAATATTCATAGCACAAAATAAACGTGTTTCATTTTATAAGTGTTTGATGGTTTAATGATAAATTTAAACATTGTTTTCACAATGTCTTATTATTATAGTTTCATGAGATTTGATATTTTGAATAACCTTATAATTTATATTATTTCAAGAATTTTTTTTAAAGAATATTTTGAAATATGTATGATCTAAAATGAAGAAAGTAAAATTAGCATAAAATATAGTATTATATTTTTAAAAGATATGTATGCAAGTGATCAAAAGCTAAAACTATTAAAACTTCTTAGTTTTTTTTTTAAAAAATCAATTATTTTGATATTGTGTTTCATTATATATATATATATATATATATATATATATACACATATGCATATATTACACTTATTTTTTAAATATAAAGTAGACATAATATCAAACTTTTGATTTTAAATTATGATTTATGTAAATTTTTCATAAGCAGAAAGATTTTTTAATAATAGTATTATTATATTTTGTAATTTTAATACAATGGAATTTTTTAAAAACTATTGATTTTTTTTATTTTTTATTTTTTATTTTAATTTATTAGTTATCATGCAAATTTTTATTGAGATTTTCATATTTGAATAAACTTTGTATTTGAAGTATATCCAAGTTTCATTGAACAAAATTTTTTTTTTTTATATATATATATATATATATATTTCAAATTTGATAATTATCTATTATATTTTTATAGCTTGAGATACTTCAAATGAATAAATTTTTATTTAATATTAAATTTAATTTTTATATGAGGATTATTTGTTTTACTTCGGAATTTCTGTATCAAAGCCTTTAGAAAGATGAAATCGTAGGTATTTAAGTATGAGAAATCCGCCATAATTATTTCTTAGAATAAAATACATAACATAAACTAATGAAAATTTAGAAACTATTTCCTCACACTATGTTCTGTTGATTAATATATTTTACTTTTGGTTTTATCATATATCTAAAATTTAATGCGTTTAAAAACTTACTCAATTTTTTGTGAGTGAGCAATAAAAAAAATATATTTAATATCTAATTTTCTTAAAAATATTTATTTTAATTTTGATAATAAATCAATGTAACATGTATTTAACTATTTTAAATAAAACATAAATATTAATATAATCATCATTAAATTTATGTAGAATTATCTAGTGATTATTCTATAATACTTAAAATATTTTTGATGGTTCCAAAATCACAAGTTATGAAAAAAAAAAAAAAATGCTAATGAGACCAAACAGCTTTATGTCAAGGATTACTTAGATTGAAAAAATGTATATTTCATTCAGAATTCAATCATATATTTAAAATAAAATAAAATAAAATAAAAATTAAGTTTAAATTTTATTTTTTATAATATAACACAATACATGATTTTTCATTAAAAAAGTAATGTATTATTTGAAAGACATTTTAAAATCAATAAGAATGTACTTAAAAGAAGGAAGAAAAAATATTGTATCTAAATGTAGATGTTTTGTGAAAATTAATAATAGAGAAGTTATAAAAAAAAGGAAAAATTGACATGATTTGTTTGGTTTATTAAACTTTTTTTGGAAATTGCATAGTTATTTGCAACAAAGTAGATGTGTTTTTCAGTGATTTTTTATTATTAATATCAAGCACATATTAAAACATAAAAAACAAATTTAGGTAAAAAATTTTGAACTATTTTTCTTGAAAAGTTTTTAGTTTTCAACTTGTCTGATATCTGTAAATTTTCCTCATTACAATTAAATAAAAATCAAGAAAAAGTTAGAAATTTAGTTTAAACTTTCTTAATAGTGAAATTGAATATATTGGTTTTGTATTTATAAAACTATGTATTATAAAAAGAACTTAGTAACATTAGTTGATATATATATATATATATATACATACATACATACATATATTGTGTTATTTTTTATCTATTGTACTTATTCCAACAACATTTGTATATATATATATATATATATATATGTAACCATGATTCAAAAAAACATATTCATTTAATTTTAATCTTTGAGAATTTTTACTATTCAAAGCTATTTATTATCTTTTTAGTAAAATAATTCATATTATAATTATAATTACCAAAAATATATATGTACACACCAATTGACAAAAGTATTTTTTTGAAACTTTTAATACTCATTTAATCTTTGGTGTGGACCGAACTTTTATTTTCTCCAAGTCCAAAACATATACTTAGTACATTAATTATCAATTGAAAAATATTCGGAAAAAAAACTAATTAAATATTTTATCATGTTTCAAGTTCATTTAATTAATTAATTAATTTAATGATACAAGTTTTTATCAAATTTAGTGAATGAGTTTTCATTATCTACCATATTTCAAAACATTACTAAAATACTTTTTTTTTGTTTTGTTTCAAGTTTAATTATTCAAATTTAAACTTCAAACAGATGCATCTAATTTGAAATACAAGGACAAGATAGAATCTTTTTATTAATTTTTTTAAACATAAATTTTAAAAAAAGATCACCATATTAATTGATTTTTATTTCAGTTAAAAAAATAGTCATACTAATTCTTTTTATTCACAGTTAATGAAAAAGTTGAATGACATAAATCAATACATCTTGTGCATATCACACTAAGTATTTTAATCTTGACCCATCAATATAACAGTCATCAACTTCAATATTTACAAATAATTGTAAACTGTATTTCAAAAATACATAAATCAAATACAATCCTCTATTTATGTAGTGGTATACATGAATACATTATTTGATAACCATAAATGAACACAATGTAAAAGTCCAACTTATTGTAAGCATAAATTTAATATGATAATATTGTAAAATTTTATCTTATCAAATTAAGAAACAATGTCATAAAGTGAATCCTAACACAAAATTTGTCTATTTTAATCATGAATTGACCTCTTGAGACACTTTTGAGACTAGTTATTCATCAAATTGCAACATCATATCAAGCAGTATATTTCATATGCAAAGGGAATGCTGGAGTTGTTTTGTAGAACCTTTCATGAAGCAAGACACTAAGAAATGGTCCTCAACGTTACAATTCTAAACTTATTTTTAAAAAAGAAAAAAAGGAAAGTCAATAAAAGGTCAATAAAAAGCTTCTATTTTTTTTTTTTTTTTTTTTTCCTCATGAGAATTGATTTCCTCATGGGAGCAAGCAAGCCAATTCCCCAGATCTAAGCCATAATGGGTTTTGGCTAATGCACCCTGTTATCATAGAAACATCAATAGAAAGAACCATGATTAGCTCTTCAATGTCATTTCACCAGCTGCTAATCACACTTAACTCAACATGGCCTACTCCAACCCAGTTAGAGAGTAGAGAGAGAACCCCCCCACACTCCCTCTTTCTCACACTCACTCGCTCACCCACAGCAGCTTCAAGGCACAAGCCCTGATGCGGAGACGAGGAATCTGGATCGTCCGTCGTGGACCCAGCAACAGAACACAACCACCATTGGATTCCAAAACTATCGGCTCACGCCGCTTGGCTGCTGCGGCTGCTGCTGCCAACGGGAATGGGAACGGGAAGACGGGAGGACGGGACGGGTGGAGAGGGGAGGGGAGGGGAGGGGAAGAGCGGGGCGGAGCGGGGCTTGACTACCACCCACGAAGTCTACTCCGAACGGGTTCAAGGAGGGGTGAGAAAGATGGAGGGTCTTCGGGAGAGGAGCGGAGTGGGGGTGCCAAAGGATCGGCCGAGCGAGGCGAGGCGGGGGGGGGGGGGGAGGAGGGCCGGGCAGGGCAGGTTCGCCGGTCTGGGCAGCGGCGACATGAGGAGCAGATACGTGAGAGACAGCCCGGCAAGCAAAATGTATGAGAGCGAAGGCTGATTGGGATTAGGTGGCGGAGGGTGGGGACCAGTGCCCGAGCAGGCCCCTTGGAAAAGTGTAATTAGTGCAGGGACGGGGTACGTAAGACCCCAGCTCATGCAATTGTCTGCTAATGGAGGCGACGGGCAGCGCGGGCAGCCCGCCATCTGAATATTGTATTGTAGTAGTGTGTTGGTGTTGGTGTGTTATTTTTTTCCCGTCATCTTTTTCCTTTTCTTCCCTTCCTTCCTGCCCTTCCTTCCTCTTCTTCTTCTTCTTCTTCTTACGTTGCGCTGCCTGCAGGGCGTTGGTGGTGGACGCTGCCCATCCCGGTAGGACAAAGCGGGGTGGGGGGAGACAGCAAGTTGGAGAAGGCTCACGAGAGGGAGAGGGAGAGAGAGTGAGTGAGTGAGAGAGAGAGAGAGAGAGAGAGAGAGAGAAGCTTTGAGAGGGAAGGGGACGACGAGACAAGGGGGCGATCAATAGATGCATCATCGAGAGGGGAGAGACGTCTCTCTCCATCGTAGACGACGGTGACACTCGTGCACTGCCGGGAGTCTACCAGGGGGGAAGAAGAATGGGGATTTCAGACGACGACGTTTAACGTGATTGAGTGTGAGAGTGCGATTGATTTTGGAGGACGTTGGGAGAGGTGCAACCACTTGCAAGCGGAGGACAGGAAAGGGGAAAAGAAAAGCTTCCATCAGAGTACATCACATCACAGACACAGTTGTGTGCGAGTAGGTGTTGTAGCTAGATATGGTGAAGTGATTAATTGCGAGTGCGAAGGATATAAACTGGAAAAAAGTTTCTATCAACCATGTTGACTCGGCGGGGGTAGCACTCAGTGTTGTAGTGTCGGAGTTGTGGTGGAGGATTGGAGGAAGGTGGAGGTGGGAGAGGAAGAGATCAGGGTTAAGTCGGTGGTGTGAGGTCGAAGAGAAGGTAGAAGAGAGGTAGTGTGTATGTGTTTGTGTGTGTGTGTGTTGAGTGAAGTTGTGTAAGGAGATTGGAGGTGTACGTGAGAAAAAAGTTATGATGGTTTGGGACCGCGTGGATACGGCTGTAGCTTAGTAAGGGTATTTTTTATTTATTTTTTGTTTTTTTTGTTTTTTTGGTCCCCTTTTCCTTCTGGTTTTGACGGAAACTTGCGTTGGAGACGTTGGAGTAGATTCAGCAGGTAATTGCGTGTGGTTAGGTTGCCCCTCAGCATTTTCTAGTGCTGGGGTTGATGCCGATCTTCTTGTAGCGATGTCATGCGTCCTCGTGTCTCTTGTGACCACTAGTCGAGGTTTGGTCAAGGAGCTGTGATATGAAAGTAGCTCGCTAGAAGCTTAAGTTTATGTCAGTGACTCATGACTTACTGAGATGTAATCGAAGACGGACGCACTGCAATTGCATATTAGCACATCTTCTGCGTGTTTTCGTTCTACTTGAAACAGTCTGCAATAATGTTCAATAATCCACAAGGTGCCACTTGACGAAGATGTTGCGATGACAGGACGACCCTTTGGTAATGCAGAGTATTGGCGAATATGGAAGTCGTGGGCCGTGAAGTTATAAGTTGAAAATAAAAAGATCGCATCACAGCGCCAAAGAATCAGCTGTTTTCAGTACTGTTGGCGACTTTTAAACAAACTTCTGCATAGTAGTTTGTCATTCCCGTCCCCTGTACTGATGCAGTCAGTACCTTGAGTTCAGATCTTGAGATTTCAAAAGCCCTACATGATTTATTGTATACTCAAGCCCGCATCTGGTTGAAACACAGTGTTGTGAAGGTGTCGTTGCGGAGGCTGCAACATTTGAGAACCTGTCTTAAGAAGGGACAAATTGCATGTTGATGCAAAGCAATCAATGATTGAGGGGCTCTTGCTTCATGAACTCAGAAGCACAAACTGAAACGCATAGATCCTGATGAACTCGGTGGAACTTCGTTTCGAGTTTGACCCTATCGACTAAGCCTCAAGCTGGGCTTCACAGCGATCTCGTGTCTCTACAAGCTCAGCTTTCGGTGGGGCTTTCACAACTTATGCGGATACTCCTTTTCTTTTTGCCTTCCTGTAGAATCTAATAAGGTATTATTGGTTTCTAATTTCCCACATGAAAACTCTGTTATCTAGAATGCAGACAGGGCATGATTTGATTTGGTCAGTCTTGGAACTACATTAAACATGCTACGTGGTCATTTCGAATTCTGCTGTAGGTACAGAAGGTTCACTTTATCGTGGAAACATTCACATGGATTCTTCAGAGCCCCTGCGAGCGTACGCGGCCGATACCAACCAAAACTTACAGGCCGACTCCTACAACAGTTCACTGATGGCATCCGACTCTTATAACTTTTTGACAGGGGTGGGGGTCCTCGAAGTCCCTCTCAAAGAACCAAGCCAATCGCAGGCCCCTAAGACATCTGAAGGAGCAGCTCAAAACTCATCGGGCCCCTTGATTGAGACCCTTTATACGAATCATGAACCTTCCCCATCATCCGGAAGCTTTCCGAGTCGCTCGTCTCCTGTTTCCAAGTCCAATAACTGGGAGAATATAAATGGAGGAGGATTGTACAGTAACTCCAACATGCAGAACATTCTCATTAGTGGAAGTGGGATCATGGCGGCTCCCACAAGCACAGCAACTGCGCAGCTACTCATCGGTGGTTTGCATGGTGGATCCTTTAACGACGGCGGCCATAGTGATCATGGGAGTGTTTACTATACCCCATCTAACAACCAGGAAGAATCAATGGCACAGCTGTATTACGTGAATGCAGCGGCAGGATTCTCAAACGCGGGGTTTCATTCTGATGGTCGTCAAGCTGGACTAGTTACCACATTACTATATCCTCCACAGGATGGAGGAACTACTGCCCCTCAATCGTCCAGCGACCAAAGTCAACAACAATTTGACTTTCCTTTCATATCCCAAGATGCAATTGCACATGGCGCAGTTAGCCAACGAGCTCTTGAAGCTTCAGGAGCAATCCCAGGAATATCTCTTCACGATCACTCAGCCAGTCGCAGCGGAAACCATCACTACAACTGGCGAAACGGAGGGAATGAGCACTCGTTCCTACCTATGAATGAAGAGTTGAACCAAAACCACCAATCACAGTTTGACACTGATCTGCCTCAATATGGAATAACACGTGCATGCCAGGCAGATCTATCACGCATGCACCAAACAGATCATCTCCAATCTGAAATTGGTTTGCAAATGGATCGTTCACACGGAGTATCTGTCACTGGACAAGGCTTGTCTCTGTCTTTATCTTCGCATCAATCTCACTTTCATTCGGGGGGAGGACAACTACCCGATTCAGAACAAATGAATGCAGTTGCAGCGCAAGCAGCTGCAATAGCGAAGACCAAGGAACTGGCGTCCAGATATCTAACAGGGGCTAGTGCTGATCTTAGTCGTTTCCGAACGTCATCAAGAGATGATGTCATGGGCATGGGGGCAAGATTTTTACAAGAACACATGGACAGTGGAGGCAGGAAGCATCTCGCATCAAGCAGCTATAGTGGCCCATCAGGTACGGCCGGATCGAGTAATCACATATCAGCGTCCAAATTTCTACGATCTGCTCAAGCCATCCTCAACGAAGTCTGTAGGGTAACACCACTAAAAAGGCCTCCAAATTCTGTTAGATCATCTGATCAACAGCATTGGAGCATGGCTGGGGGTAGCTCAACAAGTGTTGATGCCAACTTAACCTACAATGGAAGAGAGGAGCGCTCTGGAATGCTCGCTGGAGAAGTTGATTCCGCTAGAGATCCAGCCTCATTTGTCACCACATCGTCTCTCGTGACTGTTTCTCAGGTTCCTCTTGAATCAGAGATGATTCAAGGTCTTGCCGAAGCAGCTAGGTGTGAAAGTCGAGATGATCTAGAGCTGAAAAAGCAGAAGCTTACTTTGATGCTTGATGAGGTAATTATAATTTATTGTGTGGTTACTCTTGTTAACGGCTGAAAAACCGTAACGCAAGTATGATTTAGACCCTTACGAATTCTTTTCCGTTACCTGGACTGTTGGATTTGAAGAATTTGTGGGGTTTAATTGACGTCACTGACTGCCACGAGTACTTAGCAAGTGTTGCAGCAAAACTGGATCCAGTGTCTTTCGCATTAGTTAGAGTCTCTTAGGTGTTGATGACCTAGACGAAGTACCAGATTTCATTTTCTCCTGATTTCATGAACGTAGATGTCATCGGAATAGGAAATGTCAAGCATGAAAATCCGAAAAGAGCGCTTTTAGTAGAGTCAAGCAATACTCCTAAAAAAGTCGGCTCTGGCGCATAATATTGGTCCAATGCCGCGTAGACAATTGTGGTTCATGTGACAGTGTCCATAATACAAACTCGGAAGTACAGAGTCCCCTACATTTAAAATATTCGTCTAGACCTTGCTTTTGATGCCTAACGTATTACCGCTCGGCCTGATACTTACAGTAAGTTTACCATCCGCACAAACGCATTATCATTTATATTTGGATTCTAAACTGTAGTGCTATTTTCTAAAATGAAATGTTCTCATGCACAGGTTGAAGCCAGATATCGCCGATATTGTGACCACCTCCAGCTCGTCATCACTGGATTCAATTCCCAAGCAGGACCGAACACAGCGACTCCTTACACAATACTAGCCCTCCAAGCAATGTCCCGTCACTTCAGGTTGGCATACTGTTCTTCATACTTCAAGTAGCATCCTGAAGAAAGACTCATACTCTACAAAGTACAGAAATGATTGGGTTCATGACCTGAAGTGACGCTCTTCACAAATAAAAATTCATCCATTGCATTGTGAAGTTAGCATAACTCTGTTTCGTAACTGTCACTCTGTCCATGATATGCATAGCAAGCATGTAAATACATCATAGAATTACTGTTCAGTAAAAACATTCCACGCATCGTCTTGCCTGATTAAGGCAATTGACTCTTACCAGTAACTTCAGAAGTAGGTTAGCTAGATTCGAAAGTAAAGCCGTCTCCACCAATTCATTCTGTAGCCGACTCCTGGAATTCTCTAGCTCATGACTTACTGGCCTGTGCACATGTATTCCAGTGAATTATTTCGAGTGGTCCACTGTGTCCTTGATGATTAAGAAGTTCCATCAAATGTTTTTTGAAATTTGATACATGTGGTCCTTGACATGCTTCAGATGCCTGAAGGACGCTATTGGAAGTCAGCTCAGGATAGTCAAAAGAACTCTCGGAGAAGACGACAGAACAGGTCAAGGAGAAACTTCCAGACTACGTTACGTGGATCAGCAGATACGTCAACAGAGAGCACTCCAGCAACTTGGAATGCTCCAACAGCATGCATGGAGACCGCAACGAGGTCTTCCAGAACGGGCTGTATCCGTGTTGAGGGCCTGGTTATTTGAGCACTTCCTTCACCCGTAAGAAATCTTGCCTTGTACTTCTGAGGTTTTTTGTAAAGGGCAAGACGCACAATAAGTCTTAAATGATAATGAATTAAGTTTGCATCCTAAAATGATCGAAAGGTTTTGCAGACCAGTTTCAATTTATCTAGGTATTCTATTTTTGGCTGACATGCGGAAGTGGCATGATCGGGTCATTTATGACAAATTAGGAAGATCAATTCTATGAGGAAATATTTTAGAGTTTTTTGTCAGCAATTATAGGAACAGGAAACGTCAATTCAGTTACAACCAAATTCTGCACTTGCTGATGCTTGGCGTAATAAATCATGATCAGATATCCGAAAGACGTCGATAAATTGTCCCTTGCGAAGCAGACTGGACTGACAAGGAGTCAGGTATAATATTACTTCAAGCCTTTTCGTGTGGTGCATATATATATATCAGTAGCAGGATTTTGAAAGCTGAAATTTGATATGTCCGCAACCTATGCCCACTCATATAGTTTAATTGTACAGGTTGAGTGTGTTTCATGTACACCCTTCGATTTCCTAGAGTCTTTAACCTGAAGTCCCCTTCCCTACCCCGTGTCCAGAACGCTTAAGTTCAACATCCACTTTTGTCAGAGGGGAGAGAATAACTAGCAGATGTCTTGACAGAGTTACGTGACTTCTGTGAAAGCAGGTCTCTAACTGGTTCATCAACGCACGAGTTCGATTATGGAAGCCAATGGTAGAAGAAATGTACGTGGAGGAACAGAAAGAGTACTCCGAAGATCATTCTACAGCCTTGGCGCAGTCTGAAAGAATGGCAAGAGACCAAGTGGAGATTGAGAACAACACATATGAGCAGTATGAGGGAGGCAGAGGGCACTCAGGTTTGCTCCACGAGATCAGTGCAGGTGCCCAGTCGTCCAGGTTACCGAACGGCGTGAAGAGAAACGATGACAGAGAACATGATGCTGGAGCCAGCGTTTCGGAAGCTGGAGGAATGTCATCTGACACTAACACTGAACTTCATTCACAGCCACTTCCCAGAGGTCATCACCTAGATGTCGGTGTTGCCGGGAGTTATAATCCGGAAGGTCGAGAAGTCAAGAAGCCTAAATTAAACTCTGTATCCGATGCCTTCAACTCTAATTCATCAACTGCGCTTATTCACCCTGGAATGAACGTTGACGCTGGTGAGAACTGCGCACAGCCCCAAAATTTCTCTCCTGAAGATGAATTAGACTTGCAAGGTAAAGACGATACCGATTTTGGTGTTCAGAGCCAATCTATGAATCAGATCAACCAAGACGAAAATGGATACACTATCTCTCAGAGGGGAGCTACGACAGTCGATCAGCTTGAAGCAAACGTTGCTAGCGGGACTTTCGGATCATACAACAGCAACATCGGACATAGATATGGGAATGAGGATTATGCGTCAAGAACAATTTCAGCTGGCCTGACTACAAGTACTGGTGTATCTCTCACCCTAGGATTACGCCACTGTGATGCAAACCAGCTTGGATCTTCGATGGTATCTCCCACTCTCACAAAGAATCCGTACAATATGGATATGAACGATCAAATGAACCAGCTGAACAGGGTGGACCATTTTGAAGGAAGGATTGAAGGTATCAGCAACAATGGTCAATCCTCCGCAACTATGAGCAATGGGCACTATAATCAAATAACAGTACATGAAAATTCTAATAATTCCACCCAACAACTTTCACCTCATCATGAGTTTGTTACCAGTTGATGGACCAGGTAATTAATCTTCGCATAGTGATTACCTGGCATTTGTGTGAAAATTCACCTAGCTTGATGACCTTCTGTTAGTATGAACTCTGATGTAACATAGATTTGATAAGTCAAGTTTGAAAAATTTCACAAGGGCGTTATGAAAAATCCATACATGGGAATTGGCTAGTGATTACCATTCCACAAATGTTGATTTGCTAGAAAGTTCCAAAATATCCCAGATTATAAACCTTCCTGTGGTCATTTTCTTCTTTTCCCTGTAGTTTTGACTCTTCAGATTTTGTGTTTCTAGGCTGTGACAGATTCAGGGATTATCGAAGTGCCAACCTCCAGCATATAGAGATCTCTATTTCAAGATTGAAAGAGGTGAAAGCCAGTTGTTTCATTAGGCTAAGCACAAGTCTTGCATTTATCATATAGCACAATCATCATGTTATGCATCTGAATTTTCTGATTGTGGTATGCCAGATGCTTTCAAATATATGCTCTGTACTCACATAATCTATGGCAGGAAATTTATGTACATGTGTGCTTTTCAGGGGATGTGTACTTGGTCTTAGCTCATTCATGTGGATTTTGTTGTCCTGATCCATTAGAAAAGCTGCAACTATAATCTGTCACAAGCTGCTTGAACACATGCATATCTGAATGTCTCAAAGTTTAGTTTGTATTATAACATGTAATGAAATTTGTTCTCCTTTATGTGTTAGACAATGTCTTTGCATTAAACTTTATATAATGCACAGTAAGGCTTTTGTTTTGAAGCCAACTTTGACAATGCATAGTACAATTTCACAACTAAAATGTGCATTTTGAAATTATATCTTCTAAAAACCCTCCTTAAATTCAGTTATTTATCATATCATTTTTGGATAATCTGAGAATCCTCCATAAATAACCGTTTTAAAAAAATTAATTTTTCAAAATGATTGGTTTTGTGGTCAATGAAAGATAAAAATAAAAAATAAAATAAAGTAGTTGCTAACTTCTTTGAAGAAATATAAATAAACATAAATGATAGAAGAAAATTGTTACTATGGTTTCATTTAAAAAAACATAAACTCATTCAGGTTATTTTAGTTATTTATTTTGCATTTGATAAAAATTAAAAATTTTATTTATTTTTTTAATATTATCATAAAAAATATTTTACTAAATCAATTTTTTGATGATAACTTAAGCTTATTACTTTTAAAATATAGCAACAACAAGTTATATCTTATTATACAACATACTCAAAAATTAAATTAATTTTTTAAAGTAATAATTAATAATAAAACTTACAATATTTTTTTAAAAAAATTATTTTTATTTTTTTATTATATATATATATATATATATATATATATATATTTTAAAATTTTATTCTTTAATATTTAAAAAAAAATTATTTTCTTATTGACATATCAAAACTTGATATTAATATCATTATTAAAGTTTATTTTTATTAGATTCAAATACTTTTTTGGATCTAAAATTATATTTTATTCTTTAAATATCAATATAATTAGAATATATATAAATTTGTAGTTTTTTTAAAAAAAATCTAAATTATTGTATGTATCATTGAAAATTGCATGCTTTTATATTGTTCAAATATATCATATTTTTACTAGTATAGAATATATCAGTTTCTATATATATATATATATATAGAATTGATATTCAAAGATTATTAATGGCTACAAACATAGAATCTTATAAAGATATTTATCTAACATTACAATACATGTGTCCTAGCTAAAGTTCCAAGGTATTAACCATGTAGTATCAAATACATTAATTTAGATTAACTTTTGTAATGACAATATATTTATGTACTATTAAGAAAGAAAGAAGAAAATCAAGAAGAAATATAGTTATAAAGTAAGAAGAAATTATAATGATTATTGTTAAATACAAAAAATATATATATATATGTCTTGAACTAAGATTTGAATATAAAAACATTGATAAGTTTGAGAATGGTCTTTGTCTTACCTATATATATACTAATTAGCAAAAAAGCCATGTAAAAGCTTCCTAAGGACCACAAGGCTAGTAGATTAAGTATCAAAGTGTAAGCTGCTTCTATAGTAGCTTCAATAAGTAAAAAAAAACTTCTTAGAAAAGTTATTCTAGCCATATGGTGCATCAATAAATCCAATTTGCATCTCAAAAGCTTCTTTGATGTTTTTTCAAGAAGAATATATTTACTTAATCTATTTCTATTTGTTTCTACATATTTCTATTTATTTAAATAGCAATGGTATTTATAATATATAATTTGCTTTAACCACTTTATATTCTAAAATAACTATAATAATAATTTTTAATAGGATTATTATAATTTTTTAAAATTTCAAATAATAAAGAATCAACTTTGGTAATTATAGACCATTTTATCATAAGAAGTTATTATATCTTTTGCTAAAAGATTATTTTTTGAAAAGAAACAACTAAAGATTTTTTAATAATATGTATTATTTTCATAGACATCTAAAAGATATACAAAACTTATACAAAGCATTATCAAAAACTTCAATTGCAATTTAGAGTAAGAGATTGAATATAAATGCTTTAAAAAAACAAACAAACATATTGACCATTGAAGAAGTTAAACTATCAAATATTAGATTTACTTACAACTACCTACTAAGTCAATCTAATTAGTATTTTCCTTGAAATCTTATCTAATATAAAAATCCATCTAATTTTTTATCTTTTTTTCATCAATGTCTAATACAAGTCACATAATTTAAAGCAAACTTCTTTACTAGCAACTTTGATTTTAATTAATAAAAATATCAAGTATGAAGTTCATAAAATATTTAATTTAAGACTCAAATATAGATATTTAGATTATTTTATAAATTTTAAAAAATATGATATTAGCAAACAAATATGGAAGCTATTATCTAATATAAGTAATATTTTGATAAAAATTTGTGAGTTTCATTAATAATATCCTCATAAATTAGAACCAATGTGTCTATATAAATTTAAATATTACAATTTGTAAATGATATTGAGAAAGTAGCTTCAAGAATTTATTTTTTAAAATTCAATTATATAAAAGAAATAATAAAAATGTTACTTATTAAGATGTACTCTCTTGACCTACATAAAAAAGATATCAAAGATTTTTTTTTTTGAAACTAAATATTACAAAAGTCTACAACATGACATCATGAAGCTTCTAAATCAAACCAACTACTAAAGCAATCTATAAAAACCAATCCTGGTGAAATTAATATTCTAAAAGACAACATACTTTTAAAAAAAAACTCATATTTATAAACTAGTAAATCCATGTGCCATTGATTACAAAACCAATATTGTAAAATTTTCTTCACTTTTGCCTTCAAAGAATCTTCTGTTTCAAATACATCTCAAAGATATCACATCAATATCATGATTAATACTCTCGTGCTTTAAAACCATCTCAAATGTGTTTCCTCTAAAAAGAATTTAATACTTCAATAAATATATATATATACATATATCCCAACCATCAAATGCACATCCTTTGTTTCAAATACATCCTTTGTTTATTTCTTGAAAGGACCAAGTAGGGTGCTAAAGACAGTTCAGATAAGATTAGCTTCACCATCACATAAGAAGAGCTTCTCCTTGGCAATCTCATTGTCCTACAGCAGCAACTTCCAAAGGCTTCAAAGATAGTCATCAACTGGGTACAATCTGGTTTTCATGGTTCTGTGATCAAGCCTGCTCCGGCATTGCTTGCCAATTGCGACTACTGGTGGGCTCAGGAGAGAGAATCCAATTC
Source organism: Physcomitrellopsis africana (assembly GCA_036785485.1). NCBI lineage: Eukaryota > Viridiplantae > Streptophyta > Bryopsida > Funariales > Funariaceae > Physcomitrellopsis > Physcomitrellopsis africana. The sequence goes on along the minus strand of JAWRVF010000134.1, from coordinate 396,098 downwards.
AGATCACCAAGGATGGCTTTCACGATCAATCTAGACACGCAACTTGAGGACAATCTTGTGCTAAAAACAACACAATATGGAGGAGAAACTGGCGATTAGGGCGAAACGACAGTTGCGACTTGCAGGCTGAGCCACTAGTGTCAAGTTTTTTGTTACATTACAGTTAATGGGGTTTCATTGGTTTGTGGGCTGGCTTCCTACAAACACTCCGAACGCATCGCGCCAAGCTGCGGGATGACATGCCTGGGACGGAGCACCGAGTAAGGCTGCTGCTTCCATTACAGAGGACAGTTTTACCATGAGAACGGCTTAAAATACGCTTGTGCTGCGAGGACGTCTTCATGCTAAACTGAGTGTCTAGTCTGCAGATTTGTTAAGGTATCGGTAGTTGATTCATTATGAATATTGAGTTGGGTACATAGTTCTGGTTGCCTAAGTGGACAACGGTGCCTAAGCTTTTCAATACCACATGACTAACATTTGTAGTCAAGCTACTAGAGCTTAGATGTGGGTGATGCTCACCCTGGAGCCTGACCCACCCAATGCGTAAGATAGTCCCAGTTGTCGTATCCAAGCCTAGGTACAGTTTCCTATCCCAGTTGATCGATGAATGCACGGTGCTGCAGACCCCTAATCACGTACCAAACACGGGGATAGATGATATGGACACATCAGTAGCATAAGTTCCCTAAAAGATCGGAAGGGTCCAGTGCAGCGATTCCTTACGGACCGGTCCGAAAGGTGCGGGTAGTGGAAGTCATACAAAGCAAGGGCATGACCAAGTATTTGCTGTATGCAGGTCGGACTGCAATCGGATCAATATCCCTAGCTTCGGTGTCAGAATTGGGGGGTCTACAGAACAAGGCGGAAAGAAATAGGTAGATGCTTCACCGTAGGTGCACTCGGCAAGACCGTTGTACACAAGCGTAGGACGTAGGTTACTTCAATCCTGTTTGGAATGATGAATATCACCCATACCGACATGAAAGAACGTTGCCTTCCTGAGGGGGGTCCTCTATAACGCAGTCTTGGTGAATGAGAGTAGCCGCCACATTAGTTGAACCATTCCGGCTGCCTGTGCGCTGTGCTCGTAGAGAAGATTCTGCTTCACTGTTCAAAACCCTTGACCGCGGACGAAAGTTACATCTCACATAACTTCGAGCTTTAAAGTACGTCCTTCACGATAGTTACATGATATTCGCATCCATACATTGTGGTCGGTGAGTTAGCACCGGTTTCCCAGCCTTTGTTCCACATATGGTTCCCTACCCAGAAAATCCAGTTCAGATACTACACAACCACCTGTAGCATTATTACAGCACCAAGACATTTCTAATTTGCTTACAGACAATAACCCATGTATATAAAATCGAGACTGAATTCGCAAATTCATATGCATCGTATGCATATTATATATACACGATGTATAAAGTATCCGAATTACATAGACTCCTGGAAAGCACATAAATCGTGGAATTTTAGAGTACGTTCCGAGCCCTCAGGCAAGGGGCTCACTTCAGTGGTCAAAATACCAGAACTGTTCTGCACCCCACAGTTGAACCAGTGGGCCGGAACGAAGGTCATTTGTTGTCACAGTAGAATGCTCCCATGAGTCTAACAAGGACTACCGAAGCGTCTCACAGCTTTTCCTTTTCCCCACCACCAATGACTATTGCCAATGTTGCAACCGCAGGCAAGTGACGCGCTTTCAAGCTACGTTTGGAACTTGTAACAAAGTACACGTCAAAGCTCACAGCCCTCCATCACTGCAACTTGTTTAAGAAGAAATTACGCAGCAATCTGTGCTATCAGAACTGGGTACCTGACCAAGAGTGTTCACTGTTGTGGCTTCCATACCTGCGCCGAAGACTTCACCATCGCCTGAAACGACGATGTTTCTCATTCACGAGGCCTGGCGGACCATAGAGAACTAAGAGCTCGAAGACGAGCAAAGTAATCACCCATCGCAAGAAGCCCTCGGGCTACTTGGCGAGTGGTTAATACCCGGTGAATTTGTTGTAACGTCTGTTGTCGCAAATGATCAGCCTGTCGTCGTACATAGTCAGTCGAAGAACCTAACTTCAAAATTAAAAAGTTTACTTTTCTAAAGATGAAAATAAAAACTTAGCAGCTGACGGAAAGAATCACAATTATGCTCTACAGAAATGCAGAGAAACCAAACTTTAACTAGAGGAACACAAGCAGTATACTTCTAAAATTCAACCCACAGGATGCTCAAAGAATCATACAGCACTCAATTTCAGATAAAGTACGTACCTGACGCACGAAACCTTCGAGGTTCCCAAGTTGTCCCATGGCCACAGCCATCTGTCCCATGTAGTTGGCAACATTTGCAAGAGAACCAGCAGACAGTGTTTCGGCAAGCGACTGCTGAAGTTGTTCCATCCCTTGAGAAAGGGCCTCTTCACCCTGTTGAGAGGACTGCTGCAGATTGCAGATATTTAGCAACTGCTGCTCAGTCAAAGGTTCAATTTGAGGTATTAATATCTGCACACAACCAAAAAAAAAAAAAAACAAAAAAAAAAAAAAAAACATACCTCCACCATGTCAGGCATCAAGGTGATGGAAAAAGACCTGCTCCTACTAAAATGATACATGTCTTCAATAAGTCAAAGCTAGTAGGTGCCGGGAATTATTTCAACGTGGCTCATAGCATTGGTAGGGCCAGCACCTTTAGTAACTCAGAGGGTCGGCAGCCACCAATCCATACAAAGCATCGCTCTGCAGGAGTTTTCCACATGCCGGACACGAGATGGAACACGTCGGCTTTTGCAGCAGCGTCCTTGAGCCGAAAGAGGTCGTCATAGTGGGCCATACTCCCATCCACTAGTACACGTAACTCAGCGTCGGCGACATGAGCCTGCAGAGCAACCCGGAGCTCACTCATCTGCCGGGTATGATCTTCAACCCACCTTGCATACTCCAGGTCAAATGCAGCAGCTCCTGCTATCCCAGATCACCCTCGCTAAATTAGAAACCGAGGCTCTGATCTCCACTAATAGCTAAGCACTAACCTAAATCGGGAGAAACAAGAAATAAAATATTCTGGTTTGTAAGCTGCCTGAGAAGGTTAAATAAAACGTGACAAGACAATGTAAAATGAGATTCACAAGACCTGAACTGTATGCGTTTGCTCCACCAACGCCACCCGAGTGACCATTTTGGTCACTGTACGAACCAGGTCCAAGGTATAGACCCTGCTAAAGAAAACCAAAAATGTACCACACTCCTATTCAGAACGAGAACGAGAACAGGGAAATAATCAAATTCAAAAGCTGCGAAGCTGAAGATATACGCAAGTTCCGCGCGCATAATAATAATACTCAAATAGCTAACATGGCAGATAGACCCAATAAGTAGCTGGTGAACTAAGACAGGAGGCACGCAATGACCAAATACGGAGTCTGGGCCTCCTAAAACTGCACTAACAATCAAATCAAAACTACTGCAGGACTCAAGCGCGCTTAGGACTTCAAAAGTGGCCTGGAAGGTTCACCTCGTCCCACTTTGATGATTGTGCTGGAAAGTTAATCAATTAACTAATTAGTGATCAACTTGACTTGTTCTCAAAGTGCCCTGAACTAAAGTTCAACAACCTTTAAATGAAGCAAGTAATGGTATCTTTGTGTGCGTGTGGGAGGCTTCATGTATATATATTGCACGAAAGCAACAAGAATGATATGGAGGGACAAACCTGTTGCCGAGTTCTTTGAAGCTCTTGCTCGAGCTGGTTCAGCTTTATGCGGCTGGACTCCAACTGCTGCACATATGCCTGAACCACAAACCAACAATTTGTCACTGCCATCACACTGCAAACACGTGATGTCTTCGTTAGTGCAATCAGGAGTGCACTTGTCCACTAGTTTGACCGCTCACCTTTTTTCTAAGCCTACTTTTTCGGGCTGCCTCACGATTTTGTGCTAACCGCCTTAGTACCTGCATCACATCGGAGGTCCGACATAAGGAGGTGAACTTTGCAAAATCATCACAACCTGCCTACGAAGCAAAGCCTCTGACGATTTTCATACTCGGATATCCTCTGCTGGTGTGTAGAACGATATTCATCACAGAAGAAAGGAAAAAAAGTCATCAACTACAAATCATACAGCTTTCTTGTGTTGTTAACGGCATCCAGCATACGCAATCGTACCTTAGAATCGCCATTCTTAATTCCAGTTTCGAGACTGGAACCGTTTGAGTTTCTACCGCCACTAGCTAAATGTTGCCCATCATCCAACTGCCACAAGATCATGGAGAAGACAAAAATAAATATATAAATAACCTCAAAAAATGCTACACATAAGCTCATAATCACCCAATACGCAGTATGGGCTCATGACCACGCAATCAATGGAAACCAACTCAGGTGTCAGCAGATTGGGCATCCGCGAAGTCAAACACCAGGGTGCCGTTCAGTCGCATACCTTCGCATCACCGTCCATGTCAGAGGATGAATCCGTCCTTGCACTTGCACTGTTGTCACCCATCTTGATAACTCCACAAACCTTTCTACTATATCTCTGAACCTAAGAAAATGACGTAAAGAGAAGTCGACAGCGTGAGATTGTATTCCAAACAACACCCAGTAGGTTTCCATGTCATGAATTCCACCTGTTGAGTTCCATTTAACCACATTCTGCACCGGAAGTCTCTTGCTTCAGGAGAGCAAAATCCACCAAGATCCTACACCATCGCCACTCTCCTTTTCCTTGACGTCTCTATGCAAACCGCCCAGGCTCATCCGTCCTCTACCTTCCCATCTAATTACCCCCTCAAAACAAACACGCTCACTCGGCCATCATTCCAGCTCTCACATCACCTTCCCGCCTTTTTCCAAACTGCACAGCTCAACGAGCCCACCTCCCGGTGCCTCTCACCTCACACAAGCGTCATACCGCCACAGAGATTGATCCCACGACCACAGACGCCCAACACCAAACCCTTACTCCTCTGGGCTCACGTATACCGGACGATAAATGGAAGCAGCAGGCTCAGGCCACCTTTAAAGGGCCAACCCAGCTTGAAAGACGCAACCAAAAGTGGAGCTTACTCCGTCCCACTGCTAGAACACCCGCTGCCCACTCCACCCCACCACACAGAAGTTAAAGCAATCGACTCATCATCCCGCTTGCCCGCGCTCCCTCCCAGCCCCTAAACCCAATCACCATGAACACACACACTTACACTTCGACTCCACTCAACACCACCGAAACCGGCGCAAAGGCACAAGACCGAATAAACACCCAGGTTCACGCACTATACGCCAATCTATGTAGCAGTCAAGGCAGCGAACCATCGCGACCCACAAATTGCAGCAGCACCCACGGTAATCGGAGAGCGGGGGAGACATGGGAGTGGACACAACAGCCATATGCACCTCGAGGGCTAGCCGAGTCTGACAGTTAGAAGCACCTCCGTTGACTAACACCCCGTGGCTGGGCTGAGCCCCTCCTCCTCCTCGTCTTCCTCTTACTCTTCCCTCCTCCGCTTTCCCCTTACGTCCCTGCCACCGCTGGGGCGCGCCCACTCCCGCGAGGGCATGTCCTGATTGGGCACCATAGTGTTGGTCGCGCTCGCCTCGTCGGCTTGGTGCGGCCTTCCACGATGCGTTTGTGACGCCATGGCTGCGGTGGGGGATGTGACTCCGTGTGTGGCGGATGCCACGCGCTCAGCCGCCATTCGCCGTGCTGACGAACCGCTTAGCAGGTCTCGGGAGGGCGCGAAGCTGCGCCGTCCTCACCCCTCCTTCCTCTTCCCCTTCCCATGCCTCGCCCGGCCAAACCCCCCACCCCACTGCTGTTGCGTGCAGCCCTATTCCACTGTGCTTCTTTTCCCCCCCCCCCCGCGCTTTTCAACTAAAGCTCCCTGGTGCTTTTCAATGGCCTGTACGAGTGCGGGACGACTGCCTCCGTCAGGGTTCCCCCATTGCCGTGAGCTCTGTCTCTCGCTCTCTCTCAGGCTGCCCTTCCTCTTTGCTCAGTCCTCCACATGTTTTGGAGTTATGCTTCTATGATCAGCAACAATTACAACATGTTGTTGGTCTCAAGTGACTAGTGATGAGTTTTTTTTCTACACTGTGTTGGAATAGTAGATGGGTTTAGTGTTTTGAGTTTCACTGTTTCTGTCTTTGCCAGAGCACCCAGTTTTGTGATTTGCTTTTCTGTTTTTATTTTATTTTATTTTATTTTTTAATTAATTGGTAATGCTTTGGAAGGATTGATTGGATGTGGGGAGGAAAGAGGGTAAGGGTTGACTGTGTGTGTGTGTTCAATCCATGAGGTTCCATTTTGGCTGCTGTGCAGTAGTGAGAAAAATGGTGCCTCTGGTTTCTGATTTGTGAGTCACGTTTTGTTTGTTTGTTTTGCTTCCTGTTCAATGCATTGACAATTGGCTCACTGGTAAGGAAGTAAGTACATATTTTAATTGTGTGTACGTGTGATTATTATTTTGAATGTTAACTAACTTGGTTTTAAGTATTAATGAAATGATACATTTGTGTTTGTTGTTGTGATGTACATTTTGCTTTGTGGTCACATTGAAAAATAACAGTGAAGTTTTTGAAAATAATTTGTTTTTGAAAATGGCATATATATGTATATATCTTAAAATAATAGACATCTTATTTTTATATACTAATTCTATATTTATTTTAAATTAAAAATATTTATGAATTATAAAACATAAAAAGAAGCAAATAATTTTAAGTTAAATTACACAATGTTGATTTTTTCTTTAAAATGATATTTTATTTTATATTATCTATTCTTTAAATAGTAAGAGTAATATTAAAATATGATAAAAATATAGATGTATATATATATATATATATATATATATATATATTAATAAAAATTATATCATTTGATTTAAAATAATAATTTAATTTAATTTTGTGCTATATACAATTATAAATTACGTATTGAATTATATTATGTGGCATATTGTATTTGACAATAGTGAGATTATTAGTCATAATGAAAAAAAATAACTCTATTCTTCTTTAATATTTTAGACAAAGTATGTAACTCTTCTAGATATCCTTCAATATTTATATGGTAATATTGGTAAATACACATGTTAGTTGTTAATTGGTAGAAATAGCAACATATTACATATTACAATTACACAAGATAGTTTCATATATAAATTCTCAATAATACATGTTTTTATTTTTATTTTATTAAAAATAAGACAAGATTTGTAGGCAATATTATATAGGCTTAAATATAACATTAAGTATGTTAGATTGATTTTAAATAAATATATTATTTCTTTAAAAAATAACTAATAATACATATATACATAAAATATATTGTAATAATATAAAATTAGCAAAATAATAGTTTAGTAGTCTACTTTATACAAATTTAAAAACTAAAGCTATACAAACATGTAAATTATCTTTTAATTAGATTTTTAAGTAAGCACAATAAATATATATATATATATATATATATATATATATATTCTTTTTAAGATTCAAATTTCAAGGTGATTTGTTTTTTAAAAAAATCATAAATTTTTAATATTAAAAAAAATAAAAATAAATATTGTATGGTATCACGGACATAAGATTTATTCCAGTAATTATCTAATTAATATAGACCAATAGAAGTAGGTAAAATAAGTTGATTTGATAATATCTGATACAGAAGCTTCTTACAAGCTTTATAGATGCAAAATCACCTTTATACATATCTATAGGTGATTGGTAGGTTAGAACTTGGTCAACAAGCTAGCCACATGGCACACATGTTGGTAGCTTGTAAAACAAGCTAGCCATGTGTTGCACATGTTAGTAGCTTGCGGAACAAGCAAAGTACGTGGCGCACTGTCAAGGACAAGAACTCGATGAAATCAAATGGACAAGTGAGACTTCTCTTATAAAATAGAAATAAGAAAATATGTATTCAATAGAAATTGGAATGGCTATTGTCAAAAGACAAGACAACTAGAGACTCTTGAAACTAGATTAGAAGCAAGAAAGGAGTTGACAAGAGTGAAGAAGGCTTCACTCTTATCTCTATATATACTATCTAACTAGAAGCTATGTGGCGATGTTCTATAGGACCTCCAATATGTGTTGACTTTGAAGGCCACTTGCCTTAGCTTGCAAGGCAAGTTTTTTATATGTGCGCCACGTAGTTAGCTTGAAAAACAAGCTATTAATATGTGTGGCACATGGTTAACTTGTTGACCAAGTTTCTAACCAAGAAATCAACTATGGACACCTATACGGTCAAAGCAGTATCTATGAAGCTTCCAGGAAGTTTCTCTAAAAGATATTATAGAATTAACCTACTTTTATCTATTTTTACTTAGTTCTACTTAATTATATAGGTAACTATGTGTATGTCCATGACATTACCCCTCCTTTTAGGCATGAGTTCCATGAAGAGCAGTGGTTAGATGTTGAGGAAGTTTAAGATGCGCCGGATTGTATTTGCTACATACTCTGATCTTTATTCTCTTTGAAGGTAATTAATGGGTCCTCTGAGCCATCGATAATGTCCCATTCCGGGGCGGGAAGACCACCATGTTATTTGATCATTGTTGTGATTTTCATAACTTCCTTTGAATAACACATTTGGAACACCATCAGGAGTTGTTACTACCTCCAATAAAATCACCAAACATCGGGAGTCTCTTCCAAGGTCGTGGTACCAAACACATTGTATCTCGCCATCTATTCGAAGAAGGACATGTTGTTCTTGAAGATCTTCATCTCGGTTGCGTCGTCTTGAAGGTTGTGACAATCGCAACGTCTCATCCGGCAAGTCAACAAATAAAGGCTCTTGAGTCGAATCCGCTGGTTGTTAGTTCTCCATTTCCTCAGCGCCACAAATACAAAGAAGTTACAAACAAGGTTAGAAAGTTGAATGTTATCTTGCCTAGATCTTGTTTTTTTTATTGGAGAGGTCTTCATTTTGGTTTTAATGGATGTCGTTGATGAAAGGTCTCCACCTTCCTTGCTGCATTTACAAGATTCTTTGCCGGTTCCTATGTGCGCTCACTGATATTGTATCCGCGTCAATGAATAAGATATTCCAACCTGTTTTGGCGCCGCCTCGAATCTAAGACTTCTTCCACCTCAAATTCTTCATTGTTATCCACTTCTATAGGAGGCAGTGGCATTTGTTTTCTTCCTTGTATATTTGTTGTCTTATATGGCTCAAGTAGAGACACATGGAATACAGGATGAATCTTCATAGACTCCGGTAGCTTTAATTGATAAGCGACTGGATTGACTTGTTCACAAATTGAGAATGGTTCAAGCCTACGATAGTCCAACTTATTACAAGGACGAACAACCTTGATATTTCGACGAAGTAGCCATATCTTATCACCAATATGGAATTGAGGTTGTTGCTTGCGATAGATATCTGCATTGGTCTTTTTTCGTTCCTGAGCTTCTTTTAATCGCACCTTCATTGTTGTATGTAGCTCTGCCAACTGATTTGCCAAATCTTTTGCCGCAGGATTATCAGCTTTTAAAAAGTCAAAAATATCAAGTTGTGGGTAATAACCGTAATTGGCAAAGAAAGGTGTTTGTTGAATAGAAGAATGTACCGAATTATTGTAAGAAAACTCTGCCAATGGCAAAAGAGTTGTCCAATCGTCTTGATGGTAATTGATGGTACACCTCAAATATTGCTCCAAGACTTGGTTCACTCGTTCCGTTTGACCATCTGTTTGAGGATGGAAGGCTAAAGATAGTTTTATATCCACCTTCAATATTTTGAACAGGGTTCTCCAAAATTTGGATATAAATTGCGTTCCTCTATTTGATATAATATCCCTTGGCAATCCATGATAGCGATAGATGTTGTCAAGAAAGAGCTTAGCTGTTTCTTCACCTATGATAGATTTTGTACATAGTACAAAGTGTGCCATCTTGGTGAACCGATCTACAATCACGAATATGGAATCATATAAACTTGAAATTGGTAGATCTGTGATAAAATCCATAGAGATAGAAGACCATGGTTGTTCTGGTATAGGTAGTGGTTGGAGAATTCCGTAAGGTTGATGACGAGGGGTTTTTGATCTTGAACAGACATCGCTTGATTGTACAAACTCCTTAACTGCCTTCCACATTTGAGGCCACCAAAAATCTCTTGATATTAGTTCCAGAGTCTTGTTGTACCCAAAATGTCCTACTGCGAGAAAATTGTGACGAGCTTCAAGAGCACGTAGTCGTGCTTTGCCTTCTGGGATATACAAGCGTCTCTCAAAGTAGAGTAGATTGTTCTTGAATTTGAACTTGGAAGTATCATGAGACTTAGATGAATTGTTCTTAATATCATGAACAAGAGGGTCTGAGGACATACTTGACTGGATTTTCTTGAGAAAATTCGAATCAACGGTCAATGTTGATTTGATTGCTTGAAGATAAAATTATTCTGGCTTCAAGAGGGTCGTTCTTTGTTGATCAAAAGCTGCATCTCCTTCTTTTGGAGCAAGATAAGAACGTCTAGAAAGGGCATCAGACAAACCTTGTTGTTTTCCTGGCCTATACGTGATAATGAACTCGAATCTTGACAAAGACATACTCCAACGAGCTTGACGACGATTTAAAACACGTGCTGACATGAAATACTCGAGATTCTTGTGATCCGTATATACGGTGACTGGATGGGAGGCGCCTTCTAGATAATGACGCCATTCTTGAAAAGAGTCCACGATTGCAAGAAGTTCTTTGTCGTGGATCTCATAATTAATCTCGACTACTGAAAACTTTCTTGAATGAAAAGCTATTGGATGAAGTTTGTCATCTGTTCCCATTTGTGACAATACTGCACCCAATGCAAAATCTGATGCATCTGTTTCCATAAAGAATGCTTTAGAAAAGTCGACGCAATACAAGATTGGTGCAGAAGTAAAAGCTGTCTTCAAAGCTTCAAATGATGCTTCTGCTTCCTTGCTCTATTCAAGTTTTTCTTTACAAATTAAGCGTATCAATGGAGTTGCAACTTGAGAAAAGTTCTTAATGAAGATCCGATAAAAATTGGCAAATCCCAAAAAACACTGTACATCTCTTACTGTCCTTGGAATTTTCCAGTCCATAATTGTCTGAACTTTCTTAAGATCCATCATTAAGCCATTATTAGAAATGATGTATCCTAAAAAGTCAACTTGAGTAGTGTGAAATACACACTTTTCCATCTTGGCGTATAATCCTGTATCTCTAAGTTTTTGTAACACAAGACAAACATGAAATTCATGTTCTTCTGCGTTCTTAGAGTAGATTAGAATGTCGTCTAAATAGCAGACAACAAAATCATCAAGAAATTCATAAAAAACGTCATTCATAAGATGTTGAAAAGTAGTTGGTGCATTTGTGAGTCCAAACGGCATGACATTATATTCAAAATGTCCATACCTAGTTTGAAATGCAGTCTTCCATTTGTCACTTTCTTTGATGCGGACCAAATTATATGCTCCTCGTAGGTCTATTTTTGTATAGATCTTTGCTTGGCTGAGTTGATCAAGAAGTCCTGAAATCAGAGGTAAAGGATACCTATTCTTGATGGTAATCTTATTAAGCTCTCGATAATCTACGCACATCTGTAAGGATCCGTCTTTGTTTTTTTACAAATAAGATAGGAGCTCCTGCTGGAGATTTTGAATGGCATATGAAGTTCTTAGCCAAGTTCTCGTCAATATATTCCTTCAATGCAGTCAGCTCGTTCTGCGATAAACTATAGATTGGTCCAAATGATGGTTGAGCTCCTGCTTGAAGGTCAATTGAGCAATCATAAGGTCGATGCTGTGGAAGAATATCTACGTTTTTTTTTTCAAAAACATCTTGAAAATCTTGATACTAATTAGGAATATTACTTGTAGTCTTCTCAGTATCCGAAATAGGTGTGGCATATATAACAAAAGATGGTCCTTCTTTTGCCGCATGTATAAAAGCTTTCGCACCTATTAGTAAGGGTTTGGATATACTAGACTTATGTATTTCTACTTGACTACTGGATTCTTGGGTTGAACTACAAGAAAAGTCGAGGTTACAAGAAATCCAATCTATTTGAGGATTATATTTTTCTAACCACGATAATCCTAAAATAATCGGATTTGAAGGGGATCTAATCACATTAAATATTACTACACTAGTATGTCCTTTAATTGCTACATCTAAAGGAACAGTCTCATGGGTGACATCTCCAAAAGATAACAAATGACCATCTATGACTTCTACGTGCACAGGTTTAGCTTTCTTGATTAAAACTATTTCTTGTTTTTTGACAAAGTCTTCGTCTATGAAACAGGCTGAGGCTCCTGAATCTAATAAAGCAAAAACTTTGTGATTTTTAGGTCCTAATGATATTTCTATTGTAAAACAAGGTGAGGGGTTTGAGGAGAGAATAGGACTTTTATAATAAAGCTTGATTTGTTGCAAAAATCCTCGAAATTTTGATCTTCTTCCATCAAATTTCTCGGGCATACTAATCTTTGCCTCTTTAACGCTTAAAGAAGTAAGATTTCTTGGATTCGGTTGGGAGGCTGATCTACTTGCTTCTTTCAGTTGTACAACTTCTTGGCGTAAGCTCTAGACTTCCTCCATAAGTGTTGGAATAGCGCTTCCATGATTATCATTGGTGATTCGTGAAATTTCCACTCTAAGAGTGTTGACAAGCTCCTGAAGATCTGCAATAGTTGCAAATCTATTCTCGCTTCCGGTAAGTGTAGCATTCATGATTTTTCCTTCCATCTTAGACAACTTTGCAAATCTATGATTTGGATTACAGGAGGGTAATCCGCAACCTCTAATATCAAACAAAAATCTTCCACAAAGAGGGATGATCCACTCTCTTTTAGAAAAAAGTCAAGGTTAGAAAGCAAATAGAGTCAATTCAAAGGTGGGTAGTCCGCAACCTTCAAATACAAAGAATAGAAGTGGGGTAATCCACTCACTTCTATCACAAAAAAAGAACAATAAATCTTCACTCTTGTCAAACTGTCAAGGACAAGAACTCGATGAAATCAAATGGACAAGTGAGACTTCTCTTATAAAATAGAAATAAGAAAATATGTATTCAATAGAAACTGGAATGGCTATTGCCAAAAGACAAGACAACTAGAGACTCTTGAAACTAGATTAGAAGCAAGAAAAGAGTTGACAAGAGTGAAGAAGGCTTCACTCTTGTCTCTATATATACTATCTAACTAGAAGCTACGTGGCGATGTTCTATAGGACCTCCAATATGTGTTGATTTTGAAGGCCACTTGCCTTAGCTTGCAAGGCAAGTTTTTTACATGTGCGCCACGTAGTTAGCTTGAAGAACAAGCTATTAATATGTGTGGCACATGGTTAACTTGCTGACCAAGTTTCTAACCAAGAAATCAACTATGGACACCTATACGGTCAAAGCAGTATCTATGAAGCTTCCAGGAAGTTTCTCTAGAAGATATTATAAAATTAACCTACTTTTACTTACTTTTACCTAATTCTACTTAATTATATAAGTAACTATGTGTATGTCCGTGACATATTCTTTCCTCAAAATCCTCTCCTTGTTTTATAATAGATATATATTTAGGACCAAGAAACTACAAAGCATCTATCTTATTAGATTTAGGAGCCTCAGCATGCTTTCTAGATGAACAATTTGTTAAGAATCGTAAAATATCTTTAATGTAATAAACTAAACCCGTACATGTAGAGATCATAGATGATCATCCATTGTCTTCTTAAGATGTCACTTATGAAACTCATCCTATAAAAGTAATAATAGATGGTTATAATAGCTATGTAACCTTTAACATAATTAAATCTCTGTCTAATCCAATTATTTTAGATTTATCATGGCTAGAAAATATAACCCTCAAATAAATTAAAATTCTTGTAGACTTGATTTTTCTCAAAATATTATTAAACATCCTGCCGACCAAGTGAAAAGCTATATGTCTAGTATAATAAAACCCATACTTATAGGTGCAAAAGCTTTTACATACGCAGCAAAAGAAAGATCAACTTTTGCTATTTATACCACACCCATTTCTGATAGTGGAAAGACTTTAAGTGGCATTTCAAGCCAATATCTGGATTGTCAAGACATTTTTGAGAAAAAGAATGCAAATATTCTTTCGAAGCATCGTCTATATGATTATTCCATTGATCTCAAAGAAAGAGCTCAGCCTCCATTTGGACCAATCTACAGCTTATCACAAAATGAGTTGGCTGAACTCAAAAAATACATTGATGAAAACTTAGCCAAGAATTTTATACGTCATTTGAAATCTCCAGCAAGAGCTCCTATCTTGTTTGTAAAGAAAAAAGATGGATCATTACAGATGTACATAGATTATCAATGACTCAACAAGATTACCATGAAGAATAAATATCTTCTACCATTGATATTTGAACTTCTAGATCAATTGAATCAAGCTAAGATCTATATAAAAGAAGTAGATGAATAGAAGATTTCTTTTCAAACAAGGTATGGACATTTTGAATATAATGTTATACCTTTTGGACTCATGAATATACTAGCTATTTTTCAGCATCTCATGAATGATGTTTTTTGTGAGTTTTTAGATGATTTTATTGTCTGTTATTTAGACAACATTTTAATCTATTCTAAGGACGTAAATGAACATGAATTACATGTTTGTCATATATTACAAAAACTTAGAGATATCGGATTATATGCCAAGATGGAAAAGTGTGTATTTCATACTATTCAAGTTGATTTCTTAGGATACATCATTTGGAATGATGGTCTTATGATGGATCCTAAGAAAGTCTAGATAATCATAAATTAGAAGATTCCAAGAACAATAAGGGACATGCAATGCTTTTTGGGATTTGTCAATTACTATCAAATCTTTATCAAGAACTTTTCTCAAGTTGCAACTCTACTTACACGTCTAAATTGTAAAGACAAACTCGAGTGGAGTAAGGAAGCAAAAGCATTATTTGAAGCATTAAAAATAGCTTTTACTTCTGCACCAATCTTGTATCGCGTTGACTTCTCTAAGGTATTTTTTATAGAAACAAACACATCAGACTTTGCTTTGGATGTAATATTGTTCCAAATGGGAGTAGATGACAAACTCCGCCTAGTAGCTTTCTATTCCAGAAAACTTTCAGTAACAGAGATCAATTACAAAATCCACAATAAAGAACTTCTTGCAATTGTGGATTCTTTTCAAGAATGACGCCATTATTTAGAAGGCGCTTCTAATCCAATCATTGTGTATACAAATCACAAGAATCTCGAGTACTTTATATCAACACTCATATTAAATCGTCGTCAAGCTTGTTGGAGCATGTCTTTATCAAGATTCAAGTTTATTATCACTTATCAGTGAGAAAAATAACAAGGTCTATCCGATACTCTTTCTAGATAATCTTATCTTGCACTAAAAGAAAGAGATACAACTTTTCATCAACAAAGAACAATCCTCCTAAAATCAGAGCAATTTCATATTTGAGCAATAAAATCAACATTGATTATTGATTTAACATTTCTCAAGCAAATCTAGTTAAGTATGCCTTCAAATCTTCTTGTTCATGATATTAAGAATAATTCTTCTAAATCTCATGATATTTCAAAGTTCAAATATAGGAACAATTTACTTTATTTTGAAGGACGTTTGTACGTCCCAAAAGGTGAAGTACGAGTATATTGTAGAGTTGTGATTCGGCTACCATGTGAAAAAAATTGTATAGATATGTTTAATATATAATTTACTATGTAATTAAGTAAAAGCTATAACAATGGATTTCATTGGTTACAAGATGTAATTAGGTTATTAATTTAAAAAGAATCTATTCAATAGGACTATTAATGAGGTTTATACAATTTTTTTTATTTTTTTGGTAGAAATTTTGAGGTCGATTAATATTAAAAATAACTTATATATATCTTAAATCACCTTTGTTAGACATTGGTGACCCTTAAAATCTTAGTTTACTTCTTTTATTTGGTGCTTAAAGCACAAAGTATGTAAATCTTATAAAAATAAGGATTAAAAAAAAAAATAGTGTAAAAAGAGTAGTTTGGCCATCCATGTGGATGGATAGAGGTGGATAATAGAAATCTCTATTCTAATTGACCAAAAATCATGCCCAATGGGCTTCAAGGAGGTTGCCCAAGGATTTATTAGGGATTAGGGTTTGTTTTTAAAGAGGAGTCGAATATCAAAGGCTAGATTCAATAAGTTTGGATTTTTGGATATGGTTTTGGTGCAAATCTTGTATGATTTGGACTTTTTATGAAAGGATAATAGGCACTCAAAGTTAGGGTGTCAAAATTCTATCTACTGTCACTCTTTTAAGCATAACGCATGCATACAGAGAGCAATAGACAATCAACAACTAGGGTTGAAAAGAACACTTTCTTGGCTACACTTTTCATGTATAGCTTGATAAAATCTAAGCTAGGATGAAAGAGAAATTGAGGGTTGAAGTTAGTGCTTGTAAGCTAAGGGCAGTAAGTGATCCTACATAACTAGTGGTTACATTCTGAGCTATATCTTAAGCAATTTGATATATTTTTGACTCAAAAGTTTTAAAAGTATATATGTTTATGTTACAAGATTATGTGTAAAAATTTTGTGGCATTAGAATTTTAGGTTTGTGAGATATAAAGAAAACAGTGCTCGAGTGTCTCTAAGCTAGGATTTTAAGCACTTACTAGGGATTTTAAGATATCGGATGATTAGAAACAAATTCTCAATTGATTATTTTTTTTAGCAAAATTTTAGAAAATCATCTACACTTTAAATTTTTTTTATAGAAACTGAATAGTTAGATCAAGAATTATTGGAATCTAAAGATTAAGAAGAAATAAGTCCTTGCAGGTGAATAAAGTTTTGAAGGGTTTTTTTAAAAATTTGAATCTTTTTTATACAAACCTACTTGAATATAAGAGGGTTTATATATATAACTTCTTTTTTGTAAGATTATTGTAATATTTGTCCTTTTTATCAAGGATAAATCACTTGTTGGAATTTTTCCAATAATTTTCAAGTGAATTCTCTACAGCCACAGACCTAGAGTATTCTCAGATAGAAAATCACGCCATATGACAATATGCTCTTGAAGCTCATTACAACTTTTTCGTAGCTGGACATTTCGGATACAATAAGACCTTGGAGCTAATTTCAAGAGATTTTTGGTGGCCTCAAATGTGGAAGGTTGTTAAAGAGTTTATAGTTGTGTAATATTTGTTTAAAATTGAAAACTCCTCGTCATCAATCTTACAAACTTCTCCAACCATTACCTATACCAAAATAATTTTAGTCTTCTATTTCTATAGATTTCATCATGAATCTTCTAAATTCAAATTCATATGATTCTATATTCATGATCATAGATCGTTTCACCAAGATGGCATATTTTGTACCATGGATAAAATCTATCACAGGTGAAGAAACAGCTAAACTCTTCTTTGACAACATCTATTGCTATCATGGATTACCAAGGGATATTATATCAAATAGAGAGACGTAATTTGTATCAAGTTTCTGGAGAACGCTTATTATGATTTTAAAAGTGGATATAAAACTATCTTCAGCTTTCCATCTTCAAACTGATGGACAAACTGAGTATGTAAATCAAGTCTTAGAGCAATATTTGAGGTGTACCATCAACTACCAACAAGATGATTGGACAACTCTCTTACTATTTATAGACTTTGCTTATAATAATATGATATTTTTTTCTACGCAACAAACATCTTTCTTTGCCAATTATGGTTATCATCCACGACTTGATACTTTTGATTTTTTAAAAGTTGATAATCCAATAGCAGAAGATTTGGCAAATCATATTTCAGAGCTACATGCAATAATGAAGGTGCAATTAAAAGAAGCTCAAGAATGATAAAAAATAAATGTAAATATATATCATAAGGAACAACCTTAATTCAATGTGGGAGACAAGGTATGGTTACTTCGTCGCAATATCAAGACTACTTGTCCTTGTGATAAGTTGGACTATTGTAGGCTTAGACCTTTTTTTATTTTTGAACAAATCAATCCAGTTGCATATTGATTATATCTATCGAAGTCCATGAAGATCCATCATGAATTCTACGTGTCTCTTTTTAAACCATACAAGATAGTGTACATACCAAGAAAAAGACAAGTGCCACCTCCTCCTATAGACGTGGACAATAATGAAGAATTTGAAGTGAAAAAAGTCTTAGATTTGAGGTAGCACCAGAATAAGTTAGAATATCTTGTTCATTAGCGTGGATACGATATTAGTGAATGCACATAGAAACTAATAAAGAATCTTGTAAATGCATCAAGAAAAGTAAAGGCTTTTCATCAACGACATCCATCAAAACCAAGATGAGGATCTTCCCTATAAAAGAAATATGATCTAGACAAGATAACAATCTACTTTCTATCCTTGTTTGTAGCTTCTTTATATTTATGATGTTAAGGAGATGGAGAACCAACAACCATCGGATTCAACTCAAGAACCTTCGTTTGTTGATTTATTGGATGAGATATTACAACTATCTCAACCTTCAAGATGACAAAATAAAGATAAGGACCCTCAAGAATGACATGTCCTTCCTTAGATTGATGGCGAAATACAACGTGTTTAATATCACGACTTTGGAAGAGACTCTCAATATTTGGTGATATTTTTAGAGGTAGGAACTATTCTTGATGGTATTTCTAAAATTTTCTTTGAAAAAAGTTATAAAGACCTCAACAATGATCAAATAATAGGGTGGTCCTCTAGCCTTGGTATAAAATATTATCGATGGCTGAAAGAACCTATCAACTACCTTCCAAGGGAACAAAGATTAGAGTACAAGATAAGGACAATTCAATGTATCTTGGACTTTTTCAACATGTAATCACCACTTTTGGTGGAACTCGTCCCTAGAAGAGGGGATAATATCATAGACATAAGATTTACTCCAATAATTATCTAATTAATATAGAATAATAGAAATAGATAAAATAAATTAATTTGATAATATCTTAGAAAGAAGTTTCTTAAAAGCTTCATAGATGCGAAATCACCTTTATACATGTCTATAGGTAATTAGTAGATTAGAAACTTGGTCAACAAACTAGCCACGTGTTACACATATTGATAGCTTATAGAATAAGCTAGCCGTGTGTCGTACTTACTGGTAGCTTGCAGAACAAGCCAAGTACGTGGCGTACGTGTGGGAAACTTATCTTGCAAGTTTGATATGTGTCTTACAAATTAGACACGTGCAGGAGGTCCTATAGAATACCGCCACATAGCTCTTATATAGATAATATAAATAGAGACAAGAGTGAAGCCTTCTTCACTCTTGTCAACTCCTTTCTTGCTTCTAGTCTAGTTTCAAGAGTCTATAGTTTTCTTGGCTTGTGGCAATAGCCATTCTAATTTCTTTCAATATATATAATTCCTTACTTCTATTTTGTTATACTTCTTAGTAGAAGTTTCATATGTTTATTTGCTTTCATCGAGTTCTTGTCCTTGATATATGGTTATTTGAGCCTTTAACCAAGTTCTAAGATTTTATGAAAATATAGAGTAATAGTTTTTATATGGCTCTACCAAATAATAAATCTTATAATACATCTAATATAGTCAAACATCCACTAAAATATACTAAATATATTAATAATATGAACAAAAATGGTACACATGTTTTAAAGTAGTATTATAAAATTTATATTACACAATCAAATTTTGTCATAGATTATAAAAATTATTTTAAAGAAATTTATGAATAAATTTGTCAAACAAATTTTAAAATTTTAAATCAAAAAGTTAAAATTTTAATTTTTAAATATTATATAATTGAATTAGATTTTAATTTTTATAAATTCTATCATATTAAAAATTTATAATAAAAAAATGATACTTTAAAATAGTAAATAGAATTATAAATACAAATTTAAAATACAAATTTAAAATACAAATTAATTTATTAAAATAATAGAAATATAAAATTATTAATTAAGGTTCTTGAAATTGAATTTTTATTTTTATTTGATTTAGAATTTGTACTTAAAAAGGCTTGTTGAAGTCTCATAGAGAAATCCAATCTAAATAACTATTAAGATTAAAAATACATATACATATATTTTAATTTTAAATTTATTATATACTGTTTAATCTGTAATTAAATTAGTTATTTTATTTTATTTCATATACATGCATCAAATAGTAATTTTTTTATGGTTATCAAAATCTTCAATTATTCAATTTCTATAACAAAAAGCATTATTTTTGGGGCTGTATTTACTCAAGATATTTTTATTGCATGTCTTAAATAATAAAAATAAAAATAAAAAATTATAATTCATTTTATGCAATTGTATTAAATGAAAAATAAATCTAAATTTAAATATTTAATATTAATGATTTGATTTTAATATCCTTAAAAAATTGGCATTATACCATTTGGCTTAATAACTATTTTAAAGTTTTCATTTTATGTTTTATAAATGAAGAAAATTTTCTTTTATATATAAATAAAAGAAAAGGATTAATTTTCATCTTAAAAAACAGGCATTAAGATTTCTATGCCTGCATGTATAAAGATTTGAGAGTCATAAAATAATTACTATAAAATAAAGGACGATTTCAATAATAATAATAATACTTGAAAATAATGTTAGATAATTATTTCTTTTATAATATAAAAAATAAGATTTTTCCTAGCATTATTTTAAAATTTTCCAAATCTTAAATGCTTTATAATATTAAACAATTGAATGCATACCAGATTGTTATTTTTTAATTAATTAATCTGTAAGATCATTATAATATGCATATTTATAAAAATTAATCTAAAATAATTCAATTTAAAGTAAATTTTTTAATATTTATATTTGATTTTTTGTTGTTTCAATACATCACAGATGGTGGGGTTTACTCTCTTTAATCCTTTAAAGGGTTTAATGATTGATCTATCATTATAGTATATATGATTAAAAAAAACATAGTATAAGTTTTGGGCGCTTTAAAATACAGCACCTTCTTTTAGAAAGAAGCCAAGATTTCAACATGAAAGATTTAAATGTTCAAATTTTCAAATATTTCAGCGCTGCTTACAATTTATTTTCATAACATCAAATATGTCATCATCTTGGTTTAGACTTTTTGCTACCTATTCTACATAAGAAATAATCCATTGGTTAAAATGAAAATTTTAAAAAATGGTGTATCAAGATTTAATGTAATAGTCATAAAGTAATATAATTCAAGAAAAAAAAAATATGTATATAAAAGATCATACAATCTCTATTTTCCCATGGTAATAATATGGATGCAAATATCTTTTATATATTTAATATGATTTAGTTGTTCTAAAACTATGACCTAAATTCATATGCTAATTTGTTTCAGATGGAGAATATGGGAAGTCTTGTTGTCAGAGATTTGATTATGTTTTATACAAAGATCATTGATGAACATAGTTTGTAATATAATGAAGCTCAATTACAATACAGTAAATATGAAATTATCAATATTAATCAAGTTTCAAGTACTGAAATTCAGTGCAGATCTTTTTGACCAAATTCCATAGGCAATGCAACTATCTAAGAAACTAAACTGTTAAAAGGTGGGTTTACTTACCATCCTTGAGGAAATAAATCTGATGAGATATTGTTAAGGAAGTTGTTTTTATCATGCAAAAGCACCTAAATTTGACAAAAAAGCACATTATAAAATTTAAAAAAAATGTTCAACTTATATAATTGATGTTAACACTTGAGATAGCTAGCACATTATTAAATTATAGAACTAGTAGGAACATTTTATCCAATTTTATTGGCACAAATAAAAGATAAAAGAAATAAAGATAAAACTTACTTTTGTTCCTTTAGTCTATGAAAACAAAAATCGATAAATTGATAAATTATCATAATATATAAATTTTTAAATCTTACAATACTTGATTATAATCACAAAATTGATAACAATTACTGTATACATTTAAATTCTACATGAGTGAAGTTAATCATGTGGTGCACTACATCAAACATGTGAAAAAATATGATGTCACAAAGAACATGATAAAATTTAATTCTTTTTTGATAATAATGATCAAACTATAGCTTGGTCAATGGGTGATTTGGGTTATGACAAGTTGCTTGTGAAACCAATCAATTATCAACAAAGAAAAGAAAAGAAAAGAAAAGAAAAACAACATTGGTGTTTGAATCACCTATTAAATTATTGTAATTTTATAAAGTACTACTGTTTTAGAAACTTACCTTCCAAGAAAAAAAAACTCTAGTACTATAAAATAGAAATTAATTATAAAAATTTAAATAGAAAAAAATAATATGAAATTTATTACTAATGTTTTATTTTTAGCTATTCATGAATATTTATGCTTTTTTAAACTGCTGTTTACAAAAATCAGACTAAAACAATTATTATTACAGAGACCATCTTAAAAGTTTGTGATGGTTTTTTTAAAAAAAAATTCTATATATATATATATATATATATATATACTATGAATAATAAGTAAAAGTGTAAAAGTGTATTTCCGATGCAATTAAAAATTTTAAAGTAATACATTTTCAACATATAATATTAATATAATATAATTTCAATATAATAATATTAATCATATTGATTTATTCTTTACACTTTGTATTAAAATATTATATTAATGTAAATACTAAATTAAGCATTCAAATATTGTAGAATTTAAACAAAATACTTTATTATAATCACAAAATATGTGTGTGAATAAAATTCAAAAAGTTTTTAATGTTTATAAAATATGGACATAATATATTTGCATTATTTTTTCCACTAAAATGTTTTAAATAATATAATTCTATGATGTTAATTTTGGTCTGTAATTTTATTTGTATTGTTTACATTTTTGAGCCCTTTCATATTTTGGATATGATTTTGAGCTTTCTGCAGATTACTCCAATTATAGATACATGAAATTAGAATGGTTTAAGTAAAAGGATTACCATGTATAAATTATATCTATATATATATATATATATATATACTGTTGTGATTTGAACACTAAATATTGTGGACACTACATATTTACTAAGATACCACCTCACTGTTAATAAAAAATTCACCAGTACCAACTTATCGCTTTAAAGCTATGTTGTTCAGCTTTCCAAAGTTTACTTTACAAACACTTCTTCATCAGAATAAGGTTTAGGATGATATTTTTTAATAACTGCATGACATCCTTAATGGCATATCATCATTATCATTATCAGCATTATTTGTGGAATTCCCAATAAAGTTTTAAATCTACAGTGTTGACATTAACAGTAGAATAAAGTATTTTATATCTGTACACATTTTGAAGTAAAAAAAGAACTAATTATAACCATCGATATGAGGAGACTGACACCCCCGGTCTTCTTTCCTCGTACCCTGTTCGGCGTGTTCATACCCTCCAGGGCTAATACCGAGGTGATTCCACGGCACGCATACGTCCGTCGCAACACTAACGAATGATAGTATTCACATGAATGGATGAATGAGTCCTGCAAAGGAGCAGTCTTATCCAGAAGAAGAGTGTCTTTCTGGTAACCAAGCGCTCCAGCAATCTGGATGCTGGAGGTTTACAGTAGGGTTTAGGAGATTCCGCGACGGAACTCGTCGTTCTCGGGAATTGCTGCCGGATTCGAAGGTTCTGTGTCGTGGCGAGAGTCTCTTCCTGCTCAATTGGACACCAGGGCCTCGAATTTCCAGCTACTCGAGCTTCAGTTGCATTTCCGACTCGTGAGGTTGAGACTCTGGAGGAGTTTTTGGAGCTCAGTGGTAGGAGATTGAATAGCTCTGCAGGGGATTGAACAGTCTCTGCAGGTGGACTCGCGCAGTGTATGTTTTGATTTGTAGGCGAGTGCCATGGCTCTAGCTCCCCACTGTCTTGGCCATGGGAGCTGTATGCCTGCACATCCTTTTGGCCCAGGACAAATTATTGTTTCCACAAGGATGCGAATTGTGATGACTTGCAGCAGTAATATTATACATAATGAGGAAACGTCGCAATCCGAGAATCCAGGTCGCGTTAGCAGTAGCAAAAATGGCAGTGGAAATGAGGGCAGCGATGGTGAGCAGCACAAGACGCTGCGAGAGCAATTGCGCTTGTTAAACCTGAACAGCATGAGCAAGAGAGGGCCGGGAGCGAGGTCGGTGAATGTGGAGACGCCCGTTAAGAGCAATAGTCGCAGTGCTAGGTCACCTAAGGGTGGGGGTAGCAATACTGTAATGAAGTCTGTCGTCGTTGGACAAATACTCGAAATGTGAGAATCCTGACTGCTTGACTTTTACAAGATCCCAGTGATGCTTGCTTTAAATTCGTGGAGATACCATATCACTTTGTTTCTTACTTGCAAATTTCTAAAATGTAAGTTAGTCGTCTCTTGTATTTCTTTTTTTTCTGAATCTTCAATTGTGCTGCAGATTAAAGACTGCAAATGAGAGTGAGGAAGGAGTTACGTTGGCAATGAAACAATTTGAAGGTTCGCTTGACCCGTACGACGTTGTCGCTATCCTCAATTCGTTAAAGAGTTGGAGACTGGCACTGTCGTTGTTCAGATGGTTGCGAGCTGAACATAGCTCAAGTCTCAATATCTACACTTACAACGTGATGCTAAAGGTGCTACGGCGCGGGCGTCAATGGGAGCTCTCTCAACAAATTGCTGAGGACATGGCCAATGCCGACGTTCGCCCTGATAACATCACGTATAGTACGCTCATTAGCTGTGCCAATCGCTGCAATCACCAGGTTTGTCATGCTCTACCCTAATTGCAGAAAGATTCTATTCCAAGAGAAAATATCTTATTTATGTTTCTTTTAAAACGAGATGAAGTCTTGATTAGTGGATATAGTTCTTTAATCTTTAACGAAGGCTGTCGTGCTTACACAACTCTTCTCGCCTTCTGTTAGGATGCGGCAATGGCATGGTTTGACAGGATGCACGAAGCAGGGTGCGTTCCTGATGTGGTCACTTACAGCACCATGATAGATGTGTATGGAAAAATGGGCAAGTATGACGAAGCTATCGCGCTATACGAACGTGTGAAACAAGCAGGCTGGAAGCCGGACAAGGTCACTTACGGCACCATGGTGCGGCTTTTTGGAAGAGCAGGGTATATTAGAGCGGCAGTCTCTATATTTGAGGAAATGAAAGGGTCTGGCGTCCAACCCGACGCGATTGTGTACAACATCATGATCTCCTGTCTTGGTCGTGCGGGTAGGATGGGCCACGCACTGAAGATTTTTGAAGAAATGGAGCTAGAAGGAGTGAAGCCTAATGCTGTGACACTGAGCACAGTGATGGAAACTTACAGCAGGTCCGGGAATGTAATGGAGGGATTGGAAGTTTTTCAACGTCTGCGACAGGGTGTAGCTTGTGATGTCATTGTATACAATGCAGTGATCAAAATGTGTAGGGAAGCTGGGTTGGTATCCGAAGCAGAGCAGTATTTGAGAGAGATGACAGAGTCTGGCCATCAGCCCAACGACTGGACTTACAGAAATATGATCAGTCTATATGCGAAGAAAGGTATGGCTGTGGAGGCGCATAGAACGTTTTCACACTTGGTTGAAGCTGGATATCAAATTGATGTTATGGCTTACACCAGTCTTCTCCAAGCGTATGGGAACGCCAAAGAATACAACAAGGTCCAAGAGATTCTGGACGAGATGACGTCAATGAACTGCGCTCCTGATGAGCGGCTGTGCTGTGTAATTCTCAATCTTCTCGACTCATGCGACACAGATGAAGAGCTTGGGATTCTCCGCAGCTGCCTGAGGATGTGTAGCTCAACGATGGATACCATTGTTGGACAGATATTTGAAGAGAACCTTGTGTTGAAGGATCTACGGGGCGAATTGCAGTCATTGTTGAGTGACATCACAGAGGAAGCTCACAAACCAATTTGTAATTCCTTACTGCAGTTGTCTTGGCACAAGGGAGACCGCAACCACGCATTCCAGCTTTTGTCACTCTTTCGCGTGCTGGGCGTGTACACAGGATTGCAGACGAAATCCCCGACTATGTGGTCCCTGCATCTGCGGTCTCTTTCGACTGGCGCGGCTCATTGTGCTCTTCTGAGCTGGTTATCATCTGTGAGGTATGCCATCAAAGAAGGTCAAGAACTTCCCAGCAGAATTATTATTGAGACAGGAGTGGGCAACCAACTGAACGCAGATGAATTTCGGCTTATTGTCGTCATTTCTTCTCTTTTGAAAGAGTTCTCCTCTCCTTTTAACGAATGTGCTGATCGAAAAGACTGGTTGGAAGCCTCAGGTGTAGACGTCAGGCAATGGTTAGAGAGTACACCTTTGGATCTGCCCACAGTCAACACGAATTAGATCAGATTATATAATCACCATTTAAGTGGATGTGATAACCTGGCTCTACTCTGCTCTGCTAACCATTTAGGTAGAAGTTATCTGGTTACGAATCATATGCTTTTCCTTGGCTTGAGCAGTGTATAATTTTAGGGCTGAATGATTCTTATCTCGTAGATCCCCACAGAAGAGCTTTAATTAAGTAAGAATCCGAACGCGGAGCCTGTTTGTTAACCAAGAATTTCTTTTAGACCCGCTAGCGGAGGCGTGAGCATCAGAAGTGGGTATTTCTGAAAGCCTTAATAGTTGCTGCTTTTTCCTCAGGCTTCAGTCTTAGGGGTGCCGCATTAAATTTTGCAGTTAGTACATTTGTGGTGCGCAGTGATTTAGTTAATTTCTACATCATGAAAATAAATGCATTCTCAGACGAAAACTGTCCCGTATCTGATCCCTTTTATCTCACACTACACAAACACAAGACTTGTTTATTTAACACTTCTGTATGTGGGGTTGCATTGATATGTCTCACACACGGAAATGCTGAAAAAAATTTCGTCACATATCGTGTGATCGACTTCAATCGATTAAAAATGCTTTCGTTAGCGAGAGGATCAGGAGTTGGGTGCTCGCAGAGGAATCATTAGTGCAAGTCCAATCTCGCAGTTGATACACGTTGATAGCTGATTATTCTGGAACAAATTGATGTACACCTTGCAGATGCGTGACATGTACACAGCTTGTGTTGTGTGCATTGTATAATGCAAATTTTTGTGCCGACCATGCTCAAAGTTTGGTTTGGATATTCGCTGTACAGAAAATCTGAGTTAGTTGCTTGGAGGTAATGTTTACGGACCAATTCTAATACTCCTGCGACAATTTAGGATTCGCCTATCGTGGTATGCTTTGAGTGTCCGAAGGTATAATTTTGGAGCGTTGTTGGTGTTGGCGACGTAGAGATTAACGAGCTGAAGGTGAGCTTAGTGGGGCCCAGTCTGTTCCGGCACCAATTCTTCCAAACAGGCGTGAGGAATTCGATTATACGCCGATATAAATATAATTGTATACACCTGCCTCTCTAGAGCTCGCTACTAAGACTCAGACCTTAACTGCCTCACACTTGCCATACGTTTGCAGTCGAATGTGATACGTTACGTTTGTCGCGTGCATTACGCAAAGGGTAACCGGAAACTCTAAACTCGAAGAATTTTCCTTCTCTGCAACAATTCCGACATTATTCAAGGTGAAGCTAGTAACTCACCAACATTGTTGACAACGAGAACGTTGGTTGACTTCAAGATTGCCGTTAGACCTCGTGGTTTTAAAGCCTGCACAAGAGTATCATGCCATCGATGAGCATGACCAATTCTTCTCTACCATTTGTTAGCATGGTATTAGAAATTCTTCAACACAACTTCAAGCACACAAAAATTGCAGTTCTAAGAAGCCACCTACTTACAGAAATATTGAGAAGCACCATTATATCGTGTTTTTCTATCCAAACCTTCTTCTAGCTCCTCATGGGTCCTCGCATTTCTGATCCAGAGCATCCAGCAGCTCTTCTGCAATGCTACCTAGCTTAGAAGCAGATCCACTGCTCTTTTAACTGGACTGCAACTCAGTCCTTTGGAATTCAACTCTCCACGTAGATTACAACCCTGCTCTCTCTCTCTCTCTCACACACACACACTCTCTCTCTCTCTCTCTCTCTCTCTCTAACATTGATTCCAGCCCCACTTGAACTCCGAGGAATTTTTCTCCACATACTTAGGTCTATCAGATCTCAGATGCCCCAGTAATATTATTTGTGTTCACTGGCTAGAGAGAAACAACTGAAAGTTGCAGAATTTTTTTGCAAAGAGGCATGGAGTTGAGAAAGCTTAGGCTACATAGGGAGATTTTCCCTGCTTAGTTTATGTAGAATATTTGAAGTGTTGTTACTCTAGAGCATTTAGAATCACTCGTGTAGGAGATCGTCTTGGTTATAGGTATAGTCCACACGTCCAGGAGGGCATTGTCCAGCTTCGATAACCCACTCGTTTTTTCTCTTTGGTTTTTGGGTCGTTTAGCAACATTCAGCAGTATCGATTGATTCACCTTTATCTTTCTACCCCGTGTGTTCTTTTACTAAATGATTAAAAGGGTAGGAAAATAAACATAAGGATGTTTATTTTGAGGGTGCTAGAAAAGTTTAACACGGATAATTATGTTAAGATTTCGACGATCATTTTAAAAACAAAAGACAACATAGCTATGGAGCTACTACTTCCTGGATCTTCAGTTAATTTTCACACTTTTTCTATACTGCCTCTCACCAGTTACTAAACATGATACTGTCTGTTGTTTTCGAAGCTGGACAATGCCCTCCTAGACGTGTGGACTATCACTTACAACCAGGACTACAACTAGGACGATCTCCTACACGAGTGACTCGAAATGCTCTGAAATAACAACGCTTCAAATATTCTACATAACCTAAGCAAGGACAATACCCCTCAAAATAGACATGTAGCCTAAGCTTTCTCAACTACATGCCTCTTAGCAACAAATTTCTGCAACATGGAATCCTGTTTCAATACCAGAAACTCATGCAAGTGCATTACCAGCAAGTAAATTCACCTAGAGTCGGACTTTCAGCAAGCACGTCCAGAAGCAGCCATAAAACACGAACAATAGTACCAAGTCACAATACAACTCTATTTTCTACAGAAAACAAGAGATAATGCGTATAAATAAATTGAAAGCAGAATGTAGTTTGTCGTTGGAGTGTAAACGCAAGATTTGTTTATTGCTACCTAGTGGAAAACTTGCAGTCAAAGACAAGCTCCTCCCTATTCGATCTCGAATGACCAACCTTCCAGAAATGCACATGTATCTTCACCTGCTAAGCAATCTGGTCTCCTTTAGGGACCTGCTTTAGGTGATATGATAATTACGAAGCCATCAGGGTCAGTGCATCGTTCATGATATACCTACACAAAACGCTTTGTTCGGAATTGGACTTGGAACGCCTATTCCTCGTCATATTATTCTTCTGGTCATGTTCCTGAAACCTTTTATTATAAGTAAAAAGCTAGAGTTCTTCGCAATATCCACCTCACAATTGGTGAAAAAGCATCACCAGAAGCAAAATGAATTCTGCTCACGTGCTTGCACCATATTAACGACCTCAACTGCAAATCCAATAAGCATGGCCAGATATCTCCTTTATGCAATCTTCGAAATTGTGAATGCAGAGGAACAGCATTTCTTTTTTCGTGAGCAAGAAATACAAGTGACTTCTCCTCAAGATCCATCTTCCTCTGTTGCGGTACACAAATCTAGTATTATGCGATGACCTTGACTTATTGGAGTCCTAACTATCCTCGCCCACCTACTGCCAAAATCGGTTACTATATTGCCTACGAACTCCATTGCGCCATCTCTACCATTGTCATCGCTATACAATTCAACCAACTCTCCTCACTCGACCCACAAAAACCAAAAACACTGCCTTGAAAATCACAAGTCCAACCTCAAATCCCAACCACAAACCCCCAAAATTCCACAGCCCCCGTCAAACCCAAATTTCAATTCCACCACATCAATCCAATCACCTAAGCATTAAACCACTCTTCCTGTTTCACACCCGCAACTACCACAACCGCTAAAACCCACAAAAATTCACCATTAAACCCAGAAACCTTGAACATTCTTCCTTAGATCAAGCTCAATTGCAACCGATTCACAGCAATTCTTACACCTCAGAATTTGTGCAACTGCGAAGAGAAAATTCCCTTATTCACTCCACTCCTTCTCGACCCCGATGTCAATTTCAAGTAGCCTTGATGAAATGCGAAAGCAAGAAGAGATAACAAAAAATTGGAACTCTACACCCGAAAGATGATAATCAGCTGAAACGGCGACTCGGAGATAGGTCCCACGTACCTACACCGTCGCCGTTTTGGTAACCGGGGTACAGAAAACTGCGCCGTCGACATACCATTCAGGAGAGTTATTCTAATAGAAAGAGCTGCGCCGCCTAATAGCGGTTGTTTCGTCGAAAGCGTCCTATTACCTTAGTTTAGAAATAATGGAAATTGCAGCAAGTGGGAAGTCAAATGCCTAGCTGTACTAAGATCCCAATTTCCAATAATACACCATAAGATTATATAAGAATGCATAGTTTTCAAACGCACTCAAAGGCTTGAAACAAACTCTTGCACAATCATTTGGAGGCATTTCCCACTATTTAATAAGAAATATATTACTAATGTTAATGCGTGACAAGGGAATTCACATTTTGAAATATGTGAATGAAGGTTCCCACAAGAATATTAATGCTGAGAGTTGCTACCGACCAAGTCATCACTGCGACCTTAAGTGAGGCTCCCACTGTCGCGCACCCCTTTCCGATGCACGCTCTTGCTCCCGCGCTAATCGTTCTGTGCTCATCTAGATCACCTTGCTTGCTCGCTCGCTCGCTGCTGACATTGTTGCTGCCCAAAACGGAGAAGAGCGCTGCTCCTGTCCGTAACTGCTAGTGTTCGCATTGGGATCCTTTGTTGTCTTCTGTTTTGGTTTGGGGCTTTCCAGGGACTGCAAGTGATAGGGGAAGGAGGTTGATAATTGACGGAGCTGCATTTGGGGTTTAAAGTCTGTTTTGATTTGTTGTAGAAATTTTGAGGGTTTATTTTCATGCTTCGTTGAAGTGGAGTGGGAATTAGATGATGTTGGTGGAGTTTGTGGTTGGTGGATTCACAAAGTTCTAACGTTTGGTAGTGTAGATTTTGATTGTGTGGGGATTGGGTGGGTATTGAGCTGGGGACGAGAGAGGGTGTTTTGTTTATTGAGGATCATGCAAACCAGTGAGTTTGTCAGCGCAAAGGTGCTCACTTGTTGCTGGATGTGGTCACTTTTAGAGCGTCTTACGGCTTGTATTGCATCTCCCGGTTATTAGGGCTGATATTTGGCTCTCATTTTCCTGTTTTTGATTGTGTCCTTGGTCATTGAAGGTTGCTATTGGGTTAGCGTTGCGGATTGTATTCCTGTTTTGAGCTGCGCTTATATTGAGTTTTTTCTGGGTTTGGTTTGGTCGTTGTCAGGCATTGTAGGGACCTCTTGTTTTTGATTATAGCCGTGTCCTGTCCCGTGGAACACAGGGCTACTTTTCAGGGATTTTTCAGGGCTGTTATATTTGGTGTCAACCCTACACTTTCCCTTGTAAAGCTTTTGGTAAGTTAGCATCCAGAATGCCACAACGTTATTCAAAGAATAACAATGATCTCGCGTTCTGTACGTACGACGAAAGGAAGAAGTTAGGATATGGCACTCAAAAGGAGCGGTTGGGGAAAGATTCCATAAAGCCCTTCGATTCGTGTTGCATATCTGTACAGCCTGTAGTCGATCCTCTGAGCTGTGGCAAAGGACATTTGTTTTGCAAGGAGTGTGTCTTCGAGTGCTTGCTAGCTCAGAAGGACATCAAGAGGTGATTTGTTTTTTCATGCTCAAGTTGATGGTCTCCACTTCGGCTCATGGTGATGCCGTTGAGTGTGCGTAGATCCTGGAAAACTAGAATTTGAATACTGGATTGCTTCTTAGCGCCATGCTGCCTAGTTGCCCCGACTTTGCCGGATCAAGGGTCAATGATCTGGTATTTAAACTTAGCCAATCTGGCAGTGGTTTATTTTTGGCGGAAGTTTTGAAACAAAGCTCTTTCACTATTCTGACCGAACCAATTTGTCAATCTCTGGTGTAGTGCGCAGCATGTTCCATGTTGCAGGGTTGTGCTATGGCAATATTCCCAGTGGAGTGGACGTGTTCCTTGTGTGACAACGAAGATTGTAGAGATCTCTCATTGGTTGTGATTTGTGCACCAATGAAACTTCTCTTGTGAATTCGCTCTCTTAATTTTGCTGATTAATAATTGCACCCTGATGGCTGTTATTTCGGTTTCTAACCTCGCGCTGACCCGCGATGTCATTGAACCTTGTGCTGGGGAATTGTTTGACACCCTCATGAAGTGATTTGGTGAGACCTTGTACTATTCTGTGTAATGTATTAGCAGGTCAAAGGTTACTCCACTGGAATGTTATTCAGGGTTTCTAAGCGTTCGAGCTTGGGAAAAATCTGGAATTGTTGAGTCACTCCAATCTCTCAGTTTCACTGATTGATGACCACCAAAAAAAATTCACGAAAGACTAGAAAATCCGTCCACTCTTCCACACTCTCTTCCATTATTTAGCTTCGACAATAATGAAATCTAGTTAGGCTTAGCGTTGGTCAGTGCCGATCTTTTAATGAAGCGTGATTGATGGTTAGCTGCTCAACCATTGACTCAAGAATGTCACGTGCTCCAGCCAGACAAATTGACAACATGGAGAGGATACTTGAAACTTTCAGGTTTCCAGATTTTCACACGCAGTTCTTACCTTATACTACGCACTTTGCTGTGAGGATTGAATGTGTGCAACTCAACATATCGACAAGACATCGGGTCAAGTGCAATTAGGCTCAGCGATCTGAACTTCAACACACAACAGTACCAAATTAAAACTCAGAGATAGACGGAGATCGTGCGCTATTTGCAAAACGAACCCTAAACCCAACCAGAACCAAGGCTGGCATCATCAAGGAGTGGACGAAGATGTTAGATTTCAGATATCATTAGGACTGAAATATTCTACCAAGGACTCCTGAATTAAAGATTTTCTGAACTGGGAGATACGTTTTATTGAGTGGAAACAAATTCGACAACAACCGGCAGAATCCAAGACACTAAATATCATCACAAATATATGGCAAGTTGGGATCACCTGACGTGCTTTCAGGAGGGTAGGGTCGATGTTCCTGCACTAATCTTAGGTTTGAGTTTACAAATCAGACTCCTGTGCTCCAAGTGCCCTCGATAACGCCAACATATAAAAAAGGAGGTATTGTTTTATCTGAGTTGGCGGTAACAATATGGGACCAAATGACCCTCAACAGTTCACATTTTACAGTACTCTTTGGAAAGCAACACATGAGGTCGCAGAACATTCGTCTAAGCACTCATCCTTGTATGGAAAAGCTTGATTCTGTCACTCGAATACCCACAGCTAATTGAATCCTCATTGCGTCCATTAGGAGTTTAGTGTGATTAAACGCTTGTAAATAATGTACTTGTGAACAGTTTCTGCATCTCCTGTAAACCTAGTCTTTTTCATACTTGGAATTGCAACGCACCGCATCGACCCAAAAGCATCACTTCAAACGTTGAGTTTTCATGGGCCTTGAATTGAGGATATCATAGGGTATACGAATGGCATCAGCCAAAACGAGAACCATGAGATTTTCAAGTCACATGAAGGAGCCGACGCAGGAAGAGAATACATGCTGTTGGTTGTGCCAATCTGCGTGGCAAGGAGAGACATTCCCTCAAACAAGGCACATCATTCTCTATTGAAAAAGCATCTCACAGCGGCCGATACTCCAGATTCTAGATCGTGCAGTCGGGCAAGGTCCCAACATAAGAGTCCTATTCATATCGCAATCCTCCAATTGTGGAGCCTGCGCTGCAACTGGCCCAACTAATTTTCACAGCTCCAAGGTTCATCTATATCCTAAAATGATGTCCTAGCCAATCTTCGCAGTTAAATACTAGCTGTTCGGGGAGTGAAGTGTCAAAGCATTCAAGTTAATTTCATCTAGTCTGCACGGGTCCGCTGTTCAATATATGTTGAACTTTGGCTGAGTCTTTGTATAACATGAATGGCACGATCTGATTGGCACCGCTCGCAGATAGTGCCTCATCTGCAGGCAGACTTATCTAGCTCTCGCGACAGAGCCTGGTATCAAAAAATGGTCCCATCTAGAGTCCTGATCATCCACTTTGAAACTTTCTTCACAGTACGAAGTATGACTTGTTCCAAATCGCTCGAATTCTGGTCACAGCCGCTCCTCCATGTGATCGAAAAGCCCCACCTCATCCCAGGTCGGCTCAGCTCCAGGTAAACCGATCAGCCAATATTTTGACAGTGAATACGAAAAATAAAACCTGATTCCGAAGCACCTAAAATTAGGAAAAAATCAGCGACACCTCATGAAAGACTCAGAATCGATGCAACATGAGTAGGAACCGCATCACCATTGGTGATTGGCTGCACAAGTGGGAAGGCCGGTTGGTACCTCCCCCTTTGGCTTTTCCATGTCAATTAGCGCTACCTACGACACTACAGTCATCACCCAACATGGCGGTCCTCGTAAAAAGATTATCTATCCCGAGCAGGCATGTGTAGAATATCCTTTTCTCCTGCTTCTTTTGCTCCTCCTCCTCCTCTTCCTCCTCTTGAGAACTGTCCATTCCGGCTTTCCCTCGAAGATTCATCCAGCCAGATTCCCATTTCCAAATAAGTTTCCGATTTCCCTCTCTTCACTATCAGATATGGCAACCTCCGGGAGCAAACCAGTTGCTTCGGGAGTTGGGATTTTGGGTGCAGTGCAACAACAGCAGCAGCACTAGCAGCATCATCATCATCAACAATAAAAAGAATAAAAGCAAGTCCACCTTGATTTGTGAGACCTTTGAGCTTTGGCCTTGTGCCGCACCCCATTGTCTGAGTCTGAGTGGATGTTTACTGGTAACCGTTTGAACTGTTGTCACCGAAATCAGTGAATCATTCACTGGGTGGTGTTCCTGTGCACCTCCGGAGGGAGTTGTCTTGTGGGACACCCTCACAATCAGAAGGGAGGAAAATCAAATAAAAATAAAAAATATAGACAAAAAATGAAGACTGAGTAACATGGTATAATAGTGTAGCATGGAACAATAGTGTGAGTTGTTGTTTGCCAAATGGGAGAGAATAAAAACATATTGGAAGACATGCTTGGACCATGAAGACATTAGTGGACTTGAGGACTATTCATGACACCAAACTAGGTTTATGGATGAATGTGGACCACAGGATTAACTTTTCGTTTTTTATTTTTATTTTCACTATATATATATATATATATATATATATATTCTTCTAGCCAGGTGTGTCTTTCAATTAAGACTGATGTATTTATTTCATTTTATTTTTCAAAAATTTGAAAGGATATTATCACCAAAAAAATCCTTGAACTTTTATTATTTTGTCAATTCCATTGTAATAATCATTTCATCATTACAATCCAAAATAAATATAAAATCCAATACCTATATTTAAGAACATGCATTAAAGTTATTGATTTTTATTTGTTTATAAAATTTTGAAGACAAGGATAGAATTGTGGGAGAGTCACACTTTCACAATCTCAATAAATGTGTTTCTTTTATAAATTATTATTATTATTATTTATTATATCATTTGATAAAACCAACAGTCCTCTTCATCTGTCACTCAGGAAATTCATCTGCTTGTACCATTCCGATACGTCAAATTCTTTAATTTTTTTAATGCTTATTTACTTTTATTTTCAAAAAATGAAAAATGAAAAAAGTGGTTTTTTTTTTTTTTTTTTTTTTTTTTTCTGTCACAGAATGTGGATACAACAATGAACTATTCATGAGCTTTAGATCACATAGAGTTTTTGTGTGCGATTAAGTTTTCCAGAGAGCAAATACACTATTAAATTAAAAACAAAAAAACAAAAAACACATTGGATTTTGTTATTGACTGTAAAGTTTGATCATTCGAAGGCTAAAAGCTTGTTCTGCAAGTTTCTAGTGACTTGCTGCAGAAACTGCAACAAAAAGTTTCATAACAATATTTACCGTCTATGCTTCTAAAAGAAGTTTTTCTATAAGATTTACTATGTAATTTTTAAAAATATCTTTAGAAGGTTTTAATAGAACCTGAGATGTTAATTTTCTAAAAAAAGTTGGACTTTATTAATTGGTATCTGTATTTTACACTAATTTAAAATATAACTAAACAACTGTTTTACAATGGATAGTTTTTTATTTTTATTTTTATTTTTTATATAATATATTTTAGATTGCAATATATATATATATATATATATATATATCTTATCAATTCTTTTCCAAAGCTATGAGTATCTTGTGGCTCAAACCCTACTTGTAGTTTATTACAACCATTTAAAAATCTTGATGTATTTGAAAACAATTAATTCTTATTTACATTTCTTGATTCCCTTTCCATAGAACTTTTGACATGTATGATGAAGCATTGCATTGTTTTTCTTGTTGATTTCATTATTAATTGTGTTTTTTTTTTGGATGGTGTGCTAAAACCACCTAGAGCAAAAGTTTCAAGCATAGCACAACATTCAAGTCCACCCATATTTCATGAATTAAGAGCAATTTTGAAATACTCAGCAATTTTAATTTTAATTTTAATTTTTTTTCTCTTTGGGTCATTGTGTTCTTATGTAAACTGGTCCCATGAACCATTCTCATCCTTCAATGTTGCTAACTAGAATATGCTTGAAATGGGGTTTCTGAAAAGTGCTATGGGGATGCAACAGAAACATGCATTAATTAGCATCTTGGGATTTATTCTCTAGAAAAATACATAAATTAATACACAAATAACCCAATCCTAAAAGGCTTCTTTGTCTGTGGTGTGATTCTATGGTAACACCAATTCTAGCTCATCACATGAATGAAAAAAAAAATAAATCAATAAATAAATAAAAATAGTTTGGTTTGTGTAACACCATGATAATTAACATGCTTTGTGGATTAAGATTAGGTAGCTTTCACACCTTCAAAACAAGATAAATTGGATGGATGGATGAATTTAAACCAATACCCACTGCTCTTCACACTCTGCATATTTGTGTGTGTGTTTGTGTGTGTGCCAGGTCTGTCTAAGAAGTTAGTTGAATATTTGGGTACACAAGTACAAGAGCAACCACAAAACAGATCCCAAATAATTTTCCATTGTTCATTGGTCTGATCATTTTTCAGATCATTGTAATATCCTGTTTGTTCACACTGGATTTTCCTTGTACAGTGTGAAAAAAAAAAACAAAAAAACAAAAAAAAGGAGTTTTAATATGTTGTAAAAGTTTGCAGTTATATAAGCACCTGCAGTGATGTCTTAAAACTTGGTATGCTTTTCTAAACAAAATTGATTGGGAACATGGGGTTCTGTACTTATGATTTGTGGGTACATGGTGAATTATTACATTCTGTTGGAAAAATAAAGTTTGTAATAAGGATTTTTGGGTTTCTAAAGAAATAGGGCATTTTTTGTACTTGTAACAAGTCAAAATGAAAACAAAAGTTAATCTTCTCTCTGCACATATTATTAAACTGTTTTTGCATGAGGCAGGTTACCTCAAACAATTCTATGCTTATCCACAAATCATTTATGATGGTAAGCTTAATATCACAGAATTTGAATGCATATATAATAGAAAATGTATTTATGATTCTTAACATGAATTTCAGAAAACACTATTGGGAAGAATTGTTTTGTGGAGTAGTTTTTGTCAAAAATGCTCCATGAATTCTTTTTCTATGTGATTATTTATTTTTATTTTTTATTTTTATTTTTTAAAATTAAGAGTTTACAAATATAATTAAAATTTTGACTCGACACAGAAAATATCTGTTTTATTACAAATACAAAATAGGTGGTTGTTGGCAATCTACAGAAGCATTCAAAAAGCTTTAATATCATGACCAAACTTGGCAATCACTTTTGCACTGCCACATGAACCATGTTTATAAAAAATGGTAGCAAAGGATTTTTTTTTATTTTTTATTTTTATTTATTGAAATAAAAATGAAAGTGATCCTTCCAACATCTGTATATGCACATTTTTACCTGTTATATATATATATATATATATATATATAAAAATCTATATCTATATATATTCAAAAAATAGGTCATGATTTCTACATGTGTATACTTTGACATTAGCCAAAACTTCATGGGCCACTTAACTCAAATTGTTTATGACCGTCTTGTACGAACTTAACATGCCTAATTCTTTAATAACAGTTCAACTCATTCATTTTCACGATCTTTTTATACATTCCAATTAATAAACAAGCCATGGATTCTTTTTCCTTTTCTGTAGAATTACAATGTTGTTTATATTTTCATACTCTCCTTTTTTGCACATAGAATTTATTTTTTATTCTTTAAATTTTCCTTATCAAGAAGTACTTTTATTCAGAGATATTAGTGCTTTCTTCTTCTTTTATTTTTTTTTGTTTTTTTTGTTTTCCTTCTTCTTTCTCTGTCCATTCATTCACTCTCTTGTTTCTTTATACATCCCACTAGTATTCATTCAATCATTTATGTACAAGAACAGAGACATTCCCAAGTAATTTAAACATTCATAACACCATCATTTAAGTTTCCACATATACAAAAAAAATACAAAAAAAATACAAAAAAATACAAAAAAAAGAAAAAGAAAAAGAAAAGAAGTACATTCAAGTAGTTTGGTTTCCATAATACCCAAAAACCCAACTAATCTACTTCACAAGCAAGATCATTTTAACTACAACCTCTTGGATTTTTCCATCCTTCAGCAAATTCAACATCCATTCTTTACTTTCCAAGAAATGAATTCTATTCCTAAATATTTTTAGCTCCAAAATCTACACAAAATTCCAAAAACATCAATTCATTGTCAAACCTTTGACTCCCCTAGAATACCCATTTTAACTCCATTACATTTCTACATATATATATATATATATATATATATATATGTATATATATGCTTTATTTTGACATCAGTGCACTCAACAAGTAAGCTACAACCAGGATTTTGTTCAACCAATATGAAAAATTGTAATCAAAAGTACCACAGAGAAAGCTGGGTTAGGTTGAGGACACAGCAAGGACAATGATCTTCCAAAACAATACTAAGAAGAAAAAGAAAGACAAAAACTAGCAACACCCTTCATCTTTTCCTTGTCATTATTTTTGTTCACAAAAGAGATGGCATTCATTTGGCTTTACTTTTGTCATCAGTTATGAAGCTGTGTAGAAGCCTTTGAAGGCAGTACCCACAAGAATGTGTGGGTTTCATTGAGGGCAGCAACCCCATCATGAAACCCAGCTGTTCTATCCCACAATCTTCACAGATCTTAACAGCAGTTTTGTATGCATTCAATGGAACACAACACATGCACTTATATGTGTGTTTTGTTTAAGTGGTTGCCAACTCTTTAAGCAGTTTTGTGGTGTCAGATTTATTTATTTATTTTTGTATTATATCAGATTTCAGACAATTGAAATTTGCAAATCCATGTTTTATCTTAGAACACATGTATAAACCCCTTTTTCTGATTCTTAATACTATGAAATTATCATCATCAGCAATGGGTTTTTGTTTTTATGATTTGAGGAAGAATGTTGCATTAAAAAGCTCACAGTAAACCCATGGGATCTTACCCAGCTTAATATGTTCAAAACAAGTGGGCTACAGGTGAAAACATGTGGACTTTTCATGCACAAGGTTCAGAACTCTAAGACCAAGTGCAATGGCTGGAACTTGGGACTTGGAATGAATTGCAAAAGGTGAAACCAATTTAAAGGGAGACGTAAATGATGCAGAGAGAGAATCAACCGGATGCCGCTCTTGAGGGGCTGCCAATCTTGGTCTTGTGGTCAGCTGCTTATCTTCGTAGCCTTAGCCCGGGTCTCCTCGCAGCACTAATTAAAAACAACTACCCGGATAATAGAAACACATATTGCTATTGTCACCATGTTAAACAAGCTTGATTTGGAATCAGCAAACACAGTCACATGTCCCTTGACCACCACAGCTCCGCAATATATGGGTCTTTTCCCAGCACTAGAAAGCTTCAAAACTAGCAAACTCCTGCATCAATCCACCGCAAGGTTCCTTGGTTAGTTAACCTGCAACCATCGTCGTTACTGATCCGTTGCACTTGTTGTTGTTGTTGTTGTTGTTGTTGAGGACAGATCATGCGCTGCAGCGTCGCCACGTTAGCGGAAGAATGTGTTACAATCTAAAAATAAAAAACTGGTCACGGAATGAGTTACGTGGGATGGGGGAGACAGTTAATCCTGTAACCATGTTACCGACAGGGAATCAGATGGGTGCAACTTTTGGGCGGCACTCTCTCACCTCCGTCTTTCCATCAACAGTCCCCTTGCCTCCGTTGTCTGTTGTGCGTACGTTACTGTACACGGCATCCAATGACGTAGACAAGATGCATTCAGTGAACACCTCCAGGGATTTTCTGTTGAATATCGATAGAAAAAGAAAAAGAAAAAGAAAACAAAGACTTCCAATTTTGCTATAAATGAAGAACAAAAGAATTTTCTGCTGTTTATTGTTCACGTTGGTGGCTACCATTGCGACAGTGGGTTGCAGCGGGTGAAGTGTGACGTTAGAAGGGATCGAGAATGGGTTTCCGGAAATTTTGAAGAGGTAACATGATCAGATGATCGTGATGGGTGTGAATGAGTATTCATGCGGGGGTGTGGATGCGAGCAGCTGAGCTATTGTTGGTTTCATGCTCGATTGTCGAGAATGTGTCGCACCAGTCTGGCCCCCTCCCATCGCCGAGCTTCTCTACCAGGACGGCAATCTATATTTAAGTCACTTTTAGGGTGCCGCTAGCTTACTGTAGAATTTCTGATAAGCTGGAAAACCTCTTCAGACAATCGTTGAGTTGTAGAGGTTGGGTTGGGTTGCGAGGTCGCGTCTACACTGCGGTTCTGCAAGTCCGTGCAACAGTCCGATGATTAAAGGAAACTGTGGATAGAAGTTCCCAGCGCAAACGGGTACTGAGATTTACAAAAGTGTCAT
The DNA here is from genome assembly GCA_036785485.1 of Physcomitrellopsis africana. Classification (NCBI taxonomy): domain Eukaryota; kingdom Viridiplantae; phylum Streptophyta; class Bryopsida; order Funariales; family Funariaceae; genus Physcomitrellopsis; species Physcomitrellopsis africana. The sequence continues at coordinate 355,074 of JAWRVF010000134.1, read as the reverse complement.
GGTTTTTTTGTTGGAGTAGATGAGGGCGTGCCCTTGTTACATGTAGTGTTTCGATTCATTCAAGGTGAGATGAACGCAGAACTTTTGGCGTGTGCCTAACTCTTGTCTCGATGAAAGAGAGATCGAGACCGAGGGGGCACCCAAGGAGTCCAGTGAAAGTAGCTTGATCGGAGCGGTTTGCCGGCGATCCAGGTGTGGTATTTTGTAGATATTTTGAAGGATTTTTCGTGGAGAAGGTGTTAGGGGAGCGTTTTCTTATCGGTATCAATAGGAAGGTGGGTCCGAAAAGTTAGATTGTGTACTCCGACATGCAACAGGTGAAACAAAGACTGAGTCGAGGCTCTTCCGTAGCGAGCTAAAGTACTTTCCAATTAACAGGTAGGGGCTTGCGCTGGCCGCCGGCACCAGTGTGTTGTTGGAATGATCAAGCACCAGACCGTGCGCGCCAATTTTAAGGTTGCAGCACTCTTGCGACAACACTAGGTTCGTCTGGTAGAGAATTAGCCTACCACCTTGGATTTTAGGAAATGAGCGACTACAGGAGGGGATGTGAGAGGAGCCCAAGGAACTGAGAGAGGGTAACGCTTTGGGATTTTGCACGATCAGTTGAGATTGTCGGCCATGGCACAATAAACGATGTGTCTTGCGTCTCCAATCCTTGGTTAACTCCTGTAGTTCAACAGTCCGCCTTTCTGCATCGTTGAGCAGCAATTGGTAGTCGCTGTTGGTATTCAAGCAGTGGGCTGCGCACGAAGAATACTACCTGCGAAGTTCTGTAGGTAATTTGCTGATTGGAACTGTAGATCACAAATTTTCGATTACATGTTTGGAACCCGCTCCTAAGGTCCCCCGCATGATACTTGTAGGTGCATGTACTTCTAGCCTGACAATGAGCTAGCAGAAAGGCAATGCTGTGTTGGAGCTTCAGTTGCCATCGATGGCGTTCTTGGGTGGACTAGGTGACGTATCAAAAACGCTTGCAAACTCTAAAGGTTGGTTGTCCATTTGGAGCGGTCAATGAGTGCACAATCGAGGGGACTATGAGGAAAACTGGTCAAAATGAAGGTAGCAAATTCGCTACGACTGTGGTCGAAGTGGTTCCTCTTTCTAGGAACTCTCGCATCGCTTGCAATCTTCACCACCTCAGAATCTAATCTGATTCGTCACCCTGCGTCGCAAAGCTTTTCCTCTAGCTCTAGAGCAGACGGGAATTCCTGGAGGCCAGATGTGAAACCCCCTTGGATGGTGAACGTGAAGCTGAACGGGAACCCCCGACGTTGCGAAGCATCGCAGATGAGATACGACCCCGAGTGTTATTCGAAACTGGCCAATCAGTCACTTGGTTGCGAGTCTGATCTCGGGGGAGTGGGCTCACTGGACACGTTTTGCAGGTTGCGATCTTCCATCGTCCTTGGAACGACATCTTTCATTGTCGGAGCGGGAACACTTGAGATCGATCACCATGTGAGTCTTGCATGTCCAACGGCAGGATGCGAAATCGTTGTGTTACTGTCTGGAAATCTCATTTTGGGTCCAGATTCTTCAATTAGCGGAGGCAGCTTGACGATACAAGCTGCGAATGTTACAGTACTAGATAGGTCTTCGATCAGCAGCACAGCGTCAGCTGGAGATCCCCCCATTGGCACCAGCGGTACTCCCTCAAATATTGAAGGTGCAGGCGGCGGCCATGGAGGCCGCGGGGCGTCCTGCGAGAGGAGCGAAGACAAAGATCAACGCGACACTTGGGGAGGGGATACATACTCGTGGGCAACACTCACCGCACCGTGGAGCCATGGCAGCCGGGGAGGCACCACGGAGGAAAGGGACCTGGACCTCGGCGGCGCAGGAGGAGGTCGCATTGCGATCACCACTGTAGAATTGAACCTCAATGGTGTCGTTGAGGCCAACGGCGGTTCCGTTGGATTACGCGGCGGTGGTGGCTCCGGCGGCAGTATCATTATCAGTGCTCGAAAAATGTAACCAATCTTGTTCATTCGCTCCAAATCTCGCCATGTTGCTGCGGTCGGTTGTGACACCATAGCGTCTTCCACAAAGCTCAATCTTCCAATGCTGCAAACTATGTGAAACCAAATACGCAGGATCAAGGATTCTTTCTCTTGCAATTGCTCGTAAAGTCATCCTAGCTAGCTTAGCTTATCAACAGTACGTGTTTTTGGGTGGAATTGCAGCGATGGGAAAGATGGGACGATCTCCGCTTCAGGGGGTTCAGGGCGGGGGGGCGGTGGCGGCGGCCGTGTCGCTGTCCTCTACGACCGATTGCATGGTGTTGGCATCTTCTCCAACGGTGGTGACAGTTTAGCCTGTCCACAAAATGCTGGATCTGCAGGCACCCACTTCGACCTAAAGACTCAGTCTCTGATAATCTCGAATAACAATAAGAAAAGTCAGACTGATACTGTGCTCTATACCTTTCCCGTTCGACCTCTCTGGTCGAGCGTCGTTCTTAGAGAATCTGCCAGAGTTGGAGTTCCTATGCAGTGGAGTCGGATTCAGGTAAAGCTTCCTACGATTGAGTCGTTTTCGTGCTGAATGGGCTCTAGTTCATTCCATTTCCCAAAGAAGTTTCTCATTTCGTAGCGAACTGATTGCAGGTGGCAGGAGCAGTGAAGCTAATGTCGGATAGTTTGCTCAACTTTGGCGCCCAATTTTCCAGCTCAGAGTTGGAGTTGATATCGGGGGACTTTGTCATGGACAACTCAACCTTGTTGGTCTATGGAGCATTGCGATTGACTGCGAACATGCTCTCATTAACCAACTCTTTGATTGATATTGTAGCTGCTCTAGATGAGTTAACAATTGCGACGTCAGCTGTGGAGGCTAGCAATTTGGCATATATACGAGTGAGTGATGGATCTGTTCTGTTTACTCTCTCGCTTCCTCCCTTAGCTCTTTGTTGATCAGCTGATCCCTGGTTGTGTCTTGCTATCCAATTGATGCACTTGGTGTGGAGACCGTTCGCAGGGAGGATCTACAATTAGATCAAACGCAAATCTGGGGGTGCATGGGCAGGGTCTCCTGGAATTACAGGGTGTTGGAGATTCTATCATGGCACAACGTCTGTTCGTCTCCTTGTTCTTCAATGTGATTGTAAGTTATGCTCTCACTTCCACTTCCATAGCCTGATTAGACGAGTGAGTACCTTAGAATTATGCTCTGGTCCATCAAAAGCATCATCCTGACAGAGGTGGCTTGTGCAGATTGGACCGGGCGCCAGATTGCGGGCGCCACTAGAAAGTGATTCTTCTATTCAAGCCCGGTAAGATCACGAAGACCAATTAAAAAAATTATTTCTTCTTTAGTACCATTCTTGACAGATGTATAGCAGCGTATTAACCTGCGTTCACTGGTCACGTTTCCTCACAGGATTACGAGCATGTACTGTAATGAGCCTTTTTGTCCAACTGAGGTGCTAAGCCCTTCCGAGGATTGCACCTTGAACGTGTTGTCACCATTCACTCTCCAGATTTGTCGAGTTGAAGATGTGAGTATTTATGGCGAGGTATCAGGGAGTGTTGTGCACATACAGCGAGCTCGTAATGTCGCTGTGAACCGTGAGGGCGTCCTCACCGCGTCAGGCTTAGGTGCGCCTCTTCGTTCACAAGCTTTCTTCTCGAGTATTTCCTCTAATAAAGCATCTTTCGAGTTTTTTGAGCACTTACCCTTAAAAATTAACTGTGATGTGTAATGCTTGAACCGAAGCCTAATCTGTGAATAGGCTTACAGGATGCGTGGAGGGTTTAGGAGTAGGCAATGTAAGCCAAGGAGGCGCTGGAGGTGGGGGAGGACATGGGGGTAATGGGGGTTCCGGAGTCCTGGATGGGACGAAATCAGAGGGAGGCACTAGCTATGGCAACAAGGAGATGCCCTGTGAGCTTGGTAGCGGTGGTGGCAATCCCGGCGCTGGTGGCTTAACTGCTGGCGGTGGACTCATAGGTTAGAAGCTCTGAGGTTCGCATAACTAATTGTTTATTCTTCCCTCACGTACTCTTCCCTTCTAAATCTGCATTGTTAAATCTTTGTCCCAGTTTGTACGAGGACTTTTTTACACTCCATATCAAGGTAGTCACCAAAGGTTGTTCCAGGTGCATATCAGGAAAATTTTGAAAGCATTCGAAAGACTTTCGTTCAACACACATAGGTCGCTAAACAAACGTAGTTTACAAGAAATATCAGATCATTAGAAGACAGAAAATACTAGACAATTAGTCCATTTGTTTTCGGTATTAATGATCACAATCATGTTGGGTACACTCATGAAATGTTATCCATAAAAAAGAAAATCATGTAGGATTGCATCATGTAACCATTCATTCCGCTCTCTATCTTCCTCTCTTTCCCTCACTCTCTCTCTGTCTCCCTGGTCAATGCACAAACTCTGCTATTGTAAGGCGAGGTGGGCCAGTCACGTCCTTTGAGGCAACGCCCACCATGATAAATGTGATAGGGACGTTCCATCTTCACATTGTGAAAATGGGCCCGTAATTTCTGAGGCAAGTAGTGATGACGGGATTGACCCTTGCGCCAGTTGTAGGGTCAATGGAGCACCCTGTTACAGTGCTGGACGTCTACGGAGTGGTGGCTGCCGATGGGGAGAGCTCCACACGCGCTGATCCCGTGGGAGCCCAACTGGGAGGAGGACCTGGGGGCGGATCAGGCGGAAGTCTTTTGCTGTTCCTGCAAACCATGACTTTACGAAACGGGTCAATTCTATCGACTGCCGGCGGGCAGGGTGGTGCAGTTGGTGGTGGGGGAGGCGCTGGAGGACGAATCCACTTTCACTGGGCTGATATTCCCACGGGAGAGGACTACGTGCCCATTGCTACCGTCGAAGGACTTATTGTTACCAGGTGGGTCACCAATTGGTCCACACCTTTTCATTATGCAGTCTTTTTTAGGTTTCTTCCACCAGTCTTTTTGGCTTGGGAAATACATGGACTGTGAAGCGTTGGCACATGGCGAAGTGCAAGCATTCGTTTTTACGGTAGGAGTGTGGTGTATGATGCAGCGGAGGTGAGGGCAGCAATGATGGCCTCAAAGGTGACGACAGCAACGTCAGTGGGAAGCAGTGTCCTCGTGGTCTGTATGGCCTTTATTGTGTGGTAAGACAAAGGAGTCGTCTGATTGTTTCATTGCACTTTTCATGTTTTGATATTTGCAGTAAAATTTCTGTGGTGCTAACAAGAAACTATTCATGAAGTAACGGCTGGATGTGAATTGTGTTCTTTTGTGAATTTGAAATAGGAGTGCCCTGTCGGAACATATAAAAATGAGACGGGCTCCTCACGTGAGCTCTGCCGGAAGTGCCCTCCATTGCCCCCTCGTGCTGAACATGTTTACGTCCGTGGTAAGATTCAGTTAATGTATTTTTAATTTTGTTTTAATGCGTCGTCATTAACAAGGTGGCCGTCTTATATTGGTCTAATTCTTGGAGATGGGGGGGGGGGGGATGATTTCTTATAGACGGAGGTTTTGATCGATGAGCTACATGCTAATAACATGAATTAATTCATGCAGGTGGTGCTTCGAAACCAACTTGCCCTTACCAATGCATCTCGGAGAAGTACCGGACGCCTCACTGTTACACTATGCTGGAGGACCTGATCTACACGCTCGGAGGCCCTTACCTGTTCATTCTCTTCCTGTCCTCCGTGATGGTCATTCTGGCTCTTATGTTGAGCGTAGCGCGTATGAAACTAGTTGGCAACGACGACTACTCTCGTACCACTGTAACCCCCCGAGGACTCCACGTTGAACAATCTTTCCCTTTCCTGGAGTCTTTGAATGAGGTGCTTGAAACCACTCGCGTTGAGGAGTCGCAGCGTCATGTTCACCGAGTGTACTTCATGGGGTGCAATTCATTCTACGAACCGTGGCATCTGCCGCACTCTCCTCCAGACCAGATTGCCGAATTTGTGTAAGTCACACATTCCCCGCTACAGTTTATTTTCAGGTTGGGACGATGCACATATAAAAATTCTCTTCCTGCCAATTTTCTTATGTGAAAAATGTGGCCACGGCAGATATGAGGATGCCTTCAACAGACTTGTGGAGGAGGTGAATGGCTTGGCAGCGTATCAATGGTGGGAGGGCTCAGTGCACAGCATTTTAACACTATTAGCCTACCCTTTCGCCTGGTCGTGGCAGCAATGGCGTCGCCTGGAGAAGTTGCAGCAGCTGCAAGAATTTGTACACTCTGAATACGATCACGCCTGTCTACGTTCTTGCCGTTCCCGAGCACTCTACGAAGGGTTGAAGATGTCGGCCGGACCAGACCAGATACTGGCTTATATCGATGTCTTTCTCGGAGGGGATGAGAAGAAGTTGGCGCCTACACTACATGAGCGGTTGCCAATGCTGATGATTTTTGGGGGCAATGGGAGTTACCTGTCTGCTTACAACTTTCACAGCGACAATCTCCTCACCAATCTTATGTCTCAAGCAGTTCCAGCAACCACGTGGTACAGATTAGCAGCGGGATTGAACGCACAGCTGAGGACTGTCAGGAAGGGCTTCCTTCGCACCACTCTGTTGCCGGTCATCAGTTGGGTCGAATCGCATGCCAATCCTTGGCTTTTTGAGCACGGTTTACGCATTGACTTGGCTTGGTGTCAAGCCACAGCGTCAGGTTACTACCAACTAGGCATACTTCTGAGCGAACCCGGTGATATTCCGCAATACGTCCTGCCTGCCTCACTGCTGAACGTGCCTCCGCAATCTCCAGGAAGTGCAAGTGCAGGGAGCCTGGGATGTGTTGAGGAGGGTACGCCCAGGCGAACCCAAAGCTGGCATCGGGGCCGCAGCTATTCCTTGTTGAGGTATAGACAACGAATTGGCGGTTCAACATTAGACGCTGTGTCGGTGAAATCACTGGAGGATCGATATCACGCGATGTTCCCGCTGTCGTTCCTCCTCAGGAACACTCGCCCAATCGGCCAGCAGGCATCTGTCGGCTTAGCCATGTCTTTGTTGATTCTCCTTGATCTGAGCTTGACTCTTCTTATGTTGCTGCAATTCTACTCCGTCGGCGTCGAAGCCGTCCTTCTCATTGTGTTGTCCCTGCCACTGTCATCCGTTCTACCCTGCGCTGCTGGTTTGAACGCCTTGTTCAGCCATGGCTCCAAAAGATCAGCGGGGCTAGCGCGTGTATATGCCCTTTGGAACGTCGCCTCTCTTGTGAATGTGGTAAGCAGCTCTTCGTCTAGGCTTCTTAGTAGCCTTTGAATCAGCTTCTTTTAGCATAACTTAAATTAGATTCACACTACAGCGAATGTTTGCTGGGATTCTATGTGCCATTCGGTTTCTAAGCATCTGGTGTTTCGTGCAGCTGATGGCACTGGCGATCGGGTTCCTCCATTACAACATGGCGCTAAATCTTCACGCAAAGCACATACCATGCAGATACATCAAATCGTTAGTTACTCTAAACTTCACAACAATCATCCTTCTCTTCTTTGCCTGCTAGGCAACTAGACACTAACTACTCATGCACACTAACGACTCACTGACCTTTCTACAGACAACCACATTTCCAACTTACAAATTCACTCACCGTAACCTTTTTTTGTTCAGGGAGGAAGACAAATGGTGGGTGCTGCCGGCACTTCTTCTTCTAGTGAAGTGTGTCCAAGCACGGACCATCGATCTGCACGTCGCCAACCTCGAGGTCCAGGACCGTTCATTGTATGCAAGTGACCCCTTAAAATTCTGGGAGCCTTGATCGACAAAGGACACACACACATACACATACAAACATTAGCTGTACAAAAACAGTAGCCAAAAGACGGAAGAGGATTTTGCACCCAGACCTTCGTGTACTCGGCAAAGATTTTCTCAGCTCACCTGACAGGCACCACCATGAGCTCACCTGGTGGTCCTCCAAAAGATCCATCACTTCTAAAGAGTCTTGCTTCTTACTGGGTCTTTTTTTGTCGCCGAAACACTGCAACCCAAGTTGCCGTTACGCCGTGTGAGCAGTTTTCTTTTAGAGCTTAAAAACATGGAACTCATGAGATGCTCACACAGATTTAGTCACAGGTAGCCATTGATTTTGGGCCCCTTCGTTTCTCTTCATGATATTAAACAAGCAACGATTAGTGGGCTTATGAGATTACTGGTGTAGATATAGCGACATTTTGAAGACTAATTTGCAAGGTTCTATCAAAATCTCCATTGCAGAAAAGGTGTTGCGTCTCGCTCCTTGTATGAGGTTGCTTTGAATGCATATCAATATCAATAAGTATATATGTAAATGTATAGGGTATTGCTAATGCCACCACAATCTACCATCCACTACATGTCACCATAGTTTTTGCTATTGTCAACCGTTTGACAGACTTTTTTAGATTTTTTAAAAATTCCAATCCAAAAATTTGACAATGTTTTTAATGTGTTTTTTTTTAATTTTTTCAAATTATATAGAAAGTAAATTTAATTTTAATAAAAAATAATTAAAAATTTAATAAGAATTAGTTGTGGTGGCAATAGCAAAAACTATGGCGGCATTAGCAATATCCTATGTATATATATATATATAGTTTTATTTGGTTGGATTTTGTTGGGCTAAAGAAGGATGTACTTTTTCTTATTAAGAGTCAAGGTTAACTTGATTTTCACATGATGGTCATGATTGTGTGGACAAGTTATATGACTTGATTTTCTTAAGATTGTTTGACATGAAATTGTTTCTTTGATTATCATGTATCACAAATATTAGTAGAAAAATTATGCAAAATTTTGAATTAGAATTGTAGGTTTTTTTTAATTAAATTTTTCTAAATTTATCTTTTAAAAAAAGTTGTTTGAAAGCACTTGAAAGTAAAATAATTAAATATACATATATCTTAATTATTCAAGTATAAATTATTTATAATTATTAAAAATATTCTTTTTTAAAAATTTAACATGCTTAGAATTTAAAATTTTATTTATCTTAAGTTTCAAATTTTATTGAACTTTGAGATATCAAATTTATACTAAATTTCTTAAAATATTCAAATAATAATTAATTAATTCTTCCATCTAAAGTTTTATAATTAAAAGTTGATTCTTTATAAAAGATTCATGGTTTTAAATATTATATATATATATATATATATATATATATATATTCTTTTTTTTATATATAAAAAAAGAGACAATATTAGCTAAAATAAACAAATAGAAATTATACTATAATTTTTTTTTATATTATTAAGTATTTAAAAAATTATAAAATATTATATATATATATATATATATATATATATATATATGTGTGTATGTATTTGAGAGAATTAAAAATTATGTCTTTATACCAAAAATAATTTTTATTACTAACAAAAAAATAAAAATCCTTTTATATAAATATAAAGCTAATTTTTAAGAAAATATTAAAATTGCAACACTGCTTTTCAATTTAAAAAACAAATCTTGAACATAAAGTCAAAATTTTTTAATCTATTATATTATAAAATAATATTATTTGAACATTACTATAACAAAGTCACTAATGACTAAAGCAAGTAAAATAATGATAATAACAAATTAATCTAAATTTAAAATAATAAAATAGCTATAATAAAGATTTATATGATATAATATTTTAGTTATATAAGATGGAATAAGGTATATGTTACAGATTAAATTAATTATATAAACAAATAAGTCATGTTGGAAGGATGTATGTTGTAGACCAAATTCAATGTAGCCTACTTTAATCACAAACCTTTAAACACTTATAACTTCTATTTAAAAGAGTCTTAAAACCTTATGTTAGTTGAATCTTGGGATCTCATATAAAATTAAGTGTTTGAATAGATAAGCTCTTTTGACTTAGCATCTTTTATCATATCAAGTTAGATGAGTGTATTTAGAAAAAATTATGTTGCTGTAAGAGTTTGTTTGATTATAGCAATTTATTTTAAATAAAATATAAGATTCTTTCTATTCACTTGTTTTCTTATATTCTTTCTTTACACTATAAGAGATAATTAATTTTCTAATGCATAATTATTCTACATGTTTTATTTTATAAATAAAAAAAAAAATTAATAAATATTTTTAAATGAGATTAATTTTTAAAAATATATACCATTCATTTAAATAAAATATGAATAATATAAAAATATTATTTATATTTAAGAAATAATGATAATTATTTTATATTTTTATTATATACATATATTTTTTAAAAAAACCATGTGTATAGTTTTTTAATATTAAATAATTTTTTTTATAATAATTCATTATATCTTTAAAAAAAAATTAGATAGTTTGTGCTTCTTAACTAGTTAAAAGATTGATTATGCATTTCTCAATATTCATAAATAAAGCTAGGATACTTTATGGTTGATAAGATATGTTTGTTTATGGTTGATGGCAATAAAAACAACAAAGGTACTAAAAAGTAGCAAGAATAGATAGAAAAGACAAGAGAAGATATATGTATATTAACAATAATGTAGGTGCAACAAAATTTGCCTCTACAATGATTGCTATAAGAAGAAAAATAAATAATTTTTATAGCAAAATCAACTTAAGAAATTTAGATAATAATTTTGATTTTAGAATTTTTGTATATAATAGACTTATTATAGAAAATAGTAAAATAGCTAATAATAGATCCAAGATATAATATCACAAGCCAATTTCAAATTATCCATCACAATTATTGTTAGACCTTAGAGGTAGATATTCTAAAAGCAATACACAATTAATCTCATATCAAAATTTTATATGTTTTTTTTAATCTTTTTTAATTATATGCAAAATTGGTATATTGAGTAAAGAATATTTGTTTTGGTTTTTAAGACATTCAACTTTTAAACAATCTAAACAAGCCATGAGTGTTTAATGTGTTCTTTAATTTAACAAGATTATAAATTATATAAGATTTTTTGCTACATGGTATCACACATTATTTATTCTAAAAAAACATATTATCATAGTTTTATAATTATTCTGCTTCTTAATATTTTTTTGTATTTGATTCTTTTTATTTAAAACTCTAACTTTATTTAACTCCAATTTTAAAAACTAACAGTGTATCGCAAATCCTTAAAAAATTTAATAGGATTTTAGAAATGATATTTTTTTAAAATTAATTAATAAAACAAGACAAGAACATAATATTCTAATTGAGGTACTACATATGCAAAAAAATTAGAATAGAAATTAAACATCACTTTTAAAATATAAATTTATTATTTTTAGAATTTGATTTTAATATTTTTTTAAATGATAGGTATTATAAACAAAGATTTTATTTTATTTTTAAAATTTAATTTGAAAATACATATTTAAAAAAAATTATAAAAGTAAAATAAACTAATAGCCAACATGAACTTTTTTATTCACTAAATTGGTAATAATTATATAAAATTTTATAATTAAAAATTAATATTTTATTCAATATAAATTCTAATAATATTAGATACTAATATAAGTTATTTTAAAGATTTTAGATAGTTTTGAGTACTCAAGTAATTAGTTCATTGTCCTCACTTAAAATTAATGTTGACAATCTTTCTTTTAGAATTATTTTAAAAATAACTATATTAAATACTTTAATTTGTAGTAGATATTATTAATTTTTTTAATCTTAAATATTCTAAAAATAATTTTAATTTTTAATATATATAAATTTTAAAATTAGATAATAATCAATAAAAATTGATGTATAATAGATTTTTAAAAAGGATGCGGAGACTTTATTGATTCAATTGGAAGCTTTAAATTTAATTGTATATAAAAGAAGAAAATCAAGGATTTCTCAAATTTGACAAGTGGTATATATTTAAATTTCTTCTTTAACTTTTAAATTATAAAGTACTTCAAATATACTTATAATAGACTAATAAAAATAAAATAAAATTTTAACACGTTGAGCATTATTAGAAATCTTATATAAAAAGTATGATAATTTTTTTAAAAAATAAATATATAAAAAATAAATATATAAAAAATAAATATATTTAATTTAAATTTATTATTATTTTATTACAAATAAATAAAAACTAACTTTTAAAATAAAAAAACTAATGTATTTTTTAATTGAGATTTATAAAATATTTATGCACTTGATTAGCTATGATAAACAAAAAAATTACTAAGATTCTTGGTTTAATATCCAATAATCTAGATCCCTTTCTATGCACTATAATAATATTAATTGGATACATAAATGTGATAAAAGATATATTAAAGAACTTCTATATTTTTTATTGTTCATAAAAATGGAACCTACATATTTAAATATCTTTGTGAAGTATAGAATCACAAGGGCTATTGACTATGATATATTAATTAAGCAATACATTTTTTAATTATTGGATTCTAATATGAAAAATTAGATCAATAAATCATAAATTAAATCATGATGGTCCATAGAAAATATGTATATATATATATATATATATATATATATATATATATATATATAGATTTTATAATATTGGCTAAATCTTTGTATAAAAATTAAATAATAATAATCTATTATTCTTCTAAAGAATTTTAATTTATTGTTTCTTGTTGAAAGATATAATATTCTTTTCAATCTTTTTTTAGAGTAAAAATTCTAAAAATCAATAGAACTTATATGCTATCTAAAAAATTTATATTTTTTTTAGATAGTTATAAAATTTTATATTAATAATACAAGAAGATTTTATTTTTTTATTATTTTAAATAATATATATAATATTTAATATATATGTATTTTTAATTTTTCAACCATCTAAATAGTATACATCTTCAAAAAAAATTATAAATTGATATAGATAAGTTAATTAAATTTATAAAGATAATTTAATATAAATTTTAAAATTAATCACTTTTCGTTCAATCAAATATCTTCATCAACCATGTATCAAGGATACAAGAATATAGAGTAAGAGACTTGAACTAGAACAAAGTTTTAAGAAGAAACCAACAAAAACTTGAATTAAAGAGATGAGTATACAAACAACACCAAGAAAGGTGAATTAGAACTCAAAGAAATGCGTTGTCGAGATTAAAGAACTCTTCAGCCTCAACTCCTATATATATCCTTATCTAAGATGCTTCATGAGCAGCTTCCATCAAATTAAGAAGCTTCTCAAGCAGCTTCTACCAATTGAGAAGCTTCTTGAGCTCTTTCTACCAACTTAGAAGCTTCTCAACCGACTTTCATTAATTCAAGAATCTTCAAAATATTCTAAAAGGTTCTATAAATCTGTAAAGTGTATATCTCTAACATCACCCCCTTTTCTAGTGACGAGTTCCAAGAGAAGCTCAATCTTTTACATACATAAAAAATCAAGATACAATGCACTAATAAAGCTATATATTTTGTTCTCTTTTCTTCGGCAATAAGTTCTATTGGTCCTCAAAGAAATCACCTATGGCCTTGAGCTAGTACCTCCATTGTTGAAACATCCCATCCAAGGATTTAATCTTCATTACGGCCTTCAAAACATCTTCCAAATAAGATCTCAAGTTTAAAAAGATTCATCTTTCTAAACTCAAGAAATATTATTAAAGCTCGAGCATTAGAATCAAAACTTGCATAGTTGGGTCTTGCTCCTAATAGCTCCAACCAAGATCATATTTAGCACTGAAATATATTCTCGTCACTTTGCTTGATTGAAGGATGTGAAAATTACACTAGTTTGTTCAAAGCTTACGTAACAAATGAATCTTCGGAATCTTATTATTTCAATCCTTGAAAATTTGACATGATAAGTGACTTGCTTCTACCACTCTATTCTATCTTGAAACAAATGGTTACATATTGTCAAATACACAAATTAAAACAAATGCATAAGTTAATAAAAACTATGTCAAATGAGAGTAATAAGATAGAAATAAAGAAGTATGTATATTCAAAAAGAAACTAGAATAGTTATTGCCAAAGACTAGAAAATTATCACAAACATAAGATTTATTCTAATAACTATCTAATTAATATAAATTAATAGAAATATGTAAAATAAGTGAATTTAATAATATCTTAGAAAGAAGCTTCTCAGAAGCTGTATAGACGTAGAATCACCTTTATATATGTCTACAGGTGATTGGGAGGTTAAAAACTTGGTCAACAAGCTGGCCACATATTGCACATATTGGTAGCTTGAGGAAGAAGCTAGCCATATGTCACACATATTGGTAGCTTGCAAAACAAGCCAAATACGTGGAATACATGTGGAAAACTTATCTTGCAAGTTTGACACATGTCTTGCAAATTAGACACATGTAAGAAGTCCTATAGAATACCACCACATAGTCCTTAGATAGATAGTATAAATAGAGACAAGAGTGAAGCCTTCTTCACTCATCTCAATTCCTTTCTTGTTTCTAGTCTAATTCAAGAGTCTCATATATTTTCTAGTCTTTGGCAATAGCTATTCCAATTTCTTCTTAAATATACATATTTCTTTATTTCTATCTTATTATTTTTTTTTGACATAGTTTTTTACTAACTTACACATCTATTTTAGTTTGTATCCTTGATAGATTGACAAGAATGAAGTTACAATATCAAAGCTTTGTCTCTTCTCAATTAAGAGTGAATTATTCTTTTTTCTTGATAAGACATAAGCATATTAGAAGTTGTGGATTACCTACTTCTAAACTGATATTGTTCCTAGAATTTTTTCCTTTGTTCTTGAATGTTTTATTTTGTAGTGAGAGTAGAAATTTTTTCTTTTTCTATTGTAGTATCATGGCAGAGCTTGTTGAAATGAAGAATGCAATGGCACAAATGCAAGAGCAAATGAAAGAATTAATGCTCACAATGCATTAACTCAATGCACCACCACAAGGAGCAACAAGATTAGCAAGAAGTGAAGATATAGAGATGAATCAAGCTGCTTCATGTCATACCACTTCACCTACGATTGAATACCACTCAAGCAATAAAGAACCAAAAATTAATTTATCGAAGAAGTTCGATGGCACCAGATTTAAGTTTTGAGGATTCATCAATCAAGTACAAGTGGTAATTGAACTTCAATTCCAAAGTTATCCAACCCAGGAATCACAAGTTATGTTTAATAGAACACTACTATCAGGTTCTATTTTATCATGGTTTTTATCCTTTCTTAGATAATATGATCTAGTATTAGATGATTTGAAGGCATTTTTAGCAAAGTTTTGATCTATGTATAGAAAACATGATGCAATTCGTGTCGCAACTAACAAGATCTATATCTTGCGACAAGACAATTAATTAGTGATATTATATGCTTCACAATTTTAACAATTAATAATTGACACCAAGTGGAATGATGTTGCGCTTATTAGCCAATTTCTCTATGGATTATAATATGAGATAAAGAAATTGATATTCAATTTATCCAATTCTTAAACATTGAGTCAAACAATTGATTTTGTTGTGAAATTTGACAATCGACTTTTTGAATTTTGATCAAAGAGCCGCACAAGGGAGCCTTAATGTTATTACAATACAATAGCAATATGAACATCTTCTCAATACGTACATTCAAAAGTAGAAGACATGCAAATCGACATGATATGTTTTAAGCTTCTTATTGAATAAGAAAAGACTTATTGTTGTCAAGAAAGATTGTGTTTATATTGTGGAGAACCTAAGCACACTGTTCAATATTATCCAAAGAAATGATGTAACTACAAGATGAAGAGTATGGCTATCAAAGAAGACAATATGTCGGAAAACGAGTTTGTTCAACTACAATAGGGACCGTTGTCGCGTGGCGTGAACTTCTATCTAGGAATACACCGGGTACCTAGCTGTAGAGAATTTTACTTAATATTTATTGGCTAAACTCTAATGAGTTATTTGTCCTTAATAAGAAGGACAAATACACACGATAATATAAGAAAAAGGTTTTGTATGATTAAAACCTCTTATTTTAAAGTAGGTTTGTACATAAGTTTTCTCTATGATATGTAGAAAATCCTTAAAAACCTTTTAAAGACTCATCTATATATCAAAATCATATCATGGCTCTATACATCCACCTTTTACACCTCCATAAAGTCTTGGCTCCCAAAAACACCTTTAGTATGCACAAAAGTCCAAATTTGCAACAAAACCCTTAAAAATATATTTTCCCGCAAAGGATGTTTTTCTTTCCAAACTTTAGAAAATCATATCTTCTGATCCAGCCATTCAGTCTTCTTCAAACTTTCAGGAAAGGTAGAATTCACCTTTAAGCTTTACCAGAAAAAAATTCAACTGCAAATATACTTCCGATCGTTCGATATCTCAAAACCCCTAGCAGGTGCTTAAAACCCTAGCTCAGAGACACCCGAGCACTATTTTCTCTATATCTCACAAACCCAAAACCCTAATGCCACAAAAATTTTGTACATAGTCTTGTGACATAAACATATATACTCCTGAAAATTTTGAGCCAAAAATCTATCAAATTGACTAAGATATAGCTCAAAATGTAACCGCTAGTTAAGCAGAGTCACTTACTGCCTTTAGCTTACAAGCACTGACTTCAACTCGCAATATCTCCTTGATCCTAGCTTGGATTTTATCAAGATATACGTGAAAAGTGTAGCCGAAAAAGTGCGCTTTCCAACCTCAGTCGCCGATCTTTGATTGCTCTCTGTATGCGCGAGATATATCCAAAAGAGTGACAGTATGTCCAAAATCGACACCCTAACTTTGAGTGCCTATAACTCCTTCATTAAAAGTCCAAATCATGCAAGATTTGCACCTAAACCATACCCAAAAACCTAAACCTGATGACCCTAGCCTCTGATGTTCGACTCCCCCGAAAAACAAACCCTAACTCCTAATAAACCCTCGGGCAGCCTCCTTGAAGCCCATTGGGCATGATTTTTGGCCAATTAGAATAGAGATTTCTATCATCCACCTCTATTCATCCACATGGATGGCCAAACTACCCTTTTTACACTAAAAACCCTTTTCTAACCCTTCTTCTTATAAGATTTACATACTTGGTGCTTTAAGCACCAAATAAAAGAAGTAAATAAGATCTTAAGGATCACCAATGTCTAACATAGGTGACTTAAGATATATACAAGTTATTATCCATATAAAATTAACTTCAAAAGTCACTACTAAAAGAAAATAAGGTTGTATAAACCTTAATAATAATCCTTTTAATAGATCCTTTCTAAACTAGCAACCTAATCACATCCTATAACCAATAAAATCCACTAATATGACTTTCATTTAGTTAAGTAGTAAATTGTACATCAAATATACATGTACAATTTTTTTACATAGTAGCCAAACCACAACACGACATCCACCCCCTCCAAACCTGTGCATCCTCCGGTATGCACCAACAAGAGTTGAAGTTGTGGTCGGCGTCATACTATTGCTCCAGCAATATCTTCTTCAAAATCTTGTTCTTCTTCTTCATCTGTAAAGAAGTCAATTTCTTCTCTCATATCTTCATGTGTTACGTCTTGATTCCGTTGTTTGAAGAGTTTTATGCGTTTTCCTGCAATTGGAACTTTAAGGTGTGTTCCATCTAGCTCCCTTAATGCATATGTGGCATTATCCAAAACATTTACAACCACATAAGGTCCAAACCAGCGTTTAGAAAATTTTCTAAGAGTACTATGCTGGTTATCCAAGCTACTATCATACACCAAAACCCAATCACCTTCTTGAATTTCTTTTGGCCTTAATCGATGTCGCTTGTCAAATCTATCTTTATTTTTGATTCGTGCCTCCCTTAGTTTAATAACTGCTTTTTCTATATCTTCAGGTCTTCTCTCTAATTGACGGATTCGAAGTGCAAGAAGTTCTTCTCTAGACACATTGTCTTGCCAAGGTAATACATTCCAAGTATATATTTGCTCTTCAATCGGCATAATAGGCTTTTGTCCTTGTATCAATTCTGTAGGCATATATCCAGTTACTGAACTGTGAGTAGTACGATCAGCCCATAGAGCGAATGGTAATAATCTTGGCCACTCCTTCGCCCTTCCTTTACATGCTTTAACAATGGCTTTTACTATCGGAGGATGACCTCGCTCACTTTTGGCATTACCCTCTGGATTATACGCTGTTGTAAGTGCAAGCTTGATTCCACATCTTTCAAAAAATTTCCTTGCCTCATATGTATCTAATTCTCCACGATCAGCAGTAATTTTTCCAATACATCCGTATCTACAAATCACATCCTCCAGTAAAAATCTACAAACTCCTTCAGTGGATTTTGTTCGTAGAGCTCTTCCCTCCACCTGGTTGGATAAATCTTCTCGTGCCAAAACCAAGTATCGCATTTGCCATAATCCCATAGGCATAGTAACTAAATCCACCACCCATTTATAATGTATTGCTAGAGGATATGTAGGATGCAACCCGTCTCTATGTCGAATCTCTGAATACATTTGGCAAGTTTGACATGATTCCACAAACTTTACTACATCTCTATACATATTACGCCACCAATATTTTTCTTTAAGCTTGTTAAAGGTAGCATAAATACCTCTATGACCCGCCCACAAGCTATTATGGAATTCTTGAATCAATTGCTCTTGCATTTCCTTCTTGCAAATTATTCTTTGTGGTATACCACTGTCCCTTTTACATCGCTTCCATAAGTATCCATCTTGTAAAAGGTAGTTGTAGGCTTTCCGCCTAATTTGCTTAAAATAAATATCATTCCATTCTGGTTGCTTTGATAGCGTGCTCAAATAGTATCCAATATCTAACCATTCTCTTTCATATAGTTCTTCCATGAATAGTTTTGGATACTCTTTCTCTCCTTGTTGTGTTCGAGAATAGAAGGTAATACCTACATCTTCGGTATCATCAATTAAATCTTCTTCTTGTTCATACCTAGCCCGAGATAGCATATCCGCCACTGGATTATTTTTACCTGCTATGTGCTTGAATTCAGGATTTAAAGACTTAATATATGCAATCCACCTCAGCATAGCAATATCAGGGGTATTACAATTGGTGATCATTCCCAATAGTGGTAAACAATCTGTTTCCACTATCACTGATGTTCCAATTAGATAATCTCTATCAGTTTTCATGGCTGTCACTGCCCCCATAATTCTCGTTTTACTTGTGGATAGCACCTTTGTCTTTCACTTAATACTTTGGCTCCAAATCGTATAGCAAATCGATTCCCTTCTTCATCATCCTGCCCTAGTGCCCAACCAATAGCTATTGGACTAGTATCAACTGTAAGTATCACCGGTTTTCTATTCTCATAATTTACTGTACGTAGCACAAGTGGAGAAGACAATGATTGCTTCAACCTTTGCATTGCTTCTATATGTATCTTCTCCCATTTAAACCTCTTCCCTTTTCGTAGCAGACCATAGAGAGGATCTGCTATATGTGCATAATGTGGAATCCATATGTAATAAAATATACAAGCTCCCAAAAATCTCCGTACCTCTGTTTGTGAGCTACAAACTTCTTTCATCCGTTGTATGGCATCTATTTTAGTAGGGTCTGGTTTACGACCAAACCATCCACATAAATGCCCCACAATAACAACCTCTCGAACGCCAAAGGTTGATTTAGCTCCTGATAGGGTCAAGTGGACTTCTTCAAGCCGCGATAAAATCTTATCACAATCAAAAATATGACTAGATACAAATTTACGACACCCCCTCTGATCCATTATTTCCTCTTTTTCTTCTTCTATACACCCTTTTATTGGAATGTCATCCAAGAAAGGCATAGTCTTTTCTGGAATAAAATCACGCAGCACCTTATTCATCCCATTCATCATATGAGCAACTGAGTTTGTTGCTCCTTGTGGTAATGTACACATTTTCACCAGCCCTAAAGGTGTCCTCATAGTAGTGATATCCCTGCTTCCTTCCGCAAGTTGAAACTGGTCGTACCCAGAATAAAGATCTCCAATAGAATAAATGGCTCTACCAGCAAATGCTTCAGCAAATTCTCCAACAATTGGTCCCACTCCTGTATTTCTAATGGTCACTTGATTCACTGGTTGCATATCTTGAATAAATCGTAGAGTTCCATTCTTCTTTGGTACTGTAAACCAACGACTAGAATATGGTGCAAATGATGGTTCTAAAATTTTCATCCGTATCTTTTCTTTTAATAATTCTATAAGTTTGGATAGATGCGCTCTAGGTACCGGAATTGGCCTTAGATCCCATGGAGCATGTGGAACTGTAAATATAACCATTGGCGCCACAATACTTGGATCCACACATCCAATTTCTGAGGGTTCAAAAGCAAAAGCTTTTCCATGCTTCCTCAACATTTTTTTGAATTCTATTTCTTCGGTAGGTAGAAGAAAATCTGCAGATCCTACTTTCAACTCCTTGAACGTACTTTCTGTAAACTTATGGCCAATTTGATCAAGATTTCGTAAACTCCTTTCCTTTGAAGCCTCTTGAACTTGGTGGTTTGAATCACTAGGCAATGGTATAGCTACAGGTTTTATTTTTCTTCCTACTGTTTTATACCTAGTTTCAACCTTGACTTCATAACCTTGAAACGCTTGTATAATGGAATAGAGCTCTCTTGAATGTACTTGCACCACATGATCTTCATCTGTTACTTCAACCTTTATAAGTTCTTCCAATATATCTTCTAAACCTGTTTCTGTGTATATACCTATTATCTTCTCATCTCCATCAAGCACACCCACTCTTTTTAGGTCTTTTTCTGTTTTTCTCACAATCCTTTTCTCTCGTTTTTGTAGATCATTAATTTGCATATGTACAGCAAATCCACTTTGAAAAATTTCTACAACTCCTGTACAAAAGGTACTTTCTTCTCCTTGCGAGAGTACCTTCTCTGATGTACCACCACATCCTCGCTCTATAGTGGTACCTTGCAAAAATCCTTAAACTCTTCATCAATTTTTGGTAATATGCCACTTCGTAGATAATCCCTGTTGCGCTCATGATTAGCAGGTATTGTTAAAAATTGCACTGCTCGTTTACCATCTTGGCTTCTAATGCGAGCACATGCAGATCCATCATCTAATACTTTGGTTTCCATCCTCACAGCAATAATATATGGTTGTCCAAGAATTATTGGATATGAAGTATTGTTCTGAACAAAAAATTTTGTTCAGTAGATACATCTCCAATTTTCACCTTTACATCTGGACAAGCACCATAAAGATCTCCACGTGTGTTATTTGCTGCTCGGATCACCCAACCATGTTCAGTATCAATAGGCCACCTCCCACATTTATAAATGTCTTTAGACATAATATTGATTTCAGATCCATGGTCAATAAGAGCAACTACTGGATCTGTCAAGTCTCCCACCTTCATCAAAGTTTCTGTGGTGGCTCTAGCCCAATGCTTCTTAGAATAGTGACTAGGACCTTTGTCATCAACCTTATCCTCATCCAAGGAAAATTGATCCTTTTGATTGATACAACATTTAGCCAACTCCAGTTCCTCTTCTTTTGTTAATGTTGTATCAAGCGCATTAGACATTGCTGACTCCCCTATCAATTGCCTTTTTCTTTTGATAGTGTCAATAATGACATCATGGAATTCTCTCTTTGCAATGCCCAAAATTTCACGGAGTGTAAATTCAATTTTAGCATTTAACACCCTTTCTTCTAATACCTCTTTCAAATTTGTTGTTGCCTCAATATCTGATTGCAGTTTATAGGCAACAGGCTTGCTCTTCTCTTTGTTTTTACCCATTTCCATCCTTTCTTCCCATTTCTCTTTTGATAGTGGTATATCCTCGAAATATGATTTTGATGGTCTATTCTCAGATGATCTACTATCCTGCGGTGTAGATACCCCTTTATTTTGTGTTCTTTCTTCATCTCTTTGAGGTCTTTTCTTATTATTTGGTCCCTCAAGGTTTTCTTCTAACATATTTCTTCCCCTCTTCATATCCATCAAAGCTTCATGGTGGGATTTTGCTAGATAAGCATGCACCGACATGGTATCTACAGGATCATCCCATCCTGTGGCATTCCTGATTGTTGTGGCTGTATTAAGCAATTCTTGCCTTGATGTCTTTCCCTTATTCATGCTGGTGATAGCATGATTCCATAAATCCCCCGTGTCCACATGTTTATCAAAAACATCTTCCTTCTCCCTTATAACCTCGATACCATAAGTGGTAGCTTTTCCTGATGCCATAGTATGTTGAGATAAATAATCCTCTAAAACCCTTTTCATCCCTCCTTTTCCAAAGTTGGTTTTGAGGAACTCACCTGTGTCACGCAGTGCAATCTTTCCATCTTTCCATATAATTACTCCTTGTTGCAGAATATCAGCAAAATCTCCACATTCCTTACGAGGATGCTCCATACTATCGCACCAAATACATCGTTGTATATATCCTTGCTTTGATGTAGGTTTGATCTCAGATATTCCTCCCTTTTCTTCTAGCTTTGCCAATTTGATTTGTAAGTCTTTCATTCCTTTCACTAACTCCTCAATTGCATCTTTTTGTGGTACAACTGTGGACATAGGAATGGGAATAGTACTTACTGGTATAGCAGGTTCTGATACTTGCCTGCGAGATATTGTAATTGGAGGAGGCCTAGTTTCTTGTCTTACCACTACCTTGCCTCTTCGGTATTCTCTCTTAGCAAGTATACCTACTGCTTCCGAGACCTTTTTCCAATCAGTAGTAAGTCCATTGTCTTCTGTATTGTCCTCCAACAATAATTCCAACTCCCTCTGTAATTCATTGTTGGCTGATTGGAGAAATAGCTCCACCTTGTCATTTTCAAGTGTAAGTTTCTCAACCCGAGACAATTGAAGAAATTGCCTTTCAAACTCCCGAAATAACTCTGTTGCTACCAACTCCTTGTTGGATTTATTAACCCATTCCATAAGTGATTTTTTTGTTACCCTTTCAGCATCCTCCAAAGAATACTCTTCTTTTAGCTGCAGGGCAAAATCCTCCCATTTTGTTCCATGAGTTTGAATAATCCCCCTTATATGCTCACGAAGCTCTGGTACAACTGCAAGCTCAAAAGTAAGAATCATTTCCTTCTCCGGTACTTTATTGAGCTCCATCTCTCGAGAATAATATTTCAAATACTTGGAAATATTTTTCCCATCAAACTGATCCAATATACCAACAACAGATTGTAAAGCTTTAGTAGCCATAGCCTCCTTACGCTCCACTGCTTGTTGTTGCTGCATATAAAGAGTAAATGCTTGAAACATTTGAGTTGTAGCAGGATCAAGCTGCATTGGTGATGCCCCACTGCAATTCCCACTACCACTTCTTTGTTCCCCAGCCATAATAGAAGCCAAAATATTTCTTCAAACTCTCCACCCTAGATGTTTCACGTCGGGTTCACCAATATGTCGCGTGGCGTGAACTTCTATCTAGGAATACACCGGGTACCTAGCTGTAGAGAATTTTACTTAATATTTATTGGCTAAACTCTAATGAGTTATTTGTCCTTAATAAGAAGGATAAATATACACGATAATATAAGAAAAAGGTTTTGTATGATTAAAACCTCTTATTTTTAAGTAGGTTTGTACATAAGTTTTCTCTATGATATGTAGAAAATCCTTAAAAACCTTTTAAAGACTCATCTATATATCAAAATCATATCATGGCTCTATACATCCACCTTTTACACCTCCATAAAGTCTTGGCTCCCAAAAACACCTTTAGTATGCACAAAAGTCCAAATTTGCAACAAAAACCCTTAAAAATATATTTTCCCGCAAAGGATGTTTTTCTTTCCAAACTTTAGAAAATCATATCTTCTGATCCAGCCGTTCAGTCTTCTTCAAACTTTCAGGAAAGGTAGAATTCACCTTTAAGCTTTACCAGAAAAAAATTCAACTGCAAATATACTTCCGATCGTTCGATATCTCAAAACCCCTAGCAGGTGCTTAAAACCCTAGCTCAGAGACACCCGAGCACTATTTTCTCTATATCTCACAAACCCAAAACCCTAATGCCACAAAAATTTTGTACATAGTCTTGTGACATAAACATATATACTCCTGAAAATTTTGAGCCAAAAATCTATCAAATTGACTAAGATATAGCTCAAAATGTAACCGCTAGTTAAGCAGAGTCACTTACTGCCTTTAGCTTACAAGCACTGACTTCAACTCGCAATATCTCCTTGATCCTAGCTTGGATTTTATCGAGATATACGTGAAAAGTGTAGCCGAGAAAGTGCGCTTTCCAACCTCAGTCGCCGATCTTTGATTGCTCTCTGTATGCGCGAGATATATCCAAAAGAGTGACAGTATGTCCAAAATCGACACCCTAACTTTGAGTGCCTATAACTTCTTCATTAAAAGTCCAAATCATGCAAGATTTGCACCTAAACCATACCCAAAAACCTAAACCTGATGACCCTAGCCTCTGATGTTCGACTCCCCCCGAAAAACAAACCCTAACTCCTAATAAACCCTCGGGCAGCCTCCTTGAAGCCCATTGGGCATGATTTTTGGCCAATTAGAATAGAGATTTCTATCATCCACCTCTATTCATCCACATGGATGGCCAAACTACCCTTTTTACACTAAAAACCCTTTTCTAACCCTTCTTCTTATAAGATTTATATACTTGGTGCTTTAAGCACCAAATAAAAGAAGTAAATAAGATCTTAAGGATCACCAATGTCTAACATAGGTGACTTAAGATATATACAAGTTATTATCCATATAAAATTAACTTCAAAAGTCACTACTAAAAGAAAATAAGGTTGTATAAACCTTAATAATAATCCTTTTAATAGATCCTTTCTAAACTAGCAACCTAATCACATCCTATAACCAATAAAATCCACTAATATGACTTTCATTTAGTTAAGTAGTAAATTGTACATCAAATATACATGTACAATTTTTTTACATAGTAGCCAAATCACAACACGACAGCGCATATGGAAACTTGCTAAAAATCTTGCCAATGTACCTCAAAAGATACAAGAATTTCATTAATTTTATTTTTACTAATCTAAACATATTTGATAATAATTTCTTGGTAAATATTAGATTCAATAAATACCTATAAAAGGAGAAGAGTCAAATCAAAGCCTTCATCAATATATAGTCATCTATTTTAAGATAGAATAGAATTGTAGAAGCAAATTAATTCTTATGTCAAATCTTTAAGTGTTGAGAGATTTGGCAAAATAAAAATCAGAAGATTCACTTATTACACAAGCTTTGTACAAATTAGTACAATTTTTATAGTCTTCAATTGAATAAAATAAGGATGATACATTTTAATATTGTCAAGATCAAAAGAATTTGCCTCAAGAAAGCACCAAGCTTTTAGTTGTGACTAATTTTTCAATTAAATATTAAAATAGATAAAGTATTTAAATTTATATAAAACAATTTCTAAAAAAGGCTATTATATCAAATATATAAGCCTCAAATACTCTAAAATCTCTAAAATATAATAAAAGATATTAAATCCTTCATTAATCTTAAAAAAGATTTTATCCAAATTTCAACAATGCATATCTCCAAATTAGACCATTTACAAGTATTGCAATTTTATATAAAATATTGATGTACTTTTAACAACTATCACAACAAATATTAATTGTTGATTCATTGTCAATCTTTAGATATTGCCAAAATTCTAATAATAGCTTTAAATTCTTATTTATAGATACTTACATACTAAATTCTTCATATATTACAAATTAAATGCTCAAATACTATGAAACTTTGATATATAGCTTTTCAATATGATAATTTATCTTTTTAGAAAATTTTAGATAAAAATTCATCTAGAAGCTCAAGATATGGCAAAAATCATCACTATCAATAAAATGGTTTACTTATTGTTTTAGAATTCAATCTATTATCTTCAACTTCTAATATCTCTTTTTTTTGTAATTTAAATATAATAATTCTTTTATATAAGATGTAGGTTTTAAAATCACCTCTCCAATTACATCTTTTAATCTCTAAAAGTTCTTGTACAATTCCTTACATTATCAAAAGAATGATAGTAGATACAATTTGTATACTTTAACTTTAAGTACCTACTCCTCTTTCATAAAAATTCCAAATCTCCTAATTTTTATATCAAAATTATAGTATAAAAAATAAGATTTTTAATCCTAGCCTTTTATTTTCAAATTCCTTCTTTGAAGCCATCAAAATCCTTATTTCTATTGCAAACAACCTGCTCAAAGCCTATTAGGCATGACCATCAATCAATAGAGATGAAGATCTTCACTCCTTGCCTTCATTCATCCATACCTTGCTTTAATCCTTCCATATCTTACTATCAACCCTCTAAATAAGCCTCTTAGTAGTTTAATTTTTTATCTTTGAACTCCAATCTCCTTTCAAGGCTTCATATTAAACATTTAGGTCTTATATAATTTAAATATCATAATCAAAATTTTAAAAAAAAACCAAAATAAAATTTCTTATATCAATTCTTTTTAATTTAATTTATTATCTATTCTAATACATACTAGAACTTATAAATATATTATGTATTTTGACTAATTTTTATATATTGTAAATAATCATAGTACAACAATGCCAAATACGACACGGTTGGAACCATTAGGAGTAATATCTAACAATGCAAGTCTTGATTTTAATATTCAAGCTTTAGTGATATTATTTGAATTTAGAAAGATAAATCCTTTTAAGCTAGAGATCTTATTTGAAAGATGTTTTAAAAGCCGCAATAAAGATCACATCTTTAAATGAGATGTTTTAACAATGGAGGTACTAGCTGAAGGCCATAGGCAATTTTTTTGAAGATTAGTAAAATCTATTATCCAAGAATAGAAAATAAAATATATAACTTTATTGGTACAGCATAATCTTAATTTTTTATATAAATAGGAAGATTTATGAGGATATGAGCATCTCTTGGAACTTGTTACTAGAGAATAGGGTGATGTTAAGAACTTATGTTTCAAAAATTCATAGAATATTTTAGAACATTCTAGAGATTTTTTTAATCAATAGCAGTTATTTGAGAAGCTTCTTAGTTGGTGGAACTAGCTCAAGAAGCTTTGTAATTAATAGAAGGAGCTTAAGAAGCTTCCAAGTTAATAGAAAGAGCTCGAGAAGCTTCTAATTTGGTAGAAAGAACTCAAGTAGCTTCCAAGTTGATAGAAGCTGCTTGAGAAGCTTCCTAGTTTGATAGAAGTTGCTCAAAAAGCTTCTTAGACATGAGTATATATTAGAATTGAGGTTAAAGAGTTCTTTAGTTTCAACAATACATCTCTTAGAGTTGTAGCTCACCTTTCTTAATATTGTTTGTGTAATCATCTAAATAATTCAAATTCTTATCGGTTTCTTTCTGAAACCTCTATTTAGTTTAAGTTTCTTGTTCTATATTCTTATATATTTGACGGCATATTTATATGAAACATTGTATATCAACTCAATCCTTGTTGTAATACAATGATTTTCAAAGAATTTTGATCCAAATTCCTTAGTATTGTCCATGCCCAATGTTTTGATAGGATAATCAAAGAAAAGTGCTCAAAAACAAATAAGCATAGAAAGAAGGTTAAAAAACACCATCTTTTGCATTGATAGCAATGAAACATATGATTGTTTGTTTGATGCATCAACAAAGATTAAAATATAGGAAAATGGATCAAAGAGTGGATTAATAGAATTACAAATATTTTTTTGTAGCCACTCAAGTATTAGTAGCAATTCTTGCAAGAGTTTCTAAATTAAAGACCTAACAATCATTTTTCCTTATATATATGCTTGATATAATTCAATACAATTTATATCTATATATCTTATATTGTATCTAATTAAATATAGAATTATCTTCCAAAATAGTATATATTTTGGATATCTTAATTGTCTATGCCAAAAAGAAATACAATTCTTATTGATAGATGATACAAAAAAAGATTTAATTAAAAATTAGATTGCAATCTGACATAAGCTACTTGCTACTAATATATTATAATTTGGCTATTATATGAAAATATTGTATATATATATTTAATATATAATTTATTATATAGCTAAATGAAAGCTATATGAATAGATTTTTATTGGTTAAAAAATATAGTTAATTTATTAGTTTAAAAGAAATTTATTTCAAAGGATTATTATTGAGGTTTATATAAAAAAAATTTAATAGTTACTTTTGAGGTTGATTTTATATTATTAATAATTTTTATATATTTTGAGCAACTTTTGTTAAACATTGGTGACCCTTAAAATCTTGTTTTATTTCTTTTCTTTGATATTTAAAACACATATTATGTAAATTTTATTAGAAAAAAGATTAAAAAAGAATTTTTAGTATAAAAAGGAGTAGTTAGGCTATCCATGTAGATAAATGATAGAAGTTTCTATTCCTATTGGCCAAAAATCATATCCAATAGACTTTAAGGAGACTACCTGAGGCCTTATTAGAGATTAAGATTTCTCTTTTGAAGATATTAGGATCAGCAACTTTAGGTTTTTGGCTATGGTTTTAGTACAAAAATTGAGTGATTTGGAATTTATATGAAGGAGATATACGTACTCAAAATTAAGGTGTTGAATTTGTATCTACTGCCACTCTTTGGAATATAATTCATGTGTACAGAAAGCAATAAAAGATTAGCAATTAAGGTTAAAAAGAACACTTTTTTGGCTATATTTTTTTATCTATGGCTCAATATATTCTAAGCTAAAATGAAGAAGATATTGGAAGTTGAAATTAGTGCTTACAATCTAAAGACAGAAAGTAATTCCACTTATTTAGTAGTTGTATTTTGAATTATAATTTAAATAATTTGACAAGGCTTTGGCTCAAAATTTTTAAAAGTATATATTTTTATGTTGCAAAATTATATATAAAATTTTTATGGCATTAAGATTTTGGATATTTGAAATATGAAGAAAATAGTACTTAGATATTTATAAATTAGAGTTTTAAGCACTTACTAAGATTTTTAAGTTATTAGATAATTAAAAGCAAATCTATAATTTAATTTTCTTGCAGTAAAGCTTAAGGATATAATCTATGCTTTGGAGAAATTTCATAAAAATTAAATGGCAAGATCAAGAGTTATTGGATTTTAAAGTTTGAAAAGAAATCAATCATTTGCAGGTAAAAAAGCTATTAAAGGATTTTATTGTAATTTGAATATTTTATATAAATTAAAAGGATTTTTTAGGAGCTGAGATTTTATGGAGGTGGAAGAATAGATATATGGAGCTATAATAAAATTTTGATATAAAGATAAAATTTTAAAAGGAGAACATGATTTTTCTTAGAAATTATTGAAAATCTAATTTATCAACAACTAATTAGTTATGATTTCATATAAAAAGGGATGTTAAAAAATTTTCTATATGCCAAAAAAAAACTTATATAGAAATATATTTAAATATAAGAAATTTTTATTAATATAATATTTTTTTTATAATATTATTATATTATTTTTCCTTTTTATTAAGAAAAAATTACTTATTGAAATTTTGCCAATAAGTTATAAGTATATTCTCTATAGCCAAATACCTAGTATATTTCCAAATTAAAAATCATGCTACATAACACCATAGTAAAGGCTTTTTGAATACATTTATTATTCTTCACAAGAACCAAAATCTCTTGCCTATTTAAAATGGTGGTGTCAAAAATATAAAAATATAAAATAAGAGACTTGAATTAGAAAGAAGTTTTAGGAAGAAATCAATAAGGATTTGAATTATCTAGATGAAAGTATGAACAATACTAAAAAAAAATGAGTTACAATTCCAAGAGATGCGTTGTCGAGACTAAAGAACTCTTCAGCCTTGATTCCAATATAAATCCATATATAAGAAGCTATATAATCCAATATAAATCAGCCTTGATTCCAATATAAATCCATATATAGGAAGCTATATAATCCAATATAAATCCAATATAAATCAGCCTTGATTCTAATATAAATCCAATATAAATCCTTATATAAGAACAACTTTTTTCAAACTAAGAAGCTTCTTGAGCAACTTCTACCAACTTAGAAGCTTCTTAAGTTCCCTCCACTAATTACAAAGCCTCTCAAGCTACTTCCACCAATTAGAAAAATTTTAGAATATTTTAGAAGATTTTGTGAATTTCCAAAGTATATATCCCTAATATCACCACCTTTTTTAGCGATGAATTTCAAGAGAAGCACATACCTTTAGAAATCTTCTTATACAAGTAAAAAGTCAAAAATATATTATATTAATAAAGTTATATATTCTATTTTCTATTCTTGGACAATAGATTCTACTAGTCCTCAAAGAAATCGCTTATGGCTTTAAGCTAGTACTTCCATTATTGATACATCACATCCAAAGATCTGATCTTCATTGTAGCCTTCAAAACATCCTCCAAACAAGATTTTAAGATTAAAAAGATTTAACTTTTCAAATTCAAGCAATATCATTAAAGCTCAAGTATTAGAATTAAGACTTACATAGTTAGGTGTTGTTCTTAATAGCTCCAACCATGGTTGTATTTGGTGCTAAAATATATCTTTCTTACTTTTCTCAATTGAAGGCTGTAAAAAATTACACCAATTCATTTGAAGCTTGTATAGCTAGTGAATCTTTTAAATCTTGATTTACTAAATCTTTCAACATTTGAAGGTTTGATATGGTGAGTGATTTGCTTCTATAACTCTATTCTATGTTGGAATAAATGACAACATATTGATAAAGGCTTTGATTTGACTCTCTCTTTTTTATAAATATTCTTCAAATCCAATCTTTACCAAGAAGTTATTATCAAAAGCATTTGGATTTGTGAAAATAGAGTCAATAAAATTCCTCTACTTTTTGAGGTGCATTGGCAAGATTTCTACCCAATTTCTATATATGCTCATTAATATCATAGCCGCTATTGTATTACATATTGTCTTGTTTGAGAATGCACCAAGTACTTGGTTGTAAAAGATATACTTATATGTTGCAACTAACCAAAAATCTAACAATTTTAATATAATTCTATATAAATTCTAATTAAAATTTAATTAAATCTTAAATAAATTTTAATATAATTTTAATCAAATTCTAATCAAATCTTAATCAATTTCTAATTAACTTTAGTAAAATCATAATCAAATCCTAAATCAAACCTTAATCAAATCCTAAATCAAATCCTAGTCAAATCCTAAATCAAATCCTAAGTCAAATTCTAAATCAAATTCTAAGTCAAATTCTAGTCAAATTATTTGGTACATATATTTTGAAGGTTCACAAAACCTTCTAAAATATTCTAAAGCTTCTTGAATTAGCAAAATTTGGTTGAGAAGCTTCCTAATTGATGAAAATAACTTGAGAAGCTTTATAGTTAGTGGAAAGAGCTTAAGAAGCTTTTCAATTGATAGAAGTTGCTTGAAAAGCCTCCTATTTAGTAGAAGCTACTTGAGAAGCTTCTTAGTTTGATGGAAGCCGCTTAAAAAGCATTTTAGACAGGGATATATATGAGAGTTGAGATTAAAGAGTTCTTCAATCTTGATAATTTATCTCTTGGAGTTCTAACTCATCTTTTTTAATATTATTCATGTATTCATCTGGTTAATTCAAATTCTTATTTGTTTCTTCTTGAAACCTTGTTCTAGTTCAAGTCTCTTACTTTGTATTCTTGTGTCTTGGATCTTTTGTTAAAATTGACTTCATCTTGAATATCAAAGTTGGATCTTTCTTATTAGAAAGTAGATTATCTCTCTACTCAAAGATATGTCAGCGCTTTAGAGGTTGGAAATTATCTTCTTCTAAACTAATATTATCTTCTTATAAATTTATTTCTTTTTTCTCTTAGAATGGTTGATAGTCAAGACATTAATATGGCCAAATCTTTTGAATCAAAGTTAGATGCTATTATAAATATTCTTATTATTTTATTTTTTAGAATTGTGGTAATTAAAGGAATTATTACAAAACTTTATAACATCACAATATCTAGAGTATCATAATCTATATTGCATCTACATTCAACTTTTATGCTTAAGGATGTAATATTACCTATGCTACGCCAATAAAATCTACTTGTTTAGCAACATAAGGAGCTTTGAGTTAATCTTCCAAAGAAATATGATGGTACCCGTTCAAAGTTCTAAGGATTTGTCAATCAAATTTGATTAATAATGGTCTTATAACTTGATACTTATCTAATAAAAGAATCACGGGTTGGATTGGTTGGCATCTTACTTATAGAACAAGTATTATCATAGTTTGCTCCCTTGTTCGAAAAGAGATCACTAATTTTGAGCAACTTTAAGGTTTTTATAGAAACATTTGAAAAAGTATTTAGAAAATATGACAAGGCTCATTAGGCAATAGCTAAGATCCAAGCATTGCATCAAGGGGCACATTCTATATAGTAGGTGTCACGGACATACTTTAAGTCACCACATTTTAGAACTTTCTATAGTCTTTTAAAACCTTTTGTTGTCATGGTAGAAAGAATTTGCCTCAAGAAAGCATTGGGCTTTTGGCTACTACTAATTACTTAATCAAGATCCAAGTATAACAAAACCTCCAAATTTATATAAAATATTTCTTCATAGGACTATTACATCCAATACATAAGTCTTAATTCCTCAAAATATTCAAAGTATAACAAATATTCTAAATCCTCATTCCCTCGTAGGAAGTGAATTTTTCTCGAATGTCAATAATTCATAAATTTTAATCCAATTGTCCAAACCTACTCAAAATTTATATGAATTACTAATATATTCTTAAAAACTACCACCACAATTTTAAATGATTGATTCATTACCGATCTGAAGATATTGCCAAAATCCTAGTAATAGCTTCAAATCCTTGTTCATATACACCCATGTACAAAATTCTTCATATCTCACAATCTAAAAGTCTAAATATTATGAAACTTTAATATATAGCTTCTTAGTATAAAGATTTATTTTTTTAGAAATTCTTAGACAAAAATTCATCCAGAAGCTCAAGGTATGGCAAATTCCATTACTATCAACAAAACGGCCTACTTACTGCCTTAGAATTTGATCTATTATCTTTGATTTCTAATATCTCCTTCTTTAGAACTTTAATTGTAGTAATTCTTCCTCATCAAATGTAGATCTTAAAACTACCTCTCCAATTGCACCACTTGATCTCCAAAAGCTCTGATATAACTCCTCCAATCCTCAAAAGCGTGACAATAGGTACTATTTGTACACCTTAATTTCAAGCGCCTATTCTTCCATCATAAAAATTCCAAATTTCTTAGTTTTTATATCAAAATTATAGTGCAAAAAACAAGCTTTCTAATCCTAGTCTTTGATTTTTAAATTCTCTCTATATAGTTGCCAAAATCCTTCTTCTCCTTGCAAGCAGCCTCTTCAAAGCCTATTGGATATGACTATTGACCAATAGGAATGAAGAACTTCATCCTTTGTCTTCATTTATCTTCACTTTGTCTTCATCCTTCCAAATAGGCCTCTTAGTAGTTTAATTCTTTTTCTTTAGACTCCAATTGCCTCTCAAGGCTTTATACTAAATAATTAAATTCTATATAATTTAAAAGCCATAATCAAACTAACTAAAAATCTAAAATAAAGTTTGTTATATCAACCCCCTTTAATTTACTTTTCTAACTATTCTAACACATATTAGAATCTATAAACATATTATATATTTTAATTGGATTTTATATACTATAAGCAATTATAGTACAACATCATAGTCTTCTAAAATCTTCCATAGTCTTTTAAAATCTTCTATAATTTTTTAGAATCTTCAAAAATCTTCTAGAACCTTCTTTAGTCTTCTAAGAATCTTCTATAGTCTTCTAAGAATCTTCTATAGTCTTCTAAAACCTTATAGAATCTTTTTCAATTTTCTAAAACCTCTCGTAGCCTTTTAGAATCTTCTAAAAAAAATTTTAGTCTTCTTGAACTTATCTTAGTCTTTTAGAATCTTCTTCAATTTTCTATAATCTTCTAGATATACTTAGAAGGTTCAATAGGATATAGGCCTTGTAGTATAAATAAGAAGCAAGAGCAAGGTGCACCTCAGTCTTGTCCACACAAGTCTTGGAGCAATCCAAAATATTGCCTTATTTCTCAATATCAATCTAGTCTCTTGTTCTTATTAATGATTGTAGTTCTTTGTTCTTATCCATCCAATTTTTTATTCTTAAAATTATTCTAGTTCTATGATCTTTTCCTTCTTTCTTTGCTAACTCATTATCTTGCATCTTTGATAATTTGGCAAGACTGTCTAAGTAATCATATCAAAGCTTTGATCTCTTAGGAGAGAGTGGATTATCCCTTTTCTTGAAGATATTATTGCGTTCTAGATGAGTGCAGACTGATATGTTTATTTATTATAATTTAATCTTTTTTTGGAAAGAATAGATTATCTTTTTTTTAAAATATATCATTATATATTAGAGGTTATGGATTATCCTCTTCTAAATTAATATTATTTGAAAATATTCATTTTTAATATAAAAAATACTATACTAATAGTCTGTTGATTTTTTTTTTGTCAATATGGAAGTAGATTAAGTCATAGGAGGTACATCTTCACAAACAGAGAATAGAGTGGCAACTTTTATAGATCTTTGAGCTTTTTTGGATAATATATAAGAAAAAATAATATTCTTCTATAATCCAAAAAAAAATTGCAAATAAAGTAAGTATCCAAAGAAACTAAGCGAGAGATTTATAGTTTGCAAGAAGAGATTATACGATTGAGAGAAGCAAGCAAAAAATAAGCTATGCACGTAACTTTTTTAGAAGCTCTAAAGATTGTCATGAAAGAGCCAAATCCTAGCATACTTGATAAATTTTATAAAACAAGATCCAACTTTCGAGAGTTTATACAACAAGTATGACTTTACTTACAACTATATCCTTCTCATTATCTAGATGGATTTATTCAAGTCGATTAGTAGGCACTTTTTTATTAAAAAGTGCTCAATCATGGTTTGTTCTACTGTTGAAAAAGAATTTTTCAATCTTATACAATTTAGATGCTTTTATGGAAA
This sequence comes from Physcomitrellopsis africana, assembly GCA_036785485.1. Lineage (NCBI taxonomy): Eukaryota > Viridiplantae > Streptophyta > Bryopsida > Funariales > Funariaceae > Physcomitrellopsis > Physcomitrellopsis africana. The sequence goes on along the minus strand of JAWRVF010000134.1, from coordinate 320,210 downwards.
GATTTATTGCTCCATTTGGAAATAGTCATTGAGAGAAGGTAATAAGAAGGAAGATTCAAAACCTATGATAAGGATAATATTTAGCTGCAATTTATGCTATAAAATTTCAAAGACTTATTTATAATCTTAATTGGAATGATAAGGCTTTTATGACTCAATTCTATTATGGCCTAAAAGATGATGTGAAGAATTTATTTATCACAATGCCAAAAGTGGAAAGTTTAAAAGAACTCATATCTCAAGCTATTACTTATGATAATTACCTATTTTAACTACAATATGAGAGGTGATCAATTTTTAACAATATCTATCAAAGTACGTCTACTACATCCTCAAGAGTATTAAAAAAACTATTAATATATCTTGAATCCATGTAGATTGATACAATCTAATTTAAACCATTAATATTAGCAAAAAAGACTAGACGTTGGTAAGAGAATCTATATTTATATTATAGAAGATCTAATCACAAGGCAACAAATTCTCCAAACAAGTCAAGAAAATTCAAGACATGAGATATAACATCTAAATTGGAGAGGTCAAAAAACAAAAATGTCTAGCAACAATAAGGACCTTGTGATTAGACACCCTCAAATGTAAAGTATCAAAAAAAGATCTTTTCTTAACTCCGGATCCAACATCCTATTTTATACTTCTTGTACATATAAGAATCTTAAAATAAGAGATTTTTCTTAAACTCCTTTTAAATACTAGAGCCTCAATATGCTTTATGAATAAGGATTTTGCAACCAAGTACAAATTAATAGTTGTAAAGAAGATCCATTTTGCACCTGTTAAAGTCATTGATGGATAAAACCTTACATCATGAGATGTTATTGAAGAAATCCAACCATTAAAAATGATACTAAGAGATCAAGTATCATACATTGTCTTCAATATCATTAGATGTCCAACAAATCCTATTATCATTAGATTCTCTTGATTTAAATTATATAATCTTGATATAGATTGAAATTTACAAAAGATCTTTTGAAGATCCAAACATCAAAAGAAAAAACGAGGTACTACTTCATTTCTTGAAGCTAAAGTATTTATACAAGCAACAAAAAAAAGGGGTTGCATTTGCATTGTATGCTATCCTGATCAAAGATCCAACGGAGCTATTGAAGCAAGATATTCCTAATCAATACCATGACCTTGAAGATGTATTTGAAAAGGAAAAAATAGATATATTAATAGAATACTATCTTTATAATTGTGCAATCAAATTACAAGATGAAGCTCAACTTCTATTTGGTCTAATTTATAATCTCTCATAAATAGAACTTATAGCCTTGTGAAAATATATTGATGAAAATCTAACCAAGAGTTTTATTAGATATTCAAAATTATCTATGGGAGTCTCTATCTTGTTTATGAAAAAGAAGAATGGTTCTTTATATATGCATGTTGACTATGGAGGTCTGAACAAGATAACTATAAAAAATCGCTATTCATTACTATTAATTTTAAGATTATTGGAACAATTAGGATAGACGAATATCTTTATAAAGATTGATTTGAGAGGTGCCTACAACCTAGTCAAGATCAAAGAAGGAGATTAATAGAAGACAATATTCTATATAAGGTATGGACATTTTGAATATAATATTATGCCTTTTGGACTTATAAATGCACTTGCAGTCTTTCAACAAATGATGAATGATATCTTACAAGAATACTTGGATGACTTTGTAATTATTTACGTAGATGATATCTTAATCTTAATTAAGAACAAACTAGAATATGAACATGATGTACGTATGATATTGGAAAAACTATACGAAAGTGGATTGTATGCCAAATTGAAGAAGTGCTCTTTCTATCAACTATCAATTAAGTTTTTGAAATATGTTACTTCTAAAAATGGGATTTCTATAGATCCAAAGAATATATAAATTGTTATAGAGTGGAAACAATCATCATCAATAAAAGATATACAATATTTTTTGAAATTTGTAAATTTTTACAAAATCTTTATTAAGGATTATTCCAAGATTGCGGCTATATTAATATAACTTATAGGCAAGGAAAAATTTATTTGAGATAACAAGGTTGAAGAAGCATTCAAGAAGCTAAAAGAATCCTCCACTTCAACCCCTATATTTATCCATACAGATCCAATAAAACCATTTATTCAAGAAATAGATGCCTCAAATTTTGCACTTGGATCTTTACTCTCTCAAATTGGTAATGATGGTCAATTACATCTAGTAGCTTTTTGCTCTAAAAGATTTTCAGCTATCATGATCAATTATAAAATCTTTAATAAATAACTATTAATAATTATTAATACTTTTGAAGAGTGGCGCCATTTGCTGGAAGGGGCTCAATACAAAATCATGGTATATATTGATTACAAAAATTTGGAGTATTTTATGAGTGATTGAATTTTGAATGGCCGACAAGCACAATAGAGTATGTCATTATCTTGGTTTGATTTTGTGATTTTATATTGTCCAAGAAAACTTTAAGAAAAATCACATGTCCTTTTACGACAATCATATCTTGTGCCAAGAATATGAGATATTGTATTGAATCAACAAAAATCAGTCATATTGAAGCCATCCAATTTACAATTGAAGACATTAACAATATCTACCTATATAGATACAACTTTCAAGATGGAAATCCCAAAAGCAATGAAAATAGAAGTATTTATAGAGAGCATTCAATAACATCTAAAAAATACACATATAGAAGAAAATAATTTTTTAAATTCAAAGACGGATTATTATATTTCAAAGATCTCTTATATATTCCTCCAAGCTCTATAAGACTTCAAATTCTTCAAATAAAATATGACCTTCCAACAGTTGGATATTTTGGCTTCAATAAGACCTTGGAATTAGTATCGAGAAACTATTGGTAGCCTCAAATATAAAAATTAGTGAAAGAATTCATCCAATGATGTGAAATTTGTATCCAAGAAAAAGTCCCAAGACACCAATCATATGGACTTCTCTAACCACTTTTAGTTCCTAAGGGCCCATAACAATTCTTATCTATAGACTTTATTATAGACCTCCCAATTCTAAATCGAAAAGATTTAATTTTTATGGTGGTAGACCGTCATACCAAGATGGTACATTTCATCCCATACAATAAGACTATTTTTGGAGAAAAAATGGCCAAGCTTTTTATTGATAATATTTATTGAATAAATGGCCTTTTAAATGACATTATTTTGGACTGAGGACCACAATTTGTATCAAAATTTTAGAAAGGACTATTTCAACTTTTGAAGGTCAAAATCAACCTTTCATCAGCTTATCATCCTCAAACCAATAGTCAAATAGAATGAGTGAGTCAGATCTTGGAATAATATCTTTGTTGCAATATAAATTACTAACAAAATGATTGGATAGACCTCCTATCATTGGCCAAGTTTGCATATAATAACTCCAACCATTCTTTGATAAAGCAAATTCCATCCTTCTCAAACTATAGATATTACCTTAGAGTAGATCCATTCCAAATTAAAGATGTGGAAAGTCCTATTATAAAAAATTAAGCTACCTTCTTAAAAGCCATCTATGAAGAATTAAAATTCGAATTGCAAATGGCTCAAGATTGATATAAAGACTATGTAGACATTCATACCAAGAATCAATCAAAGTTTAAGATAGGAGATTGTAGTTGGCTACTCTTGCAAAATATATAAATGAATCGACCATCACAAAAATTAGACTAACAAAGATTTGGACCATTTACAATTCTACACCAAATAAATCCAGTTAGTTTACATCTTGAACTATTAAATAGCATGTGTATTCATCCAATTTTTTATATCTTGCTTTTAAAAATCTATTGTAAATTAAGTATTGTTAGAAGAACTCTTCTACTACCAACCCTAATTGAAGTTAATCAAGAGTTGGAATATGAAATAGATGAAATATTAGATTTGCATATAAGATATGGACAATTAGAAGATTTCATTCATTGAAAGGACTATGGAGTTAGCGAAAGAACATAGGAACCTTCAAATAACCTTAGAAATGCACCTGAAAAAGTTAGCAAATTCCATCAACAATATCCTAAAAAACCTAGATTCAATCATCATTGAAGATTTTGTAGACACTAACATCACTTGCCTTCTATTTGGTACTTTTCTATCAATAATAAAAGATCAATATAAAAAGAGGAGAGTCATGCCAAGACCTTCACTTATATATAGTCATTTTTTTTAAGATAGAATAGATTGTGCTAGAAGCTTATTAGTTACCATGTCAAATCTTTCTATTTCAAAAAAATTATAAGAATAAGAGTCAGAAGACTCTTATACCTCACAAGCGGCTAGAGAACCATTGTAACTTTCACAATCTGTTGGATTTGAAGAACATGAATAAGGCAAAAAAGGAATATTCTAATGCCAAGTAAGGCCATATTTGGAGTCTTTGGAGATACAGCCTCATCACAAAAATCTTAATTCAAATGCTCATATTTGGTGATATTCCTTAAAGTTGAAAAGGTGACTCTAGGTAGACCAAAAATTATGTTCAAAGGATATTTAGAAGATTGCAATGAAGAGCAAATTCTTAGATGGGACTTTAGTACAATAGAGGTTATATCTCAAGATCATCATTGTTACCTAAAGGATCCTATTGAATTGATAATCAACAAACAAAATACAATATATGTTACTTTTCTATTTTAATGAATTTTAGATTTCTTGCATATATAATTTGATCATCAAATTACTTGGGCTCCTCGTCGAACTCATTGCTAGAAGAAGAGGTGATGTTATAAATATATTTTAAATTATTACATTCTAAAATTTTTCATAGTCTTCTAGAACCTTTTGTAGTCTTCTAGAATCTTTCGTAGTCTTCTAGAATCTCCTATAGTTTTCTAAAATCTTCTAAAATCTTCTAGAATCTTCTTTAGTCTTCTAAGAATTTTCTATAGTTTTTTAAAACCTTCCAGAACCTTCTCCAATCTTCTAAAAGCTCTCATAGCCTTCTAGAACCTTTTAAAATCTTCCTCAATCTTCTAGAATCTTTTAAGATACACTTAAAAGGTTCAATAGGACATAGACCTTGTAATATAAATAAAAAATAAGATTGAAGTACACCTCAGTCTTGCCAACATAAGTCTTGGAGCAATCTAAAATATTACCTTGTTTCTTGATATTAATCTACTCTTTTATTCTTGTCAATGATCTAATTCTTTGTTCTTGTTGATCTAATTCTTTGTTCTTGAAATTATTCTAATTCTATGATCTTTTCCTTATTTCTTTGCTAACTTGCATCTCTGACAATAGGAACCATGCAATTGGACAATTCAACATTGCAAAACTATTCAAGTTCCTATCTTTCTGCTCAACTTGCTCATTATTTTATAATTCTTTCATATTTTAGCCCTCAAAAGCTTCAAACGATTTCCTTGTTGGATTTGGAAGCATCCGCTTGTTTCATAGATGAGGCATTTATTAAACTTCATAAAATTCTTCTAGTATAGAAATTCAAACTTGTTCATGTAGAGGTAATAGATGGACAACCTTTATTTTCTAGTAGTGTCATCTATGAAACCATGCCTATAGAAGTGTCGTTTGAAGATCATAGGAGCCAAATTATATTCAATGTTATTAGGACTCTTTCAAATCCTATTATTCTTGGACTTTCTTGGTTGAAAAAGTATAATCTATCCATAGATTAGAAGTTGCAAAGAATAATATTTCTGATAGAAATCCTTGTAAGAAAACTTCAAAAATTACAAATAGGTGAATCTTTATTTATTGAAGCAAAGATTTTTATAAGATTGGCTAAAAAAGGTATATCATTTGTTATTTATGTAACTCCAATCAAAGAAGATATAACTTCATTGGCAAGTATTCCAAAATAATATAGCAAATTTCAAGATATTTTTTAAAAGAAAAATGCTAATATTCTACCAAAGCACTGACCATACGATTGTGCCATAGATCTTTAGGAAAGAATGCAACCACCTTTTGGCCCAATTTATAATCTTTTTTAAAATAAGCTTTCAATATTGAAAGATTATATTAATAAAAATCTTGCAAAGAACTTCATCAAGTATTTAAAGTTTCCAACAAATACACCTATACTCTTTGTGAAGAAGAAAGACGGTTTGTTATATATGTGTGTTGATTATTGGAGATTGAATAAGATAATGGTGATGAATCATTATCCATTATCATTAATCTCAAGACTTTTGGAACAACTTGGCTAAGCCATGATCTATACCAAGATAGATCTTCATAGAGCATATAATTTGATATAGATTGAGGGAGACAAATGGAAGACCACATTTCACATAAGGTATTGATATTTTGAATATAATGTCATGTGCTTTGGATTAACAAATACATTCGCTATCTTTTAGCATTTAATGAATGATATCTTTCAAGAGCATCTAGACAATTTGTGGTGATCTATCTTGATGACATCTTGATCTACTCAAAAGATCTAGAGGAACACAAGGAGCATGTAAAGTTAGTATTACACAAGTTGTAAGCCGCAAGTTTATATGCCAAATTAGAGAAATGCGTATTTTATCAATTTAAGATAGAATTTTTGAAATATATTATATCTACTAAAGATTTGATGATGGATCTCAAGAATGTAGAGGCAATTATATAATGGGCCATTCTAAAGTCTATAAGAGATGCACAATATTTTTTTGAATTTGCTAACTTCTATTGGATCTTCATTAAAAATTACTCTCAAGTTACCACTCTTCTTACTTGATTCACATACCAAAATAAGTTGGAATGGAGGTCTTATGTGAAGAAGAGATTTCAAGACCTCAAGACAGTATTTACTATAGCTCTGATCTTGGTGCATCTAGACTTTATAAAAGAATTCTATATGAAAATTGATGCTTCAGATTTTGCACTAGGGGCTGTACTTTTGCAAATAGATATAAACAATAAATTCCATCCTATTATATTTTATTCTCAAAAAATTTCTATCATCAAAATTAATTATAAAATCTACAATAAAGAGCTTCTTGCTATTGTGGATTCTTCTTAAGAATGGCATCATTTTCTTAAAAGAATAATGCATCTTGTGACTATGTATATAAGTCATAAGAATCTCAAATATTTAATGGTAGTTTGTATTTTTTATCGCCATCAAATTCAATGGAATATGTCATTATCTTGATTTAACTTTATTATCACTTATCAACTTAGAAAGCAACAAGGATTGTCCAACACTTTATCAAGGAGATCATATCTTATACCAAAGATAGGAAAAACAATATTTGATTAATAATATACAACTTTATTGAAGTCGGAGCAATTTCGTCTTTGCGCTGCTATTACATGGATATCTATTGATTTAAGTTTCTTCAATGACATACGTATTGCAATTACTAATGATGGTTTGGCTCTTGATATCAAGTATCACTTGAAAAAAAATGCCGACAAGTTCAAGCTTGAGGAAGACTTTCTATACCTTGAAAAATATTTGTATATTCCAAAAGGATTAACATACTCCACATTCTTTAATCTTGCCATAACTTTCCAATTGTAGATTATTTTAGATTTAATAAGATCTTGAAATTTATTTCTTGAGATTTTTAGTGGCTTCAAATGTGGAAGGCAATGAAGGACTTTGTGCTCTCTTGAGACATCTATTTAAGGTCCAAAAATCTTCAATATCACCCTTATAGATTCTTATAATCCTTGTTTGTTCTAAGATAGTCATGGTCTTTTGTCTCAATAGATTTTATCACAGATCTACTACCATCCAATTTATTAGACAACATCCTTGTAGTAGTTGATCAACTCACAAAGATGGCTCATTTTATTCTTTGCAAAAAAATTGTGTCTAATAAAGAACTGGCAAGACTCTTCTTTGACAATATATATTGATATCATGGCCTATGAGATGATATTACATCTAATTAAAAATTCCAATTTATATCTAAATTTTAGAGATGTCTTTTTGAAATATTGAAAGTAGACATTAAATTTTCTTTGGCTTTCCATCCTCAAATTGACGGCCAAACAAAACAAGTTAATCAAGTTTTAGAGCAATATTTATGATGGAGCGTCAACTATCAATAAGATGATTGGATTTCATATCTATTATCAATAAAATTTACATATAATAATATTATTCATATTTCAACTCAACAAATATTATTTTATTCCAACTATGGATATCACTTGAAGCTTGATCTATAGAGTACATCAAAAAATAACAATCCAACAATTGAAGGATTTGCAAAGCATCTATTACAACACCAAACAACCTTGAAGCTTCAATTGTAAGTAACTCAAGATGCTTACAAGGCATCTACAAATAAATTTAGAAATCAATTACTTGCTTTTTATATTGGAGATAAGATATGGCTTCTTTGATGGAACATCAAGACCAAGTGGCTATACAATAAGTTGGACTATCAAAGATTAGAACCATTTTCTATCCAAAAGCAAATTAATCTAATAGTGTATTGTTTAGAATTACCATCTTTTATGAAGGTATATTTAATTTTTTATGTCTCTCTTTTAGAACCTTATAAAAAGTTGCATATTTTCAAAAGAATACAACAATTGCCACCTAGTATCAAAATTAAAGACCATAAAGAATACGAGATTAAAAAGGTATTTGATTTATGATAAAGATGAGGCAAATTGGAATATCTTGTTCATTGGCGGGGCTTTGATATTAATGAGCATATATGGGAACTGGCCAAAATCTTGCTAATGCACCTCAAAAGGTATAAGAATTCCATTGACTCTATTTTCACAAATCCAAACGTATTCAATGATAACTTTTTAATAAAGATTGGATTTGAAGAATATTCATAAGAGGGAGGAGAGTTAAATTAAAGCATTCATCATTATGTAATCATCTATTCTAAAATAGAATAAAGTTGTAGAAGTAAGTCAGTCACCATGTCAAACCTTCAAGCATGGAGAGAACAAGATTCAAAAGATTCACTTGCTATACAAGCTTCAAATGAACCTATATAATTTTCACAGCCTTCAATTGAATAAAGTGAGGATGATATATTTTAGCACCAAGTATGATTTTGGTTGAAGCCATTAAGAACAAGATCCAACTATACAAGTCTCAATTTTAATATTTGAGCTTTAATGATATTGCTTGAATTTGAAAAGATAAATCCTTCTAAGCCTAAGATCTTGTTTGGAAGATATTTTGAAAGCCACAATAAAGATGAAATCTTTGAATGGGATATTTCAACAACAAAGGTGTTAGCTCAAAGTCATAGGCAATTTCTTTAAGGACCAATAGAACCTATCGCCTAAGAAGAAATTATAGAATATATAATTTTATTGATGTAGCATATTCTTAATTTTTCATGTATGTAGAAGAATTGAGCTCCTTTTAGAACTTGTCACTAGAAAAAGAGATGATATTAGGGACATATACTTTGGAGATTCATAGAACCTTCTAGAATATTCTAGAGCTTCTTGAATTAATGAAAATTGATTGAGAAGCTTTTTAATTGATGAAAATAGCTTAAAAAGCTTCATAGTTAATAGAAGGAGCTCAAGAAGCTTTTCAATTGGTAGAAGCTACTCAAGAAGCTTCCTAGTTGATAGAAGCTGTTCAAAAAATTTCTTAGTTTGATGGAAGCCGCTCAAGAAGCATCTCAAACAGGAATATATATATGGAAGTCAAGATTGAAGAGTTCTTTAGTCTTGACAATGCATCCCTTAGAATTCTAACTCATCTTTTTTAGTATTATTCATATGTTCATTTAATTAATTTAAGTTCTTTTTGGTTTCTTCTTAAAATCTTATTCTAGTTCAAATAACTTCCTTTGTATTTTTGTGTTCTTGACACAAATCACAAATCAAATTCTAAGTCAAATCTTAGTTAATCTTTAATCAAATTTTAAATCAATCCTATTCAAATCTTAAATTAAACCTTAATAAAATCCTAAATTAAATCTTAAATCCTAAATAAATTCTAATAAAATCTTAACCAAATCCTCAATCCTAAATAAACCTTAGCCAAATCCTAATTAAATCCTAATAATCCTATAGCAGATTAAAATCTTAATAATTAATGATTAAATTATTGATTTTAAATCAAAATTTGTACATCTTTTAATAATTAAATTGGCAACATGTACAAAATTTTTGAAGAAGATCTAACTCACCAAATAAAAGATAAGCCTAGAATTTTATTTAGATATAGGCTAACCTCCTTCTCTAATCTTACTATCAATCTTCCAATACCAATATCTTTTTTTACATTATTTAATTGATTTTAAAACTTATATATAAATAAAAAATTAAGTCTACCATCCATACAAATAATTTTCATCTCAATCCAACTGGTAGATGGTTAGATATCTTAAAAATTCTCATTGACCTTCAAAACCTAATTTTTGAAATCTTGACCTATTTGAACTTCAATAACCTTGAATCAAAATAGTAGATCAAGTTTAAACTTATAGCATATACTTAGTACAATTACACTTATAGATTTATAATCAAACTCACAAAATATTTAAAAATATAAATCCCTTTTTATTTCACAAAATCCAAAATCATCTAAATCAATCTTAATTTTAAAAAGCTCTAATAAACTCAATATCTATCCAAATAATTCAAAATCAATGCTCAAAGAAACCTTATAAAGTCTACTCTCAAATTTCATTCTTCAATTGATTAAAAAAATCTCTATTTTCTATAGATATATAATTTTATATCTTGGAATCTAGTTTCAATCTTGGATCATAATTGATCCTCTTTAGGTATCAATCTAGAGGTTTTTTAGATAATTTTTATTAGAAACTACCCTTTACTTTGATCTTGAGATGTTTATACTTGTATTTTAGCTAATTTACCTTGTCTTGTTTTATTTATGGCCCTACAAAGTAAATAGAAGCTTATTTTATAAAAAGGTAGCCATAACACTAAATATTTTTATTACTTCTCTATTTTTATTTTTTAAAATTTATTTACCTATATTTTTTAAAATAATTTTGTAACATAGTTTTTAATTAAGTTTTTTTATAATATGAGTCTTTTTTTGTCCTTTCATCCTATAATCATATTATAATACAATACTACGTTAATGAACAAGATACTTCAGTTTGCCCCACTTTTGCCGTGAATCCATGACTTTTTTCACTTTATATTCTTTATAATTTTTTATTTTGATATTAAGTGGCAATTATTGTACTCTTCTCAAAATATGCAACTTTTTATATGGCTCCAAAAGAGAGACATAAAAAATTAGATATATCTTAGTAGAAGATGGTAGTTCCAAACAATATGCTACTAGATTTATTTGCTTTTGGATAGAAAATGGTCTTAACCTCTAATAGTACAACTTAGTGCATAGTTGCTTAGTCTTGATGTTCCGTCAAAGAAGCCATACTTTATTTCTAATATAAAAAGTAGATAGTTGATTGTTAAATTTATCTACAAATGTCTTACAAGCATCTTGAGCTATTTGCAATTGAAGCTTCAAGGTTGTTTGATATTGGAATAGATGTTTTGCAAATCCTTCAATTACTAGATTGTTATTCTTTGGCATACTTTCTAAATCAAGCTTTGAATGATATCTATAATTGGAATAAAATAATATTTATTGAATTGAGACATAAATAATATTATTATATATAAATTTTGCTAATGATAAATATAAGATCTAATTATCTTATTAGTAAATATTACAACATAATAAATATTGCTTCAAAACTTTGTTAACTTATTTTATTTGGTTGTTAGTTTAAAAATAAAAAGCCAAAAAAAACTTAATGTCTACCTTTAATATTTTAAAAAAACATCTCTAAAACTTAAATATAAACTAGGATCCTTAATCAAATATGATATCATTTGGTAGGCTATGATATGAATATATATTGTGAAAAAAGAACCTTATTAGAAATAGTCTTCTTACAAAAAATAAAATAAATTATTTTAATTATGAATTATTTATTATTTTAATTAAAAAAAATTTATTAAAATCAATAGGTGCCGATATAATAGTAGAACAAAGACAAAATTGCTTTAGTTTCAATAAAGTTACATATTATTGATCAAATGCTATCTCTTATGTCTTTGGTATAAAATATAATGTCTTTGATAAAGCATCAAATAATCCTTATTGCTTTCCAAGTTGATAAATAATAATAAAATTAAATTAAAATAATAACATATTCCATCAAGCTTAATGGCGATTAAAAATCTAAGTTGATATAAAGCATTTCAAATTCTTGTGATCTATATATACAATCACAAGATACATTGCTCTTTGGAAAAAATAACACCATTCTTGAAAAGAATTTACAATAATAAGAAGTTCCTTATTGTAGATTTCATAATTAATTTCAGCAATAAAAAAATTTTGAGAATAAAATGAAACATGATGGAGTTTATTGTCTATGCCTATTTGTGAAAGTATGGCCTTTAGTGCAAAATCCAAAGCATCAATCTCCATGTAGAATGCTTTTGTAAAATCTGGATGCACAAAGATTGGATCTATATTAAATGTTATTTTAAAATCTTGGAATGCCTTCTCTACTTGAGGCCCCCATTCTAACTTATCTTTGCATGTCAATTGAGTAAGAAGGGCGGTAACTTAAGAATAATTTTTGATAAAAATCTAATAGAAGTTAACAAATCCAAGAAAATATTATACGTTTCTTACAGTCATTGAAATGGCCCATTGTATAATTGCCTCCATCTTCTTAGGATCCATCATTAAATCCTCAATAGATACAATGTATCTCAAAAATCCTATCTTTGACTGATGAAATATATATTTTTTTAACTTGGTATATAGACCCACATCTCATAGCTTTTGTAATATCAACTTTATATACTCTTGATGTTCTTTCAAATTTTTTGAATAAATCAAGATATCATCAAGATAAATTATCACAAACTTATCTAGATACTCTCTAAAGATGTTATTTATTAAATATTGAAAGATAACAGATATATTTGTTAATCCAAAGGGCATGACATTGTATTCAAAATATCCATACTTTGTCTAAAATATGGTCTTTTATTTGTCTCCTTCGTTGATTTGTATCAAGTTGTATGATCCACAAAGATCTATCTTAGCATAGATCTTGGCTTGGCTGAGTTGTTCCAAAAGTTTTGAAATTAACAATTGTGGATAGAAATTTTTTACTGCTATCTTATTCAATCTCTAATAATCAATACACATATAAAAAGAACTATCATTTTTCTTTACAAAGAATATAAAAACCATCATTTTGTTGGAGACTTTGAATACTTGATGAAGTTCTTTGCAAGATTTTTATCAATATAATACTTCAATATCAAAAGCTCATTTTAAAAAAGATTATATATTGGACCAAAAGGTGGTTGTATTTTTTCTTGAAGATATATGGTACAATTATATAGTTGGTGCTCTGATAATATATTAGCATTTGTTTTTAAAAAACACCTTGAAATTTATTATACTACTCTTAAATACTTGTCAATGAAGTCATATCTTTTTTAATTGAAGTCGTATAAATAAAAAATAATATATCTTATTTAGCCAATCTTATAAAGGCCTTTATTTCAATAAATAAAGACTTATCAACTTGTGATTTTTTATAAAGATTTCTTATATAGATTTCTATTGGAAATATCATTCTTTGTGACCTCAAATCTATAGATGGATTATACTTTTTCAATTAAAAAAATCCAAGAATAATAGGATTTAAAGAAACCCTAATAATATTGAATACAATTTGATTGCTATGGTCTTCAAATGACACTTCTATAGGCATTATTTCATAGGTGACACTACCACTGGATAAAAATTGTCTATCTGTTATGTCTACATAAACAAGTTTGGATTTCTATACTAAAAATATTTTATGAAGCTTAATAAATGCATCATTTAAGAAATAAGCAAATGCCCTTAAATCTAATAAGGCAATCGCTTGAAGGTTTTGAAGGCCAAAACAAAAAAGAATTGTAAAGCAATGAATAGGTTGAGCAGAAAGAGAGGAATCTAAATGAATTTAAGATGTTGAATTTTTTAGCGGCATGGTCCATACTGTGATTGAACATCTTTGTTTTCTTAAACAATTGCATTCCTAATTTTGGTGATACATTGATTTTATTTCTTTAAACAATTGCAAGCCTTATAATTGCCAAAGACATAAGAATGTAAAATAAGAGACTTAATTAGAATAAGGTTTTAAGAAGAAATCAATAAAAACTCAAATTAACTAGATGAGTATACAAACAATACTAAGAAAGATGAATTAGAACTCCAAAAGATGTATTGTTGAGACTAAAGAATTTTTTAGCCCATATATATCCCTCTTTAGGATGCTTTTTGAGTAGTTTCTATCAAACTAAGAAGCTTCTTGAGTAATTTCTATCAAACTAAGAAGCTTCTTGAATAGTTTCTATCAAACTAAGAAGCTTTTTGAGCAGCTTCTACTAACTTAGAAACTTCTTGAGTTCCTTCCACTAACTAGGAAGCTTCTTGAGCTACTTTCATCCATTAAGAAGCTTCTCAACCAACTTTCACTAACTCAAGAACCTTTAAAATATTCTAGAAGGTTCCATATACTTTTAAAGTGCATGTCTCTAACAATAGCCTTCCTTGTCATAATATAAATATAGATATTTTTTTATTTGATGCTTCTTTTTTTGTGAACTAAGAGATTTAAAATGTATCGTATTAAATTACATATCTTCTATTTTTGAATGTGAATTTAGATTATTTATTGATATCACATGAATGTGTTGGATTATATATTATCTTATTAAAAGCTATGAACATTGATCTTGATGATGTTGAAATAATCAATCATCACATTTCATATCTTGGTTGATGGCTTCATTGAGTGATTGTGGATCAGGAAGCAATAATAATAAATCCTTCATATTGTCTCTTAATCTCCAATAAAATTAACTGGCCAAAGCTTCTTTATTTCAATTGATGTCTCATGCTAATTGTCTAAAATTGAATGCATAGACTATTGCAGAGCACATTCTTTGTCACAATACTTGGATCTTGGTTGTTGTCCACAAGCCTTAGCATTTGCAGAAGCATTTGAAAAATATGACTTCATGAAAGCTTCAAAGTTACTTAAAATTAATGATTTCTTTTCAAATAAGAGAACAAACCATGATAATGTTTAATTTGTAAGCAAGGTGCCAACCAATCCAATCCTTGATTCTTCTATTGAATAAGTATCAAATTGTAGAATCATTATTAATTAAATTTTATTAACAAATCTTTGAAACTTTGAACATTGTCGTACTATAATTGCTTATAGTATGTAAAAACTTGTCAAAATATATAATATATTCATAAATATAGATATATATTAGAATGGTAGTAGATTAAATTTAAAAAAAGTTGATATAAAAAAAATTATTTTGATTTTTTTTACTTATTTTGATTTTGATATTTAAATTATATAAGATCTAAATATTTAGTATGAAGCCTTGAGATGAGATTGGAATCCAAAGATGAAAATAAGGGTTTCTACAATCTTTAAGGAAGGCATTCAAAAATCAAAGGCTATGATTAGAAAGCTTGTTTTTTATACTATAATTTTAATATAAAAATTAAGAGCTTTGGAATTTTTATAAGAGAGGAGTAGACGCTTGAAATTAAAGTATATAAATCATACTTACTGTCATTCTTTTGAAGATACAATGAGTTATTCAAAAGCTTTTGGATATTAAAAGATGTGATTGGAGACGTGATTTCAAAATCTACATCTTCCATGGAAGAATTATTATATTTAAAGTTTAAAAAAGGAGATATTAGAAGTTGAAAATAATAGATTGAATTCCATGGCAATAAATAGACTGTTTTATTGATGGTGATGATTTCTACCATATCTTGAGCGTCTAGACGAATTTTTATCTAAAAATTTTTAAAAAGATGAATTATTATATTAAAAAGCTATATATCTAAATTCTTTGTAAGATATATCAAAGAAATTTAATAAGAAGTACTTATTAGCAAGACTTTAATAAGTGATTTGTCTTTAATAAGAACAACAAAAAATACAAAAATATTATTTTAAAAATATTATATTAGTAAAAATCTCTTATATTTAAGTAGATTTGTAAATAAATTTTTTTAATAGTATATAGAAAATCCTTGACACCCTTTTCTATATAAAATCACAACTAACCAATTGTTGTTAAGTTAGATTTTTAATAATTTCTAAAAAAATCCATAATCTCCTTTCAAAACCTCATCTTTATATCAAAATTTTATTATAGCTCCATATATCCATTTTTTCACCTCTATAAAGTCTTAGCTTCCAAAAAATCCCTTTAGTTGGCACAAAATGCTCAAATTATAATAAAATCCTTCAATACCTCATTAATCTATAAAGAATTGATTTCTTCTTGAATTTTAGAGTCCAATAATTCTTGATCAAGCTATTTAATTTTTATCAAATTTTTTCAAAATATAGCTTATATCCTTAACTTCACTAAATAAAAATTAAATTAAAGATTTGCTTCCAATTGTCTAATATCTTAAAAATCCTAGTAAGTGCTTAAAATCCTAATTTATAGATATCTGAGTACTATTTTATTTATATCTCAAAAATCTAAAATCCTAATACCACAAAATCTTTGTATATAATTTTATAATATCAAAATACATATTTTTTAAATTTTTGAGCTAAAATATTATCAAATAATTTAAGATATAGTTCAAAACATAACCACTAATTAAGCAGGTTACTTACTACCTTAGATTGCAAGTATTAACTTCAACTCCTAATATCTCCTTCATCCTAGTTTAAAATTTATTGAGCTACATATAAAAAAATATAGCCAAAAAAATGTTTTGTCTAATTTTAATTGTCAATCCTTTATTGCTTTCTGTTTGTGCGAGTTATATCTCAAAGAGTGATAATAGGTACAAATTCAATACCTTAACTTTGAGTGCCTATATCTCCTTCATGTAAATTCCATATTATTCAATTTTTATACCAAAACCATAGCCAAAAATCTAAAATTTCTTATCCTAATATTTGATGTTCAAATACCTTTGAAAGAGAAATCCTAATCTCTAATAAGGCCTTAGGCAGCCTCCTTGAAGCCTATTGGGTATGACTTTTGGCCAATAGGAATAGAGACTTCTATCATTTATCTTCATTTATCTACATGGATGGCCTAAATATTTCTTTTTATATTAATATTTTCTTTTTAATCTTTTTCTAATAAGATTTATATAGTATATATTTTAAATATCAAAAAAAATTAATAAAATAAGATTTCAAGGATAACCAATGTCTAACAAAGGTGATTCAAAATATATAAAAGTTATTATCAATATAAAATCAACATCAAAAGTAACTATTAAAAAATAAAAAATAAAAAATAAATAAATAAATTGTATAATTCTCAATAATAACTCTTTTAAATAAATTTCTTCAAAATTAATAATCTAACCGTATTTTGTAACTAATAAAAATCCATTGATATGGTTGTTATGTAATTGTATAATAAATTATATTTTATATATATATATATATATATATATATATAATATTTTTATATGGTAGCCAAACCACAACATAACAATATATCATAAGACTTATCAATATAGGTTTTTGCAATCATATAAGCTTCTAAATCATCATTTTCAAATAAATCTACAAACCCATCTATAAAATGAACTTCACGAGTCATAGCCCAAAGTTTATTATCTTATTGGAACATCTTGACAAATATTTAGAAGTCTAGCATGCATGTGCTAAATGTCTAGTCATACCACATTTGTCGCAAGAATACATCTTTGATTGGTATCTATTACTATGATAAGTAATTAGATGCTTATTCTTTCTTTATAAATGATAACGATTATGACCATGACTGCCTTAGTACTTGTAAACACCTTTCTCACACTTTTGCAATCTATCTTTAAATTGTGATGCATTGAATGAATGAAATTCTAAAACCACAGTTTCAACAAGGCAAGGCTTTTTATTATGAAAGAGGAGTTTATTTTATTTTTCTATAAGAAATAGATGAAACATAAATTCAAAGTGGCTCTTAAATGTCATGTTCTAATATTATTGTGCCAGCATAATAAATGCTAGAAAAAAAATAAAAAAGATTTTTTCAATTATTTCTTCTTCTGAGATGGCTTATCCACACAATTGTAATTGTGAGACAATATAGTATATCTTACTATTAAAAGCACTTAAAGTTGAAAAATCCAATACTCGCAAGTGCATCCAATTATGATAGGCCTATGGAAGTAAAACAATTTTTTGATGGTCAAACCTAGATTTGAGCTTTTTCCAAAGTTCAATAAAATCTTTCAATTCTAAGTATTAGTTTTGGAAAGCAAGAACAAAGTAACAACGAAGAAGAAGCAATGATTTTCAATAATTATAAATAAGAATTAAAGCATGTACAATACAAAGTTCCTCACGTAGAATTGTATTAGAAAGCTGCTCTATAAATATGTTAGCTTATACCATTCTTGTCTACAAGAGATAGTTATTTCCATTAGCAGTCAATGGCAGAAAAAGAAAAGCTTGAAGGTGTGGAGGTTCACTAGTTATAATAATCAAAGAAGTCTCTATAGAGGTAACCACAATAGAAGCAATAGATAATGTAGAAGTATGCATTTTTTATAGATATATAGTGAAAAGATAGTTACAATTAAAATCAAAAAAAGATAAAATAAAAACCACGATAAATCTCAAAAAATTATAGAAAATTTTAAAAAATAATAAAAAAAAAAACTATTTAAGATCAAAAGATTGAGGAATGAATAACAAAGCAGAAAAAATTGTCAATAGATAATTAGAAGAAAATGATAATATATCCAAAACTAAAAAATATATTACAAAAATTAAATCAAAGAAAGAAAATAAGAACCAAGATTAGAAGTTATAAGATTTAATTTAAGAAAGGCGGTAGTAGGCATCAAAGTATTGATGTAGCAAATTTATACCACAAAAATAATATTGAAAATAAAATCACAAAATAAGAAAATTAGGAACAATATCTCCAAGTTTAAGTGGAAGAGTGGAAGTAAATCTAAACTAGAAACAAAAGAGCAGAAATCCAAAAAGAAATGAAGAAAACTTCAAAGAAGAAACAAACAAAGAAGATCTAAAATTCAATAGAAGAGATTTGTGTTCATAACCTATTGAGAAAAAGTTGAGAGATATGTTGAAAAGGAATTGAGAGAGCTTCAAGTCTATTCAAGTGTATTGATGTGGTTGTATATTTTATACATAGAGAAGGGGAGAAGATAAATAGTAGCTCCCTTCTAAACTTTGATATTGTAATTATAGTGTTCACTATTTACTGTAGTGAATAATATAGAGAGCACAATTGCATTAAATGCTTTCAACAGTTTCAAGCATTTTTGGCAAAGTATACAACAGTGATACCGACTGAAATAAAAACTTACCTAGAGGATTAATAGATAGTAGGACTGCTGAGTTTTGCATGTATTTTTAGTGAAGAATATGCCCTGGCCAGTAGGATTATATGACCACTATTGCGAATTCTATGCCAATGGCCGGGAGGAAGGAGGTCAAGCTGGTGAAAGCAATAAGGTCTCCTGTGGAGAAAGATGTATAACCAGCCATCAGTAGTAAAAAGACTAGTTGGACTAGTCCATGTTACGTTCTGTAGAGATCAATGGATGCAATGCAAGGTCGAGTTTGACGAATAAAGCAGTCCAAGCCGCCTTGTTTGCAGCTGAAGTCATCATTTTAGAATCATTGCGACGAGTAGGTCACACTAACCTGTATGGCCAACACCGTTCTTTAATGTGGACCTTGTAAGGTCTCTGGATTGAATTGCCTCGTTGCTATCCCAACGCTTCCTTTCATGCGGTTACAGCAAGAGGCTCCAATTCGGTTCTTTGCACATGCCACTTCGGTACCTTCTTTTTGACCTTGTGCATACTGGTTGTAGTAGACTTTTGTCTTAGCATTCTTGTCATCCAATACAGCTGTAAGATCAAATATTGAATGGATTTTTGTGAAGATTAAGCCACTCGAATTGATGCAGTTGTATAACACCGTTGCGTTTTTCGAAGGAAACATGGTACGTCTGTAAGATCTCTACCTGGACTGCAGACAGGTGCTGGTGCTCTGCATCTGTGTATCAGCGATATGAATTTGCAGTATAGTTCTGTAGAGCAAGCATGGCCAATGTAATGATTGACTAATGGAGGGTGGAAGTACCTTCTTGTAGAGTATCTCACAGGCATTCCGTTTATATTTTATTTTGCAGGGATTTGCAAAACCCATCATGTTCTTATCACTTGCGGGTTTCATCACAAATGCCTACAACTGCAGGAACTCATGTCACAATGATATATATATATATATATATATATAGACATTTTCTCCAATGTACCCTGAAAGTCCTTTCAAACTTCTATACTTGAAACATGAGATACTAGCTAGAATCAAGTAGGAAATTTATGCTTTCACATATTTTAAAAAGAGACTTTAAGATAAATGAAAGTTGCCTTGTCTATAAAGATATAGTATCAAACTCAGTGTAGGTGTGAACGCGATCCAAAATATCTAACGGTAGTGTGAACGCTGTTCAAAACCTTATCATGAGTGTGAACGTGGAGTAAAAAACTTGAAGTAAGTGTGAACCGGCAGTGAGACCGGGTGAAGCGAGGGAAGAGGAGGGGCGAGGGCCCCAAGCGTGGTGAAGAAGCTGCCGTGGCAAGCAAATTGGCAACATGCCAGGGTTCAACAGAATCTCGCTCGAGCTTTCGCTACACTTCTTCTGTTAGAGTGCTCTTGAATGACGAGATCACCGGATCATCTCGTTTCCTCGATCGAACCACTGCTATGCGTTTCGAATTCTCGTTGATCTGCAATGTTGCGCTGTTTCTTGATAGCTTGATTTGGCTCCAATGCAGACGAGGGTAATATTATTGAGGAGCAAGCGCTACAGGAGCAGCAATTTGAAATCGCAAGCATGGGCATGCCAATGCGCATGATGCTGCTGGATGCCGTCTTCACAGACGCTCCGGCTTCCATTTCCGCCACGCCGCCTTCGGTACGCAGATCCTTCTTGTTATCGATTTATACGATGGTCATTTGTTTACTTGTGTTGTGCCATTTGTCTTGGCTGAGTGACTCACCATCAGAATTTTTAAAGTAACATTGCTCATATTTATAATTTGTACCTCGGATAATTCACGCTTGTTGCAGGAATAGTTGGAACCAATTTTGACAGCTGCAATACGATCCTAACGTTTATGTGTTGATTGAATGCTTGAAGTAAAGGAATTCATTAAGAAAATTGTAATGCATGGTGTAATTGTGAGATTATCCTCAATAAAGGGGCTTGGACACTTTCAGACCACTGTGCATGTACTGTATCTTGCATCTTCACTCTTGAGCACAGTGGTCAAGCTTCATGCAATATCATCTTGTTTCGTGTTTCTCACAACTTGTTTATGAACATATGCGGCGACATGTACCCTTTATTTACTAGAAGGTTTGACTATGTTTATCGGTCATTCTTACTGAATTCTGGATTAAGAAAAACGAGGTCAGCGAGGTGTTCGAATTCTTAGTCCTCTTGAAATTGTCACGGAATCATTAGATCCACAGTTGTTGAAGTCAAAGGTTTCCATTTCGTATCTCACGGTGAATCTTCAGATTATTCATCACATATCTGCTTCTATTTGAATTTACCGGACGCACCTATCAGAATTAGTTGGCAACCGCCTGTGAATACACATTCAGCAATGAAGAACTATCGGTTGATATATATGGTGCATAGATGGAGTGCGTTCTTTGTTATGGTCCTTGAATCTATTTCTCATTGCTTCCAGCATCACGTTAATTGTTCCATGCACAATATGGTGTAGATACTCTGTAAATTTCCTTAGAAATTGTTTAGTTGCCATGATCGGTATGTTTATGCCGTTTTGTAAACCTATGTGGCTATCTTGACTTCCTTACAATATGCACTCTCAAGTATATGAATATGTGTAAGAGAAAAATAGAGTGATACTTCACGTTGCCGTTTGATGTGGATCAGGTGCTTCTTTATGGGCTAAGCTCGGGAGGTGAAAGTATTGCAGTTCATGTGAACGGTAAGCGCTTCTAACTTTTCCCTTGGACATCAGATCAATTAACGTTTCTTGACATCACGGAAGAAAGTGGATTTAGCATTCATTGTTTTTATGATCTGTCGTGAGTGACAAGAACTTGGAAATGAAAAGTTTAATCTGTTGGTGGTGCAGATTTTATGCCCTATTTCTGGTTTCCGGCTCCTGTGGGCAATATCGATGGGAAGATTGTGCCTTTAAAGGAAGGCTGCTTGGAAACCGTGAAAGAATATCTCAACTGCAAAGTACAGGCCAGCCGTAAGAAAAGTGCTGATTCCAATGATCAATTTGTAAGACATTTTGACTTATGAGAAAAGGCATTATTGTGGTACCTTGGACGGAGTGATTCTGCAGAAGTGACAAATCGATTTAGGGTCCTGGAGTACATTTAGTCGGAAGCTGGTATTTTTGGATTAATGTTTATCCTGCGTGGATTACATGTTCCTTGCCTATTGGTTGTACTCTTGCAGGTTGCTGCAATTGAAATGGAGCACAGGACACCACTTATGTATTACCGTCGCGGAGGACCATTTTCGTTTCTGAAGGTTTGTTCCTTTCGCCTCGAAGGCTAAGTTTGTGCGCATTAGAATTAGGAAGTGCTTTATAAGTAGCAAGCAATTTCGTATCCCTTATGAATAAATCTGCCTCTAAGCTCATTATCGCATTTGGCTGTGTAATGCAGGTGCAAGTCTGGAGGGATAAAGACATAGGTGTAGTTGCAAAGGAGCTGACGGCCCTAGCTGAGGGAAACGAGATGCGGGGCGAAGGCCTCGTTTGGAAGGATCATACTTCTCATGAAGAAAAGATTAAAGTTAGCATCTATCTTTACAACTCGAGCGCCTTATATTTTATAATTATTCCATTTTTCAATGGAAGGTCTGGATTACTGATCAGCAGTTATGTTCGTGACAGCGTCTGATGTTAAACACCTTTTTTGCTATCCTTTTAGTGGATAACCTTTGGATTTTATACAAGTTCTGCAGTATAGATTTCCATCTTAAGCTATATGGTGGTTTAGATTTCTAACTCTGGGATTAACTCTTATATTATTGACCACAAGTGTGTATCTAGATTAGATTTCTCTGACTTCCTGTCCACATGATGGTTTCTTGCTTGGGCAGTTGGGCATGCGATTCTTTTGTGACACAGGTATAGCAGGAGGGTCGTGGGTGGAAATCAAGCAAGCTATGACAATTCCTCATGATCAATATAAGACGAGGTGCTCCATGGAGCTTGTTGCATGTTGGGAGAATCTCACTGGCTTAACCCCAGATGCCACACACCATATGGAGTTCATGGAATCGGCCAATAGGGTTTCATCTGTTCCTCATAACAGCGAGGCTTTTGGTACGCAAAACAGTAGAGAAATTTTTCTGGACATGGATGATCAAAGTGATACATCGCTCCCTGATGAGGATGACCTCCCGGACTTCACACAGATTAAAAGTAAGATGAGCACATGGGAGTCACCGGCCCCCATTGCTTCAAGCAGCAATATTTCTTCTTCCTTGCCCTCGAATTCTAGTGAGGCTACTTTGGATCTAATCGCCCCATTACGGATAGTTGCCTTGCATGTGCAGTGCTCTGGAGGTGGAAAAATATTGCTTGAAACCAAAGGAAGCAATAATATTTCTCCAGTCAAAGGTGGAAGAGGTAGCGGTAGAGGCAGAGGTAGAGGTAGAGGTAGAGGAACAGGGAAATCTGAATCTCTGGTCAGCCTAAGTATGTTAGGTAGTGCCAGTAGCAGAATCGGACCAGGTTCTCCTGGGCTTGAGGAAGCCAATATCGCTGATATTGAGGGCCTGTCCAATTTAGTAGGTGGAGGCTCGGCAATTCCATCAAGAGATCCGGTGCTTGTGATATCGCATATCCTTCGCTTTCAAGGGCATCAAGATAGGACAAAACAAGTTGTCTTCACACATGGCAAGGGTCCGCAAGAGGGAGCACTGCCAGGAGTTGAGTTACGCATGTTTGATTCGGAGATTGCCATGTTAACAGCATGGCGTAAGTACTGGTATTTGGAAGTCGATCCGGATGTTGTTTGTGTGTATCAAATGAAAGAAAGCTTACGGTACATGGCGGAACGTTTTAAGGTTCTAAAGCTGGGAACTTTTGATCTTGGTCGAAGGATGGGTCAAACAACTGAGGTATAGAGTTTCTTCATGTTCATGTGGTTAATAATGGGCTACAGTGCAAGTGAATTTAGTCCGATTAAATTTATGTGGAGAGCTTGTTGGAATTTACCATATCGTGGACACTGAGTGTAACTTGTGTAATTTTTAGGTGAAATCAGTTGTGACTTACGGAAAACATTGGGTAAAGAAGCAGGCTCGCATGTCATCTACATCTAATCAGGAGGTCTTCAGGGCCTACATGGAAGGACGACTGGTTATTGACATGCTTCGAGTTGTATTAGTGTCTTTTAACCTCTCCACCTTCACTTTAGAAGAGTGCTCTCAGGTGATCTTGTTCTTCATCAAATCCCAATGTACTCACCAATTTTTTACTGTCTTCTGGTCTGCATTTTACAATTGAGGCGTGCAATCTTTAATAGTGCACTTTAAGGGTTGAAGATGTTTAGATGAACTTTTGTTGAAGTTTCTGTGCGTGAGTATGAAAACTTTGGTGAATACTCATGAGATGTTTCACATATTACCAATTATTTGTCATTTGAGCTGTTGGTGGAGTTAAGTTCAACTTGAGTTCTGCTCGCGTTTGATTGCTCGGCTGCTTGACGGCTATCATCTGGAGCTCAGTAAGTAAGTAGCGTTGTGTTAGATATGAACAGCTATTTCTAGGTACTCCGAAAGAGGTAATCTCTACGGCTGCAGTGTCAGAGCTTTGGCAAGGCGAGTATGGAGGCCTAAGACGACTTCTATTATATTCACTTCATGAAGCTGAGGTGGGTATTTATCTTTTTAATTGAAACCCATATTTGAGAAAAGGAAGCATTTTTTCCTCTGGATCAGATAATCTACAAGTGAGAACATTCATGAGGGTTCTTACAGACCTCAATGATGACGGCTTTCCTTTCAGGTGTATTTCATAGTGTTCGCACATGGCATTTTGTGGTTTTGTGAATGACTGCGAGTGTTGACTCATGCTTGGCACAAGATGCCCAACAGGTTGTTCTTAAACTTATGGAGAGGTTGCAAACGATTCCAGAGACAGTGGAGATGGCAAGAGTTACTGGGTTGACTCTCTCGGATGTCCTCTACAAAGCTCAAATGGTGCGAATCCAAGTAAGTGAATCATGACCTCGTACTCTTGGTACCTTCCACTCTGCTCCTTCTATTCGAGAATGACGTAGATAACTTATTGTTGGTTTGATTTTATATATTGATGCACAGAGCTTGCTCCTACGAAGTGCACGCAAAGAAGGTTGGCTCTTAGGAGGAACAACTTTAAATGGTGAGTATTGTATTTAGGAACTTTTCAGTATTGGATTAAATTAATGGCCAGTATAAAACGAATCAACTCATAAGCAGTAATACTTATATGCAACGAAAGCAAGTATTCCTCGCACATACTCTTATCTTCTTGAGTATAGCATTGTGTGAAGTGTATTTGCAAACTTGATATAAGTTGAGTTATTTAATTGTCAACTTCATGGAAACCTTTTAGTCATAACAACTCGACTTCCAATGCATCATGTTATATCATGGTGATGTTGACGCCAATTCGTTTGCCATCAACTTGATATGCTCACTGTGTTCTCTGAAAAGTCTGTCTGGTGGCTTCTATGATAAAGGGCAATTGTCGGAGAGTCCTTTTTTGTTACATCCAAAAGATAATCACACTGCTGGATTTTATCAGGTATTTGATCCGAGTCAGAAGATCTCGTGTGTCAATGAAAATGTTTTTGCCACCAGCGATGATTGGATAAAAATTTTTAGTTTGCTATTGAAGTCACATTTAGTTATTGTACTAGAGCATTGGCATATTTGACTTACTGATTTATGAGGTATTGAGGAAACTTTTTAATTGGTGACTCGAGGTGCTCTGTGTGCAGGATCCTATTGCAATCTTAGATTTTGCTTCGCTTTACCCATCATTGTTTATGGCTTATAACCTGTGAGCTTAGTACAATCCTTCCTTTCATAATTTTGGGTTCTGATTTGTGGGCATTACTTCCAACTTGAGTTTCCTTCAGTTTTGTTATTAGGTGTTGCAATGTGGTTCAGTTATGTCTAGGAATTGTAGAATACAGGTCCTTAGTAGTCATTTTGTTGAGCAGGTGTTACACAACGTTGGTACATCCTGAAGACGCTAAATCAATTCCTTCTCATCAGCTCATAACCAGGTAAGCTCTGGAGTTTTGCTCGTTTGTTGAAATCGTTGTGGATGAACCAGTAAACCATGTTCACTAAAGCCTTTCAAGTTTTACATTGTTTTCAGTTGCCTTGCTTCTGGTTCTTTGAATAAGTTCCTAGAATTATTAGACCAAAATCCTCTACCTAATTGCAGAATTGTCTTACAGTTAGTATATTTTAATCTGCACCAGATATCAATCCCTACATATATTGGATTTACGGTTTTCAATTGTCTGATGTGTTACCTTGTATCGCTGAGCCTTGGGATGTTCGATTCGTGGTTCAGTTCAACCGGTGCTCAATTTGTGGTGTCATCTGTTCGACGAGGTGTTTTACCCCGGATTTGTGGTATAAGCTTTATCCCATTGAAGCATTGATCTTGAATGGAAGTCTGTTTTCACAAGGTCTTTTGTGTGCTGTTTTTTGCATCGACTTTCCAAATTCGTATTTTCAAATACGTTTCCTGCTTTGACAAGACTTTCTGGAGATTGCTGTTCTCCACACTTTGATGTCGTGTGTAACAATATATTTTATTTTCCCCGAATGAACATGTTCTTTTGAACCTTCACGACTTAAGTTCTCTCGCAGGTGCTTTGATTACAGCACGCAAGCAAGCTAGAGATCGTATGACTCAAGAGAATATTAGTTCTGAAGAGTATGCTGTATTGGATGGGAGACAAAAGGCATTGAAGGTGCTGTTTTAACATATATTTTTGGTGTTAGAGTAATCTGTAAGTGCAAACTTTAATAATGACCTATTTTCATCATTCTTAACTATTAGCATACATTCAACGTAAAGTAACTGAGATCAGTGATATTATGTGTAATTGCAGCTCTGCTCAAATGCTTTATATGGGTTCACAGGTGCGAGTGCATCACCTCAACAGGCAGTTCCTTTGGCGGATACTTGTCTGAGGTAACTTGCTTAACAGCTGATATTGTCTACGCACCATCAAAGATTGTTTACGATTTGTATCAACTTATCTTAAGGCATGGAGACATTATTATAGACAAATCCAGAAACGCGAGCTTAAACCCACTTTCTAAAGATCTTTTATAGTAGCTGTAGTATGCTTACTAGGAGTTTGCTTTACTCAATAATACATTCAAAGAACTGGCTTGATATAGAATCGTGTTCTTCACATGATGGTTTTGATTTATGCAGCATGGGGGCAGCCTCCTGTAAGCAAGCTGTGCAGCTTGTTGGCGGTACTTTTGAGAAGGTGGAGGTTATCTATGCGCAGACCGATAGCGTGTTTGCTCGCTTCAAAGACGCCAGCATTGAAGAAGCTATCAAACTCGGCACACAAGCTGCTGAGATCGTCTCTCAAGCCTTTCCTTCTCCCATTGTTCTAAAATTAGAAAGGGTGAGGATTTCAGAATTCTCACAACAGTAGCCTTGTGATAATGATGATGTTCAATTATGATAAACATGTAAATGAAAATGTTAAACATATCTTATGGAACGTGTGATGAAAATTACTGTTCATTTGAAGTGGTCATGCATTTAATGACAAGTAGCTTACCTCTGATCCAATATTCTTTTGCAGGTTCTGTGTCCTTTCCTCCTCCTCCAGGCCAGTTTTCTGCCCTGCACTGTCCTTACCCGCATTTCATGTGCTTTTAATTTTCAATTCGTTTTTTTTTACTTTTGTTATGAAGAGTTAATTAAAACAAGCTCTTACTGCTTTATCTGATACTTTGGTTTTGATTCTTGAGCAGGTGAACAGGTACGCCGGCAGGCAGTACACCTGCAGCCAAAGAGACGAAGGCCAAGGTACATTATATGTGAAAGGCATTGAATCCGAAAGACGTGATGTGCCCAGATTTGTCCGAAAAATCTGCAAACAAGCGTTGGTTGACGTTCTTGTGGAAAATGATGTACCACTAGCTTTAGTAAACTGCAAGAACTCCATACGACGGATGGTAGCAGGCAAGTCGAGCTTGTATGATTTTGTAATGACTGGGGTAAGGTTTGACATTGCTCATTAGCAGTGGAGTTTTTCAGTGGTTTGAGAACATTCTGAAGTTTGCCGAGGGAAATTTACCTTTATTTCACTGTTTTATTGCAGAATGACTTGTGAAGTAATATGAGTCGTAGCCTCTGAAGAGGTTGCAGCCTAGTAGAGGTTGTTTCCTCTGAAGATGAAGGTTAGTTGTATAATGTCTATCTTAAAACGAATCATGTTAATGAAGAACGAAGTTACAATAAACTAGAAGCCAACAGCTCTTCTAGCTTTCAATCAGTCTCACATCGTGTCGATGTTGTTCAAATGGCTAACAACGTGATGAAATGAGTTGATGTAGGGTCTCTGGCGGGTGGATGATCACGATATTACAAAACTGGTCGAAATAACGAAGAGTTCCCACAAGCATGTCGGGGCATCCACTGCAGAAGAAGGGCGAGGCCCTCATGTGGCTCTCTCAGTGAGGTTGAAACGCAAGAATCCCGATCGTCAGTTTCATATTGGGGAGAGGATACCTTATGTCCTAATGGCTAACTCAAGCAAACTTCAAGTAAATCAGATGATTTATTTATTTTGTTTTGTTTTGTTTTTTGGTGTTGAGTATTTTAGCATTCACTATGTATCATTTTAGTAAATTATCAGAGTTAAAGAGCCGTAAGGACTAACTAACGGCCATCTCTTGCACAAGACTCAGATATGGAGCTAGTGTAATGATTATGATGCAGATTGCATGGCGTTCTGGTAATTTCATTGAATTGAAGAAGAAATTTGCTGCTTCACCTTGCGGTTTCTCACTCTAGCTGGCAGGATGACATGGCGGAAGATCCAATTGAGGCTCTCATCGGAGGCAGTCTGGTGAATACACACGTGTATCTTGAAAACAAGCTCCGCAAGCCTCTAGAATCTGTATGACCGTTCTAACCCATAGTTTCCCTTGGTTCTTATGCCGTCGTGAATCACTCTCTATGTTATGAATACCGCTTGTAATTATTGGGATTACACTCAACAGCATAAGTTAGTGATTGCGTACATGCTTGTTAGATGCAGTGTAGTTTGGAGTCTTCACCGTTGGCAAGCCTAGCAACTTTAGTATCTCAATTTCTATTAGGAAACTGCTGATAATTCTCAGATTCAATTGCTTTTGCAGAAACATTCTAGCTTTTTAGATGATCTCAACGTAATGTGATGCTGTGACTGTTGTGATGAAATAGCTATTGGAGTTTGTAACGGACTCTGGAGCACTGAAGGAATTGTTTACTGGTAGTCATACTGTTCCTCCTCCATCAGCATCAGCAGGTGCCCCTAACCGGACACAGGGCTTAGTTAGTAGCTTCTATCGACCCAAGACTCCCTGTGTCATTTGCAGGTATGATGATCATCTTCAATTTTTTTTGAAATTCATAACCAAAACATTTCACCTCAAACTTCTTCAAATTGGT
This sequence comes from Physcomitrellopsis africana, assembly GCA_036785485.1. Lineage (NCBI taxonomy): Eukaryota > Viridiplantae > Streptophyta > Bryopsida > Funariales > Funariaceae > Physcomitrellopsis > Physcomitrellopsis africana. The sequence continues at coordinate 290,460 of JAWRVF010000134.1, read as the reverse complement.
GATGTAACATTGTACCAAACCTTTGCGTGTATTTTTAGTTTATTTTTTAAATAAATAAATGATTATTGGGTTATGTTCTTCAAAATTCTTAACCCTCAAAGTAAAGCAGAAAGTGTGACTATTTTTGGCACTGAATTTTTCTGTACAGGAAACCGCTGGAAACCGCGCAAGGGGCTCTGTGTAAAGAGTGTACTTTGGCAGGTTATGCACAGAATGCAACTACTGCTGTATTCCTTGAGATTGCTGAGCAGGAGGTTAAGCTAAATGGAGCTCATTCGGAGTGTATGAGGTGCCATTCAGGAGGGCATTTGCAGTCTGTTCTTTGTACGAACTCTGACTGCCCAGTCTTCTACATGCGTTATGAATGCCCTCGAAGCCTTTCACACATTGAGTCCTCTCTTATTAAGCTGGATCATCAGTTCAAGCTTGAGTAGAGAAACTTGATTGGGGTTTTAGCTCGCTATCCTCTTTCCCGACTCTTAGGGACATAATTTGGTGATTATTTGGAAATCTCTGTTGATTGATGTAGAGGTTTCATGATATCAATATGTGCTTCTTATGTGAAATGTATTTTTTGTTCAAATTCAACCCGCTCTAACTTTTATCCTGGACATGCGAGTCTTACTAGCTCTGTACGTGGTTTGGTCTTACGAATCTCTTGCGAATGATTGTTTTGGTTTATGCCTCTCCACCCTTCTGTATGTATTGCTGCGTGTTGATTTAATGTCATGTTCGTTCCATGATTAATCTTGGTGGAAGGTTGTGACATGTGTATGTGCGTGTATAAGCGCGCGCAACTTGCTTGTCATTGTTTCAGTGCGGTATTGTTATACTGGAGCATTCATGTAATCATGTTTTGTGGTCAATTTGTAGTTTTAGAAGATCTCAAACCGACCAGCTTTGGAGGTTTTGAGGTGAAGTTTAGAGAATGATGTAACACGTTTCACGAAGTTCATGTCTCCCTCTTGTAACTTCTCTTTTGCGCATTCAAGAAGCAACAAGGTGCTTATCTGCAGTTCAAAGACGGTCAATCACACAATTGTAATCCTGCATGAAAAGAATTTTTGCGTGAGGAAATGCTCCATGTGACTTGCAATAACGTAAAAACATGATGCACCTTGATGCTGTGACGTCTTAAGGCCTGTTCACATCTGAATATGTTGCTGTGGATGGGCTACAGCTCGAATTCATGGTAAGTTGAGACCTGTTGAGACCTGTTGAGAACAAGGGATTTTCGGATTAGTATTTAAGTAAAATTATGGGGGCAAGAAATTAAAATTAAAATTTTTACAGCAAATTATGATATTCTTTTTGGAATTTTGGGGTCCATGTATGATATCATCTTTTGGAGGTGGCATTCATATAATGAAGAAAGGATTTTGTGCGAGACAGATAATGGAGAGATACACAGAAGCTTAAACAAGTTTTTTATCAGAAAAAGAAAATGTCAAATTATATATTCATTGGAATATAACATCTCTACATCCCCCTATCAAACTTGTTCTTCACTCTCCAAAAAAATACAAAAAACAAAAAAAACTCTGTAATTTATTTTCGATTCTCTAAATTTAGTTAGAAATGAAAGTGATAGCAGAGAACTTAAATTTCAGATGGAAATTACTTTCATGTAGAAATATGTATTGAATTACCACCGTAATTAGAGTGGATTCCAAACAGTGTTGTTGGGATTCCCTAATTTTCATCACATCTTCATCCAATAATTTCGATGAACAGATGTTCAATAGGGCATGGTTTAATACCCCTAACGAGTGTGGGATGCCTCAGGTGTACATTAGGGCTACGCTGTTTCCTCTGAACTAGTTTCTACGCCGAGTGCCGACCAACTCACTCCTTGTGCCCTCCCATAATACTTATTGTTTCTTTGCAGCAACTCCGTTTAAGTTTGTTTAGCTTCATCGGTGATGTGTGGTAGTCGCTGAAGATTTGCACGCTGCAAAGTAAAAACTATTTAGAGTGTTTAGTTTGTTTATGAGAAGTGTGTTGGTTTCTGTGGAACGAAGCCCTTTTTTCAAGGGGATGAGGTCTTGGAAGGTTCTGTCATATTTGTTGGCTGTCGTATGTCGTTCTTGGTCTTGCTCCATGCGAGGTTCTGTGAAATTGATACTGAAGTGCTCCGAGCAGTTGGAGTGAGTGAACGAGCAAGGTTGTGTGTGGAGAGGAGGTTTACTATCCCTCCGTGATGCCAATTAGCCAAATCTGAGCTGCATTTTATCCTCCGGAAGCAATCATGTGAGCTAGATCAGCGGTATCTCCATCTCTTCTGGTAGCGTTGCTCTTGTGAAGTTGCCAAGAGTTGCTTGAGATGCTGCTGTTTTCGTTTACAGTGGATGTTGAACGATCCGATAAAGTAGCAGTCAGCGGTGACGAAAGCAAAGCTACCGAGAAGTATAGGTCTGAGAGTTGCCTTGATACCACTCTGTCATTCATAACTCTACTGTTCACTCACTCCATCTCGCTTTGACCAGGAGGGAATAGTTGAATAGCTTTCGATCTCGAGCTTCTTTTGTCTAGTAACTTAGGTTGTCTTTGACTCTTGTTGGCGATGGCAAGGATTGGAAAGAGGAAGGGCAGTAGAAGTTGCCGCTGATTTTCTCAGCCTGGTGGCTTCGGAGACTGATGAACTCAACACTTGATATGAGCCAAGACTGTTTCCATACTTCGATCTTTTACACTCAGACACGATGCAGTTTTCATTGGTGCTGAGCATAGGCCTACTTGAAGTCGGATAGGGTTTTAACTCAAACGAATATGGTTCCAACTCTTTGGTATCTTACTATCACTCCCTATCTACTAGAGGTTCGGAAGTGGAATTTGTCAAATCTTAAATCTCATTATAGACGTATGCTGCTAGTAAGATCTGAATACTGGCAACTTTGAAATGCTTCATAACATTTAATGACATCTTATCGCGGAAAATAAAGAGGGGGCCAGTGAAGTGACATTTTCATAATCCAATTTCGGTATGACTGTAAAACTGAATTATGCAGAGGGACAATAATAATATAAGGGGTAAATATTTGCAGCATGAAAGGAACCATATAGAAACAAAATGTGTAATGAGTATATTAAACACTAACCAATGAGTATAATTGATTGATGCAGCAAATTGTGCATATTCCCAATATAATGTGCAGTATACATTGATTATATGTATCAATTCAGACACATGGTAATTTGATTTTTTTAAATACATAAAATACGTGATACTGTAATGCAGCCTGCGGTACATGCTTAGAAAGTGTACATGTGTAAAATACATTTTACTGCATGACAATTTATTTTCTAAAGAACGGTTTGACGTAATTTAATTCGAGGAAAAAGAGGACTAACAATTTTTGATCAGCAAAGAGTGGAAAATTGTACAATTTTAATTAGTGTCTTCACTATTCTGTACTTTCAATTGTTTTGCCAATTTCAATTGTTATTAAGCAAAGTCCAGATACTTTCAATTATTGTGATTAGCCTGCAGTCAATTTCAGCGATATAGCATACAACTGTGATAATATCATGCATACCATTAAATGTACATAGAAGTCGGAGAATATGTTTAGAGATAGCAATTGACATGAAAAGGCTGTAGGAATTGCGATGACCAGACATGCCACAGCCAACATATGACAAACCCATTGCTAACAGCTGATGAGCAGAGGGGTAACCATATAAGGCCAAACAAACCGCCCATAGCATGCGACCAGGTTAGAGTGCATGGCACAACACGACCAAAGTGATGGAATTGGGAGGAACATGTCTATGACGATCGCTGGAGATTAGCCAGAGGAAAACTGCAACACTATCCACAAATGGGACGCATCCGTACATGTACTAAATGCTCTTCTCGATAGTTCAGCTTACTGCTCCATATTCACTCATTTGGCGAACCGCTATGAAATTCAAAGTTCGTCGTGATCCTTCAAAAAGCCCGACAAAAAAAAATCGAGTAAGACATTACCGTTCAGAGGCCAAAAACATTTCACTCAACTATTTCAACTACAATGAAATTGGATTCTGCTAACAGGCTCCAGGGGTATTCAAAAATGGCGCAACAAAATACATCGCAAATTGATCCTAAACTTGAGGTTCAAGCTCATCCTTGTGGCAACACAGACGATAAAGAAGAAAGTTTGAAATCACAAAGCCAGAGTCCTCACATCATCATCGTCATCGTCGTCATAATCGTCCTTTTCTTCATTCGGATCACTGTCATCGATCTGAAAGAAAATTGTGAAAGTAACATCAATTCATTCAGATAACCCATTCAGATAAAACTCCAATATATAATGAAAATGGTTCAGAATCTAAATCTACGCCCCTGGAAAGGCGAGAGGCTTGATGGACGTCGCAACCACATATACGCCTCGGCATGAGATGCTATCCCCAGCTTATCTATACGCTCTTTCTAACGTCTCTTTCGGTATTAAGCACCTCTATCAAAATTGCATTCTAAAAAGGCTCCTATGACCCGTATATTAACGCGATTGACTTGAGCTCATTCTCAAAAAAAGGAAATATTTTACGTTCAATTGTCGACTTGTACGTTTTTTGAGTTACACCCCAGCTCCGTCATACGAAAACTAAGTTCAATATGTCCTACTTCCTAGACACACTAAGAGACAGACCTAAGAGAAAGACCTCACCAGGAGTCTTGCACAAATAATTCTGGACCGACTTAGCATGCAAGACACTTAAATTGGCATTTGTGCAATGAAAGAAAATAGCGAGTGGAGAGAAGGGCACAAGATATCCTGTGAGCAAAACGGCGTACCTTCTGTTCTTCGCGTGTCTTGTTCTCGATCTCGTCAAACATTTCCTTCTCACCCTTTTCATATTACAAACAATAACGGATCAGAAGAAGGGCCATAACCCAAGTTTCGGAATGCACAGTGAACTAAGAAAGCGCTGATGATTATAAATGAAGTCACTGAGACAAGCAAATAATTACTACATATATATATATATAAACTTACTTCCTTGATTTTTCCCCAAGTCTTCTCAGCAAACTTTTTGGCATACTCGGGATCGTCTGTTACTAGAATGTTGTCAAAAACCGACCCTGCCTTGACCTAGTGGGAACATCTCCAAGGTCAGTAATAAAGCTCCACAATTTCGGCGAGTTACATAACTGTTTACAATGTGTTGAAGCTTTGAAGAAACTGTACACCTTCACGCAAATAAAACATCACATACCTGCCATAGCTCCATACCGAAATATTTTAATGGAGGCAAAACATACAGATCAGGATCCTCTTCGAATTCTGCGTCATAGTATCACGAGTTAATACTCAGGATCGCGCAAGTTGGCAAATGCCACTCAAGATGTTATTGGTAAACGAACGAGTAAATTTGCAGAGGTTTACCTGGGTTATTAATAAGTGGAGCCTTCCATTTGCCGTTGTAATTAGGGTTCTTAATTTTCTGCAAAAACGTGACCAATACCTTTCAGCTATTCTTAAATGATACATTACAGCAACCTGCTCAGTAAAACGTCCATACTCATCGACAATAAACACTATATAGTATTCAAAGCAGTAACAAAAGTAGTTCTCCTTTTAATATATCTCAACAAGGCATCTCTGATATACCCATGCCACTGCAATACGACACCGATATCTCCTTCAAAAGCAGCTGCCTCAGAGTAGCGTGACAACATATGTTTTCCTTTCATGCCACATTTCCAAAACTTGCACTCCACATAAATTATCTATCATGATATACAAAGACATGGAAGGAGCGGTGAACTCACCTTTGGCGTCCATGGCCCTTTGTAGTCTGGATTCGGTATTAATGGAGCTTCCCATTCTCCATCACTTTCATCATCCCACTCTTCTGGCTGCAATAAACAGTTGAAATCAGAGCTACTTTTATGTTACGGAAATAGATATACACTCTTCAGAAACCAGCTCGATATCCAAGCCAAAATATAAAGATCAAGGATTTAAATTTCATGAACATGCCAAAGGCTGATACGCATGTTAAAAGGTACCTCAAATTCAAGAACTTTGTCTAGTAACAAAACTGTAACGACTACGCAATACTATGAAAATGGCTTCGTCTTGGTTCAACAGCAGCAGGCTAATTGCATTCATTCTTTTTCTTTAATGATTAATTACATACTTTCAACACCCTCCCCTGATTATTGATGAAGTGATATCACCTTTAAAGACAAATGATTAAGCACAAAAATCACACACCTTCTTAGCATCAAGATCTAGGATTTCCTTTGGGATTGAGTCATACCCCTGCATCAAAAAGGAGTAAATTCACAACGATAAGCTGAGTCTACATAAAAAGCACAATTGTATCGCAAACACAAACACAATTGTAGCACGACGTGGTGAGAAAATAAGCAGTACACGAGCACAACCATGAAAATGATAACTGTACGGAAACAGAACCAGACCTCGGGTTTTTGGTCCTCGGGGTCTGGAATGAATTCGCGGTCATCCCAGTCTTCCGGCTGAGATCACACATCACACAATCGGCATGTCGAATGAGTACACAGAAATGAAGCACGACCTTCTAAAAACCGAGATCCAGATGTAGTGCTGCTTGGAAAGATACCACAATCACGAATATTTTGAAATAAATTAATTGCGAACAAAACATGTCCGAATCTTAAAATGTTTTAAGAGATATAATAAAATACCTTCTTAGCACTGGGGTCTTGAATCTTTCGGGGTGGCAATAAGTCCCAATCTTTGTACAAGCTGCCAGATTCCTTCTCTTTGTTATCAACCAAAATACTGTAAGTAGAGTCTGGTCGGATGATAAATGTATAAACGTGGGAGAGCTTATCAGTCTCACACTCCACTGTCTTTTTCATTTGATAGTTTTTACCCTTGTACAAGATGATGGCATGGACTTTTTTGGTTTGAGAGCCACAAATATCAGGTCCAAACATAATACTGCACATATTTGATTCCACTTTTAGAGCACAGAATTTCCTCATAATGCTCAAGTTACTTTTCTAGCACAAGACTAGACAAGAAGACAAATTTAAATGGTAAATCCCGGATGTTGAGAAAACATTACTACCTTGTAAGAATAGTACCAGTTTGAATGATGCAATAAATTGTGGACTGCAGAATACTACGAGGCTAAAGAGAATCCCGATTGTCTACGTGAGGGTTGACTATGGTGCCACCAGGTTCTGAATCGCGACATGCGGATCCTGTCAAGCTTGAAGTTCACAAGGAGGAAATTCAAGAATAAAGTTAGACCAATTGAACGTAGGGACGCACCTGTAAGGAGTGTCACCACCAAAAGTCTGTTGGTTCACCTGACCACTCATTAGCTTCACGTAGCCACCCCCACATTCGATGTTTTGTTCGTGTTTGACTTGGTATTGGAGTACAAGGGTCTTGCCCTTGTTGTTGAACTCAGGAATTTGGGCAGAGATGGCATAATATCGCGAGTCAGTTGATGTTTGAATTCCTGCGAAAAGTCAGCCAGCAAATGCGGCTGAGATAGTATTACTTGCCCGTAGGGCATAAGTGGAGTATTCCAGGCACACACACACACACACACACACACACATATATATATATATATATATATATATATATAGAAAACAACTAAAACTGATCAGTAGAAATAACCAAACACTTTTCGAGTCATGGCATACTAAGCTTTGGTTGTTTTTCAGACTGGGTTACAAACGGTACGATGAGCACAAACCTTTGTCATTTTCGTCTCCATACCACTTGCCAGCAGTGTGCACAAAGTTTCCATTTAGGCCTTGACTTTTCTTCCAGTTTGATTGAATCCAGCGACTCTCCCAACCGTCTACGCAATCAGATAACATTAAAAGAAGATAGTTAGGCCAATCTCGATAAGGAAAAAGTGAACCAACAATCCACCCGCCATAGTGATGCCGGAAAATAAATACACGAAGCCCATCCTATTGGGACTCAGGCAAATTGTACACTGATACTATTATACCACTGGTTTAGAGGAGAGTCAAGAAAGCCAAGCTGGTTCATAATCAGGGCCAGTTCTATATTCAAACGATAAGTCATTTCAGCTTAGCATGAACTGCGTGGAGCAAGAGTAATGCACACGATAGCATGTAGCCGTAAGAATGTATATAAACATGCTGCGCACGTAAGGGACAGACAGATACTATAACTGCTGATCACGAGTCAGCTTTGGAAGTAGTTGACGTGCTCGTATGAAGCTATTGCAGCGCAAAAATAGGCTTCTACCACAGATAATCATCGGAGGATGATGAGGGACAAGCGTGAGGGGGAAAAGCCTCGCAGCTTGTCAAAAAAAACAACTCTAAGAAATAACTGATAACAAATCAATGTCCAAGCCACGCACAATACTCTGCACAATATGCTCATCAAAGCTGTAATTACCATATAAATCATCTCAATCGTCAGCTGAAACTGAATAGACTTCAAAGACGTCTTCGTCGACAATTTTTACAACACTTTTCACTGCACTGCCTATCCCTGGAGTGAGCACAAACGCGGTCAGGCCATCGAAGTGACCAGCGTAGTGTGCACGAAACTCCTATTCTTCACAACATCAAAACCACGACGCACTCAAACACCGGGATCCAAGAAAATGACCATACGGCCACATAAGTGACTCAGGTCGAAAACCCCTAAACAAGAACAAACGACCTGAAATGTCACACAAAATAATGCAAGTACGATCAGAAGAAACTCGCCACTGCAAACCAAAACAACACCAACAAACCGTGCGCCGACAGTATGTGAACAAAATGTGCACGGGAGAAGAAGGCAAAGTACAGAATCGCACCATCGAAGCGCTCTTGGAATATGACCTCGCAAGCAGCGAAACTAACGACCGACAAGACCAAGAGCAACGCAGGTAAGAGGGCTGGAGGAGCGGCCATGGCTGGGGACAAAAATAACAAACTACGACGAGGAAGAAAATGGTACTAAATACCATTGAGCGCTGCAAGGAAAAATGGGCTCGTATTCAAATTACGACGGGCCATACTTCAACGCCAAGCTCTACGATGCTAGAACCGGATCGTCCGAGCCTGGACACGGGCTTCGGACCGAACCTGCCCCAGCACGCTTTCGGCTTTTTCAAGAACTTTTCCCATATGATTTTTCAAGGCATCCTCTATCACAGTTGCGCCGACGGAGATATTTGTGTGCTAAAAGCTTCTCACCACGACCTGCCACATTCTCCTCTTCAGTAGTTCGAGATTTTTGAGAAAATTTTCTCGATGTTTGGATTTAAATTTGTATTTATAAACAAGAGAAAAATGGATTGTGACCTGAGAGATAAACCAATAACATACTGTAGTGCACAACTTGTACAATTATTTATTCATTTTGTTATTATTATTATAGTTATTATTTATTTAGTGTTACTATTTTCTGAATCAACAGATTGCTTCAACATTACTGGTGAATGCTATGGCATCAGCCAAATTATAAAGCTGGTGGACCTGGTCCTAAGGCATGAATCGCAAGACCCTACTTACGCAGTTTCCACACGGATGAGGAAAAGGAGATGAAAGTAGAGATACCAACATTTCATGCATCCATATTTTTTCGATTCGACCTTAAACCCTAGGTGGCTTATTTCGAGAATAGATATCATTTGCGCTCCGAAGTTCGCAAGCTCGCGTGTTGTTTTTGTGTGATTGAGTGCCTGTCGACTGCATCTTGCGGGGTGTGCAGACATGGCGAAGTTAGAGCCAGTCGGGGGGAAGAAGCTGATCAAAGAGTTGCCGACTTGGATTTTGAAGAAAGCGAAGACGGTTACGCACTACGGATTCATCCCTCTCATTATCTTCATTGGCATGAACACGGACCCGAAACCCCAGCTTTCGCAGCTCTTAAGCCCCGTATGAGGATTGGCGATGTTGTCTTCGGGGGCGATAGAGAGAATTCGTCTGAATGTCTGGAAGCCGTTGTCCTTTCGTTCTCATCAGTCCGGGGGAGCCAGGTCGATGGACGTGTTCCAAGTTTGTGAATCAACTGAACAAAAAAATTTGTAGTTGGAATTTGAAAACCTAGTTTTGATTTCGAAGGATGTTGTGCAATTCTGATTATATGACTATTTCTTAAGTGTTTTGCGAAGTTGAGAGGGTTCGTTGGATTCCTTTTTGAATTCATACCTTCCGATACATGTAATTAATCACGAAAATTGTGATAATGTATATGTGACTCCTCCTACGATTGAGATGTTTACATGGTTGTTGTGTTTTGAATTAGCTTTTCAAGTTTTTCTTCGCGTGGCAATCATGTATTCCCGCGTTTCGATGGAGAGCCTGTATGAAATTACAGTTGTTTCATTACAATGATCTACTCACTTTGTTCTGATTGTTTCGTCAATTTTATAAGCGTCTGTATGTTCATTTGGCTTATTATTGGTGTTATTGTCACGAATGACTGTGAATTCCTTGTCTTTTGTTCTGTTAAGTGGATTAATCAGGCTTGCCTTTGAATTCGAGGATCACCAGCTGTACTCAGATAGCGTTGTCTTAGGCTTACATCTGACAAGGATTTCTAGGTGGTTTATCAATTCTTGTGCTTCATGAATGTCAGTTTCTATTCTTCATTTGCGGTGCTAGTAAAGTGATCTATTTTTCTAAGCATCAGTAGGAGATCTTTGTCCTCGCAAAGTCCTTTAATATAGTCTGCAGTTTGGCTAAGCTGACTCGGTTTTGTTCGTTAACCTGGACATAGTACTCGATCTTTGAATTCTTTCCTGCCTTAAGGACTATTTGTTAGTGTAGCACTTTGCAAATGTGCATTACATTACACTAAATGTATTGATATTTTTAATACCTGAATTTGTCGGTGGGCAAAAAGGATCTAAAGGAAAACAACTAAATTTGAGTTATATATATTTTTTGAAAACTCTTAATGTAAGTTGTAGATTATGTATTTGTACAACCTTTCTTGTATGCTTATTAATGCTTGTATTTCAAATTGAATTCACCTTTAGTTCATAATAGTTTACCGATTTTTTTTATTGAGTTGGTGTATTGGAATATTATTCTTCAATATTGGATGTGAAATATATATATATATATATATATGCACATAATTATACAAATGGATATTTCTTGTCTAGGGAATTGTCAAGGACACGAACTAAAACAAATACATAAGTTAGTAAAAAATTGTGTCAAAAAAAAATAACAAGATAGAAATAAAGAAATATGTATATTTAAGAAAAAAATGGAATGACTATTGTCAAAGATTAGAAAACACATGAGACTCTTGAACTAGACTAGAAGCAAGAAAGAAGTTGACAAGAGTGAAGAAGACTTCACTCTTGTCTCTATTTATATTATCTATCTAAGAACTACGTGGCAGTATTTTATAGGACCTCCTACACTTGTTTAATTTGTAAAACACGTGTCAAATTTGTAAGACACGTGTCAAATTTGTAAGACAAGTTTCCCACATGTGCGCCATATACTTGGCTTGTTCCGCAAGCTACCAACATGTGTGACACATGGCTAACTTGTTGACCAAGTTTTTAACCTATCAATCACCTATACACATGTATAAAGATGATTCCGCGTTTATGAAGCTTTTAGAAAGCTTTTTTTTAAGATATTATCAAATTAATTTATTTACTCTATTTTTATTGATCTATATTAATTAGATAATTATTGGAATAAATCTTATATCCGTGACATTATCCCCCCTTCTAGATACGAATTCCACAAAGAGCGGTGATTATATATTGAGGAAGCCTAGCATATGTCGAATTGTGCTTGCCACATACTCTAAAAGTTATGATAGTTGTAATGTCTCATCCAGTAAATCAGCAAACGATGGCTCTTGAGTTGAATTTGCTGGTTGTTGATCCTCTATCTCTTTAGCATGAACAAATCTAAGGAAATAACAACAATGATACAAGATAGGATGAAACCTCTATAGAACTTGCATTGCTTTATAACAAAGTATTTTTTGATTCTTTATCTTGATTTTGACGGATGTCGTCGATGAAATGCATTGATTTTTATTGATGCATTTGCTAGATTCCTAGGTGGCTCTCATGTGCATTCACTAATATTGTATCTGCACTAATGCACAAGATATTTTAATTGATTTTTACGTTATCTTGAATTTAAAATCTCTTCGACCTCAAATTCTTTATTGTTGTCCGCTTTTATAGGACGCGGTGGCATTTGTCTTCTTTCTTGTATATCCATTGTCTTGTATGGCTCGAGTAGTGATACCTGAAATACATGATGGATCTTCATAGATTTTAGTAGACATAATCAATAAGCAACTGCATTGATTTGTTTACAAATCAAAAAACATCCAAGCCTACGATAATCTAGCTTGTCACAAGGACGAATAGTCTTGATATTACAACAAAATAATCATACCTTATTGCCCACAAAGAATTGAGGTTGTTACTTACGATAGACATCTGCATTGATTTTTTTGTCGTTCTTGAGCTTTCTTTAGTTGTGCCTTCATTGTTGCATGTAGCTCTCACAAATGATTTGTTAAATCTTTTGCCGTAGGATTATCAGCTTTTAAAAAGTCAAAAATATCAAATCATAGATGATAACCGTAATTTACAAAGAATGAAGTTTGTTGAGTAGAAAAATGTACTGAATTATTATAAGCAAACTTGTCAAGGACAATAACTGGATGAAGTCAAATAAACAAGTGAGACCTCTCTCAAAGAAATAAATATAAAGAAGTATATATATTAAAAAGAAACTGGAATGGCTAATGCCAAAAAAGATAAGAAAACTAGAGACCCTTGAACTAGACTGGAAACAAGAAAGGAGTTGACAAGAATGAAGAAGGCTTCACTCTTGTCTCTATTTATACTATCTACCTAAGAGCTAGGTGGCGACGTTATATAGGACCTCCAACACGTGTCCAATTTACAAGACACGTGTCCAATTTACAAGACACGTGTCCAAGTTACAAGACACGTGTCAAACTTGTAGGGCAAGTTTCCTATATGTTCGCCACGTATTTAGCTTGGTCTTCAAGCTACCAACATGTGCGACATGTGGCTAACTTATTGACCAAGTTTCTAATCCAAAAGTCTACTATGGACACTTATAAAGTCAAAGCAGCGTCTATGAAGTTTCTAGGAAGTTTCTCTAAAGATATTATGGAATTAACCTGCTTTTACCTTCTTTTATCTAGTTCTATCTGATCATATAGATAACTATGTATATGTCCGTGACATTACCTCCCCTTTAAAGGACGAGTTCCACGAGGAGCGGTGATTACATGTGTAGAAAGTCTAAGATGCGGCGAATAATATTTGTCACATATTCTGATCTTTGTTCTCTTCGAAGGTAATTGATGGGTCCTCTCAGCCATCGATAGTGTCCCATTCCAGGGCGAGAAGACCACCCTGTTATTTGATCATTGTTGTGACCTTCATAACTTCCTTCAAATATCACATCTGGAACACCGTCAGGAGTTGTTCCTATCTCCAATAAAATCATCAAACATCGAGAATCTCTTCCAAGGTCGTGATACCAAACACGTTGTATCTCGCCATCTATTCGAGGAAGAACATGTCGTTCTTGAAGATCTTCATCTCGGTTGCGTCGTCTTGAGGGTTGTGACAGTCGCAATGTCTCGTCCGGTAGGTCAGCAAATGAAGGCTCTTGAGTCAAATCCGCTAGCTATTGATTCTCCATCTTCTTAGCGTCACAAAATACAAAGAAGCTACAAACAAGGATAGAAAGTTGAATGTTATCTTGCCTACATCTTGTTTCTTTTATAGGAAAAGTCTTCATCTTGGTTTCGATGGATGTTGTTGATGAAAGGTCTCCACCTTCCTCGCTGCATTCGCCAGATTTTTTGCTGGTTCCCATGTGCGCTCACTAATATCGTATCCGTGCCAGTGAACAAGATATTCCAACCTATTTCGGCGCCGCCTTGAATCTAAGACTTCTTCTACTTCAAATTCATCATTATTGTTCACTTCTATAGGAGGAGGTGGCACTTGTCTTCTTCTTGGTATGTTCATTGTCTTATATGGTTCAAGAAGAGACACGTGGAATACAGGGTGGATCTTCATAGACTCTGGTAGGTGTAATCGATATGCAACTGGATTAATTTGTTCAGAAATACGAAAAGGTCCAAGCTTACGATAGTCCAACTTGTCACAAGGTCGCGTAGTCTTGATATTGCGACGAAGTAGCCATACCTTGTCGCCTACGTTGAGTTGTGGTTGTTCCTTTCGATACGCATCAGCGTTTATCTTTTGTCGTTCTTGAGCTTCCTTTAATTGTGCCTTCATTGTTGTATGTAGTTCTGACAAATGATTTACCAAGTCTTCCGCCGCAGGATTGTCAACTTTTGAATAGTCAAAAGTATCAAGTCGTGGATGGTAACCATAATTAGCAAAGAAAGGTGTTTGTTGTGTAGAAGAATGTACCGTATTATTATAAGCAAACTCTGCCAATGGTAAAAGAGTTGTCCAATCATCTTGTTGGTAGTTGATGGTACATCTCAAATACTGTTCCAAGACTTGATTTACGCGCTCCGTTTGTCCATCAATTTGAGGATGGAAAGCTGAAGATAGCTTTATATCCACCTTTAGAATCTTGAAAAGCGTTCTCCAAAATCTCGATACAAACTGAGTTCCCCTATCCGATATAATATCCTTAAGTAATCCATGATAGCGGTAGATATTGTCAAGGAAAAGCTTAGCTGTTTCTTTGCCTGTGATAGATTTTTTACATGGTATAAAATGTGCCATCTTAGTGAAACGATCTACTATCACGAATATAGAGTCATAAGAACCTGAGTTTGGAAGATCCGTGATAAAATCCATAGACACAGAAGACCATGGTTGTTCTGGAATGGGTAATGGCTGAAGAAGTCTGTAGGGTCGGTGGCGAGGAGTTTTTGATCTTGAACAAATATCACATGTTTTTACAAAATCTTTGACTCTCTTCCACATTTGAGGCCACCAAAAATCTCTAGATATCAACTCTAGAGTCTTATTGTATCCAAAATGTCCTGCTGCCGGGAAGTCATGACGAGCTTGAAGAACACGTAATCGTGCTTCACCTTCTGGAACATATAAGCGCCCTTCAAAATAGAGTAGATTTTTCTTGAACTCAAACTTTGAAATATCATGAGACTTAGAAGAATTATTCTTAATTTCATGAATAAGAGGATCTGAGGACATACTTAACTGGACTTGCTTGAGAAAAGTTGAATCAACAGTTAATGTTGATTTTGTTGCCGAAGATAAAATTGCTCCGGCTTCAAGAGAGTCGTTCTTTGTTGATCAAAAGCTGCATCTCCTTCTTTTGGTGCAAGATAAGAACGTCTAGAAAGTGCATCGGACAGACCTTGTTGTTTTCCTGGCCGATATGTAATAATGAACTCGAATCTTGATAGAGACATGCTCCAACGAGCCTGACGACGATTCAACACGCGTGCTGACATGAAATACTCGAGGTTCTTGTGATCCGTATATACGGTGACTGGACTAGAAGCGCCTTCTAGATAATGACGCCATTCTTGAAAAGAATCCACAATTGCGAGAAGTTCTTTATCGTGGATTTCGTAGTTGATCTCTACTGCCGAAAATTTCTTGGAATGGAAAGCTACTGGATGGAGTTTGTCATCTGTTCCCATTTGTGACAATACTGCGCCCAAAGCAAAGTCAGATGCGTCTGTTTCCATAAAGAATGCCTTGGAAAAATCAACGCGATACAAGATTGGTGCAGAAGTAAAAGCTATCTTCAAAGCTTCAAATGATGCTTCTGCTTCTTTACTCCACTCGAGCTTGTCTTACAAGTCAAACGTGTAAGTGGGGCTGCAACTTGAGAGAAGTTCTTGATGAAGATTTGATAGTAATTGGCAAATCCTAAAAAACATTATACATCCCTTACTGTTTTTGGAATCTTCCAATCCATGATTGTTTGGACTTTCTTAGGATCCATCATGAGGCCATCATTCGAGATGATATATCCTAAGAAGTCAACTTGAGTAGTGTGATATACACACTTTTCCATCTTGGCATACAATCTTGTTTCTTTGAGTTTTTGTAAGACATGACGAACATGTGTTTCGTGCTCTTCTACGTTCTTAGAGTAGATTAAAATATCGTCTAGGTAGCAGACAATAAAATCATCTAAGAATTCATGAAAAACATCGTTCATGAGATGTTGGAAAGCAGTTGGTGCATTTGTGAGTCCAAAAGGCATAACATTATATTCGAAATGTCCATACCTTGTTCGAAATGCAGTTTTCTATTCATCTCCTTCTTTAATGCGAACCAAGTTGTATGCTCCTCGTAGATCTATTTTTGTATAGATCTTAGCTTGATTCAGTTGATCAAGAAGTCCAGAGATTAAAGGTAGTGGATACCTGTTCTTGATAGTGATCTTATTAAGTCCCTTGATAATCCACACACATTTGTAATGATCCATCTTTTTTCTTCACAAATAGAATTGAAGCTCCTGCAGGAGATTTGGAATGGCGTATGAAGTTCTTGGCCAGATTCTCTTCAATATATTCCTTGAGTTCAGCCAACTCATTTTGTGATAAATTGTAGATTGGTCCAAAAGGAGGCTGAGATCCCTCTTTGAAATCAATCGAACAATCATATGGGCGATGCTCCAGAAGAATATCAGCATTCTTCTTCTCAAAAACATCTTGATAGTCTCGGTATTGGCTTGGAATGCCACTTGAAGCCTTTCCACTATCAGAAATGGGTGTTGCGTAAATAGCAAAAGTTGGTCCTTCTTTTACTGCGTGTATAAAAGCTTTTGCACCTATTAGTATAGGTTTTACTGTACCAAGCTTGTAGCTTTTTATTGGATCGATAGGATGTTTAATAATATCCTGGAAAAAGTCAAGTCTACGAGAATTCCAATCTATTTGAGGGTTATATTTTTCTAGCCATGACAAACCTAGAATAATTGGATTAGATGGAGATTTAATTATGTTAAAGGTTACATAGCTATTATGACCATCTATTCTTACTTTTATAGGACAGGTTTCATGAGGGACATCTCTTGAGGATAATAGGCGACCATCTATGACTTCTACATGTACGAGTTTAGGTTTCTGTACTAAAGGTATTTTACGATTCTTAACAAATTGTTCATCTAGAAAACATGCTGAGGCTCCTGAATCTAATAAGGCAGAGGCTCTGTAATTTTTTTGTCCTAAATATACATCTATCATAAAACAAAGAGAGGGTTCTGAGGAGAGAATAGGACCTTTACTAGGAATTGTACAGGGTTCCAGCTGCACGGTCCCTATTGTAGCTGGACAAATTTGTTTTCCGACATGTTGTCTTCTTTGACAGCCGTACTCCTCATTTTGTAGTTGCGACGTTTCTTTGGACAATGTTGAGCAGTGTGCTTAGGTTCTCCACAATATAAATATAATCCTTCTTGACGATGACGAATCTTTTCTTGTTCAGTAAGAGGTTTAAAACGTACCGCATCAATTTGCATGTCTTCTACTTCTGAATGTACGTTTTGTGAGGATGTTGATGTTGCCATTGAATAATAACGTTGAGGCTCCCTTGTACGACTCTCGGATCGAAACTCAAAAAGTCGATTGTCACACTTCACAGCAAAATCAATTGCTTGACTCAATGTCTGAGGATCGGATAAATTGAGCATTAATTTTTTTACCTCATATTGTAATCCGTAGAGAAATTGACTGATTAGTGCAGCATCATCCCACTTGATGTCGGTCGCTAGTTGTCAAAATTGTGAAGCGTATAATGACACTGATCGATTGCCTTGTCGTAGGATGCGAATCTTGTTGGTTGCAACACGAATTGCATCATGTTCTCCATACATCGATCAAAATTCCGCAAAAAATGCCTCCAAATTATCCAATATTGGATCACATCGTTCAAGAAAAGATGAAAACCACGATAAGGCAGGACCCGAAAGTAACGTTCCAATAAACCTAACTTGAGATCCTTGCGTAGGATAACTCTGAGGTTGAAGTTCGATCACCAGTTGTACCTGATTGATGAATCCTCGAAACTTAGATCTTGTGCCATCAAACTTCTCAAGCAAACTGATTTTTGGTTCTCTAATGTTTGAACGGTGCTCCATCATCGGTGAGGTAGCATGGTTTGGTGTAGATATTGACGTAGCTCCAACCATCTCTACATCTTCACTTCCTGCTAATCTTGATGCTCCTTGTGGTGGTAAACTGAGTTGATGCATTGCAAGCATTAGTTCTCTCATTTGCTCTTGCATTTGTGCCATTGCACTCTTCATTTCCGCAAGCTCTGCCATGATAATATAATAGAAAGGAAGATGTCTACTCTTACTTCAAGAAATATGGAACACACACTCAAAAGAAAAAAAATTCTAGAAACAATATCAGTTTAGAAGTGGGTACTCCACAACTTCTAATATGCTTATGTCTTATCAAGAGAAAGGGGTAATCCACTCTTAATCAAGAAAAGACAAAGCTCTGATACTGTATGTGTACTCTTGTCAATCTGTCAAGGACAATAACTGGATGAAGTCAAATAAACAAGTGAGACCTCTCTCAAAGAAATAAATATAAAGAAGTATATATATTAAAAAGAAACTGGAATGGCTAATGCCAAAAGATAAGAAAACTAGAGACCCTTGAACTAGACTGGAAACAAGAAAGGAGTTGACAAGAGTGAAGAAGGCTTCACTCTTGTCTCTATTTATACTATCTACCTAAGAGCTAAGTGGCGACGTTCTATAGGACCTCCAACATGTGTCCAATTTACAAGACACGTGTCCAAGTTGCAAGACACGTGTCGAACTTGCAGGGCAAGTTTCCTATATGTTTGCCACGTATTTAGCTTGGTCTTCAAGCTACCAACATGTGCGACATGTGGCTAACTTATTGACCAAGTTTCTAATCCAAAAGTCTACTATGGACACTTATAAAGTCAAAGCAGCGTCTATAAAGTTTCTAGGAAGTTTCTCTAAAGATATTATGGAATTAACCTGCTTTTATCTTCTTTTATCTAATTCTATCTGATCATATAGGTAACTATGTATATGTCCGTGATAAAACTCTGCCAATAGCAAAAGAATTGTCTAATCATCTTGATAGTAATTGATGGTACATTTCAAATATTGCTCCAAAATTTGATTTACTCGTTCTATTTATCCATCAATTTAAGGGTGGAAAATTGAGGATAATTTTATGTCCACCTTCAATATTTTAAAAAGAGTTTTCTAAAATCTTGGAATAAATTATGTTTCTTTGTTTGATATAATATCCTTTGATAGTCCGTGATAGCAATAGATATTATTAAGGAAGAATTTAGATATTTCTTCATGTGTGATAGATTTTGTACATGGTACAAAATGTGCCATTTTGATAAAACGATCTATAATCACAAATATAAAATCATATAAACTTGACTTTGAAAGATCCGTGATAAAATTCATAGAAACAAAAGACCAAGGTTGTTCTGCTACATGTAATGATTGGAAAAGTCCATAAGGTCGATGATGAGGAGTTTTTGATCTTAAACAAATGTCACATGATTGTACAAACTTTTTTATAGCCTTCTACATCTAAGGCCACCATAAATCTCTCGATATTAGCTGTAAAGTCTTATTATATCTAAAATATCTTGTTGCAGGGAGGTTGTAATGAGCTTCTAGAGCACGTAGTTGTGCTGCGTCTTTTAGAATATATAAAAGTCCTTCGAAATATAACAAATTATTTTTGAACTCAAACTTAGAAGTATCACGAGATTTAAATGAATTATTCTTAATCTCATGGACAAGAGGATCTGAAGACATACTGGACTAGATTTGCTTGACAAAAGAGGAATCAATAGTTAATATTGATTTCATTGCTCAAAGATGAAATTGCTCTAGCTTTAAGAGAATTGTTCTTTGTTAATCAAAAGTTGAATCTTCTTCTCTTGGTACAAAATAAGAACGTCTAGAAAGGACATTGTATAAACCTTGTTGTTTTCTTGGCCGATAGGTGATAATGAAATTGAATCTTGACAAAGGCATGCTCCAACGAGCTTGGCAATGATTTAATACGTGCACTGACATGAAATACTCAAGGTTCTTGTAATTTGTATATATGGTGACTGGACTACAAGCACCTTCCAAATAGTAACACCATTCTTGAAAAGAATCCACAATTGCAAAAAGTTCTTTATCATGGATTTTATAATTGATCTTTGCTGCTGTAAATTTCTTGGAATGAAAAGCTATTGGGTGGAGTTTGTCATCTTCTCCCATTTGTGACAATATTATCCCTAAAGCAAAGTCAAAGGCATCTATTTCCATAAAAAATGCCTTAAAAAAGTCGACGCGATATAGGATTGGTGCAAAAATAAAAATTATCTTTAAAGCCTCAAACAATACTTCTATTTCTTTATTCTACTTGAATTTATCCTTACAAGTTAAGCGTGCAAGTGGAGCTACAATTTGAAAAAAGTTCTTGATGAAGATTCGATAGTAATTGGAAAATTCTAAAAAATATTATACATCTCTTATTATTTTTCGAATTTTTCAATCTATGATTGTCTCGACTTTCTTAGGATTTATTTTGAAACCATCATTTGAAATGATTTATCCTAAGAAGTCAACTTCAGTAGTATTAAAAATATACTTTTCCATCTTAGCATATAATCCTATATCTCTAAGTTTTTGTAACACACGATAAATATGAAGTTCATATTCTTATATGTTCTTAGAGCAAATCAAAATGTTGTCCAAATAGAAGACAACAAAGTCATCAAGAAACTCACAAAAAATATCATTTATAAGATGTTGAAAAGCAGTTGATGTATTTGTAAGTCCGAAAGGCATGACATTATATTCAAAATGTCCATACTTTGTTCAAAATGCAATCTTCTATTCATCACTTTCTTTGATGTGTACTAGGTTGTATGCTCCTCTTAGATCTATTTTTGTATAGATCTTGGCTTGATTCAATTGATCAAAAAGTCTAGATATCAAAAGTAGAGGATACCTATTTTTGATGGTAATCTTATTGAGCCTTCGATAATCTCTACACATCCATAGTGACCCATCTTTCTTCTTTACATACAAGATAGGAGCTCCTATTGGAAATTTTGAATGGCGTATGAAATTCTTGCCTAAATTCTCATCAATGTATTTCTTGAGTTCAGCCAATTTATTTTACGATAGATTATAAATTGGTCCAAATAGAGGTTGAGTTCCCTCTTTGAAATCAATTGAATAATCATATGAACGATGCTTTGCAAGAACATTTATATTCTTCTTCTCAAAAACATCTTGATAATCTTGATATTGGCTTCGAATGCCACTTGAAGTCCTTCTACTATCAGAAATGAATGTAGCATAAATAATAAAAGATGATCCTTCTTTTGCTTCATTCATAAATACTTTTAAGCTTATAAATACGGGTTTTACTATACTAGGCTTATAGTTTGTTACTTGACTTATGGAATTCTTATTAATGCTTTGAAAAAAGTCAAGTCTATAAGAAATCCAATTTATTTGAGGATTGTACTTTTCTAGCCATGACAAATCTAAAATGACTGGATTAGAGGGAGATTTAATTATATTAAAGATTACACAATCATTATGACCATCTTTTGTTACATTTATAGGAAGGATTTCATAAGTAATATTTTCAAAAGATAACGAGCGACCATCTATGACTTCTACATGTACGGATTTAATTTTTTGTATTGTAGATATTCTACAACTTTTAGCAAATTCTTTATCTAAAAAACACATTGAGGCTCCTGAATCTAATAAAGCACAAGCTTTATGATTTTTAGGTCCCAAATAGACATCTATTATAAAACAAGGAGAGGGTTCTGAGGAGAGGATAGGATCTTTATTAGGAGTTGTATAAGATTTGAGTTGTATGGTCCCTATTGTAGTTGGAATCTTACACAAACTCGTTTTCCAACATATTATCTTTGACAACCTTAATCCTCATCTTGTAGTTACGTCGTTTCTTTGAACAATGCTAAGCAGTATGTTTAGCTTCTCTACAATATAAACACAATCCTTCTTGACGACGACAAGTCTTTTCTTGTTCAGTAAGAAGTTTGAAACATACCACGTTGATTTGCATATCTTCTACTTCTGAATGTATATATTGAAAAGATATTGATGTTACGATTGTATTGTACTAATGTTGGGGCTCTCTTGTATGGTTCTCTGATCGAAATTCAAAAAGCTGATTATCACACTTCACAGCAAAATAAATTGCTTAACTCAATGTCTGAGGATCGGATAAGTTGAGCATCAATTTCTTTATCTTATATTATAATCTATAGAAAAATTGGCTAATAAGTGCAGCATCATCCCACTTGGTATCAATTTCTAGTTGTCAAAATTGTGAAGCATATGATATCATTGATTGATTGTCTTGTCGTAAGATACAGATCTTGTTGGTTGTAACAGAAATTGTATCATGTTTTCTATACATAGATCGAAACTCCATTAAAAATGCCTCCAAATTATTCAATATTGGATCACGTCATTCAAAAAAAGATGAAAACCATGATAAAATAGAATTTGATAGTAGTGTTCTAATAAACCTAACATGTGATCCTTAGCTTAGATAACTTTGGCATTGAAATTCAATCACCAGTTGTACTTGATTCATGAAGCTTTGAACTTTAGATCTGGTGCCATCAAACTTCTTCGGCAAACTAATCTTTGATTTTTTAATGCTTGAATGATATTCAATCGTAGGTGATGTAGTATGACTTGAAGTAACTCAAATCATCTCTATATCTTCGCTTCATGCTAATCTTCTTACTCCTTATGGTGGCGTATTGAGTTGATGCATTGCAAGAATTAATTCTCTCATTTGCTCTTATATTTGTGCCATTGCACTCTTCATTTCAACAAGCTTTGCTATGATACCACAATAGAAAAGAAAAAAATGTCTACTTTCACTATAAAATAAAATACTTAAGAATAAACGAAAAAATTCTACGATCAATATTAATATAGAAGTGGATAATCTATAATTTCTAATATGTTTATATCTTATCAAGAAAAAAGAGTAATCTATTCTTAGTCAAGAAGAGACAAAGCTTTGATATTGTAACTTCATTCTTGTCAAATTGTCAAGGACACGAACTAAAACAGATACGTAAGTTAGTAAAAAACTATGTCAAAAGAAAATAATAAGATAGAAATAAAGAAGTATGTATATTTAAGAAAAAAATGGATTGGCTATTGCCAAAGATTAGAAAATATATGAGACTCTTGAACTAGACTAGAAGCAAGAAAGGAGTTGACAAGAGTGAAGAAAGCTTCACTCTTGTCTCTATTTATACTATCTATCTAAGAGCTACATGGTGGTGTCGTGTTGCAGTATATTTATATGGTGAAAGATATAGATAAGAGTAATTTATATTTAATACTTGATTATCTTGGTTCAATAGGAACTTAAGATATTTTAAAAAAAAGGTTTATGGAAGCTTCTTAGATTACTTTCTTGTTTTAATAGCTAACAGATAAAAGTTAGTTATTAAAGTTTCCTTCTAGGTTGTACAAACTCTATTATTACTTTTGAAAAGCCATAAGTTAATAAAAATAGGATAGAGAAGATAAATAATTAATATGGTTGATATTAGGATTAAATTGAGCATAGGATTAAACTTAAAAATCCTTAGAATTAGTTAAATTGATACCTAGGAAAAGACCGGGTATGAGACAAGATCAAAATCAGACCTCTAGGGACAAAAATAACCACCGAAGGCAAGGATCGGGGACATTTGGAGATCGGCAATTAGGATTGAATAGCAAGCTTGAAGCTTGTTTCAAAGGCATTTATCTTATTACCATGGGACTTTGGAAGACTTTGCAATTATTATTCAAAATCAGTGTTTTGTATTGGTGTTTTGGGTTTTATATAAGACAATGATGGCTTGCATTCTTGATAGATTTGTGCAATCTGTATAGCATCTACAATTCAAAATTTGATATTGTTTAGATTGTTTGGTGTGCTAAGTGTATATAAAAGTTTGTATTAATCTAGTGATGCAATTAGGAGATATTTGAGCTTTGATACAAAGGGTTGTCAAAAATTGGCAGTTTAGGGGTAGATAGGGTTTCTGTGATAACTAAAGATCTATCAATTGGATCAATGTAAATTTTGGCGTGGTGATAGAAGACTTATATATCAAGCTACACACCAAGTTTAAGCTGAAGTTAATGGTGGAAGAAGGAGAAATCACTACTGGAATTTCTGTATTATTTTTCAAGTTGAGAGCCGAGTGTCATCAGTGCACTTTTGTGGACATTTTCTCGCAATCTGTAAGTTAGGTTTAGTTGAATTTTTCTAAGCATATAGAAGGCTTATACCAACATTTGTATGAAAAATCTTACACTAAGTGGACGGTTGGATTAAAAGTTATAGCTTAACAAAACTCACTGATTAGAATTAGGACTTACAAAGAAAAATAAAAATTGCTTAATTATAAAAGAAACAAGGCAATTGGGATATATGTATGGTTGATGTTACTAAGAGGAGTATTTATAAACACTTTTGAGTTGAAATTTGAATTATATTTTGGATGAAACCTATTAGGATTTCTTGATTATTAGCAAACACAACTTTACCTTCTACAACCAGGTACCCGGTGTATTCTCAAACAAGACAACACGTAATATGACAATGATATTCTATAGGACCTCTTACACGTATCTAATTTGCAAGACAAGTTTCCCACATGTGTGCCACGTACTTGGCTTGTTCCGCAAGCTACTAATATGTACATCACATGGCTAGCTTGTTGATCAAGTTTCTAACCTACCAATCACCTATAAAGATGTATAAAGGTGATTTCACGTCTATAAATCTTTTAGAAAGCTTCTTTCTAAGATATTATCAAATTAATTTATTTTACCTACTTCTATTCATCTATATTAATTAGGTAATTATTCGAATAAATCTTATGTTTGTGATAGGAATCCTATTGATTTTTTTTGAATGATTGGATTATATATATATATATATATATATATATATATCAGTAATTTTTTTTAAAATACTACTTTTAATTATAAATTCAAAGAAATATTATTATTTTTTAAATATATATATTTAGAAAGAATTTAGAATTAAAAAGTTTGATTTAATATTGAATCATTGTCACTAATATTTACAATTCAGAAGAGTTTTTAAGAAAAGAGTTGATATGTTATATAATAAAAATCAACTTCAAGCTTGTTGAAAAATACAAACTAATCTTCAAAATGTTTGAAAGTGAATCCATAAGAAGAAAAGTACTTGAGTCAAAAAAAGATATAAAAGTCATTTACAAATTTAATAAAATTTTATTTTTATGTTTAGAGATTTAATAAAAGAATGTTTGTATTTTTGATAAACTTTTGAAAGATTATAGAAAACAAAATGAAAATTTTGTCAAGCATGGCAAGTCTTAAGATTAATTAAATACCATTGCTATGCAAAGAAGACATTTGATATTATTTGCACCAAAATTATACAAGGGAATATTTAAGTTATTTTTTGAAAAATAATTAAGAATATTAAAAAATATTAAAAAATATGTACAAAAACAACAAATATATTCTGCATTATTTTTGTTTAATGTAAGTTTTTTATTTGTAAAATATACAAATTAAAAATAAATATTCTAAATCAATAATGTCAAAGTAATTAAAGTTCAATAATTATTTATTAAATACTCTAATAAAAGATTTAAATGAGATGCTAATTTAGCTCTAACATATAATATATTCTTTTCTGAGTTTAATTAATATATAGAGATTATGTTGTGACTTTTTTGTTATACAAAGTTATCAAATAAAATAAAAATCAATATAAAAAAATGACCTAGAAGTAGTATATCATTAATGCAAAAATAAATATAGAAATATATATATATATATATATATATATATATATATACATATATTACAAGAATAAACTTTAATCAGAATAAATTTAGTCTTATTATTATTATTATTATTATTATTATTAAATTAACTAAATATATGAATATATATATATATATAAATAAAATATTTTAAAAAATAATTATGCGCTTACAATCAGTAGGGGAGATACAGCAAATCATATATACAATGAAATAAGTTAAAAAAAAAAACATATATATATATATATATATATATATATATATATATAATTATTTAATAAAATCAAAATTTATTCTTATAAGTAAAATTAATATACTTGAAGTTACTAACAAAGTCTTTATTCTTGTACATATTTATTTTAAAATCAAAATTAATAAGACCAAATTTGAAAAATAAATTCATAATAAGATAAAAACATATTATTTCTTTTGACATAAGAAATTATATTAGAAGGATTTAAATTTTAACTTACTAAAATAAAATTTAAGATTGTTATATTAAAGTAGTAGTTATGAGAATAAAACTATATATATATATATATATATATATATAATTGCAAGGTTATTAAAAAAATTAATATAATAATTTTTGTTTAAATCTCATATAACAAAGATGTATCAGAAATTTGACAAAGTAGTCTTGTTTACCTTATTAAGTAAAAAAATCTCTAAATCATTGTAAGGAATCAAAAGATAAAATTTAAATGTTGTAAAACACTTTGTACTACCAAATTAGTATATATTAAAAATTAATATTTTAAAGGATATTAAAAATATTTTTTATATAAAATTTTATTTTAATAAATATAAAAATATTATAAATAAAAGTAGAAATGTAAATATAAAAATTGAAAAGTTTTAAAAAAAAATTATTGTATTTGTTTATAGAAAAAATTATAGTGAATATTTAAGATGCAAAGATTAACTAACAAAGATTGATTTGTATTTGTATTATCTTTTTAAAAAAAGTATAAAATTCATAAGAAATATTTAACATCCTATATAGTACAAGATAATAAAATAGAAAGAATATATATATATATATATATATATATATATATATCATTTTTGATACAACAAAAAATATGTTATATATATAATAATTCAAAAATTATTTTTAAAAAGAAGAAATGGTTTAAAATTATATTTATACATAGTTGATTTTATAATTCTTAAATTTAACTTATAACATTTAAAATAACAGTGGTAGTAAAAAAAATAGCAGTGATTATATGAAGATTTTATATAAATTATATGGAAGAAATTTTATATTAAATTAATTAATTATTATTAATATAAAAATTAATTATATTCTCCTTGCTTAATTTGAGAATAAAATTAATATTAAAAAATTAAATACTAACAAATAATATATGCATATACTTAAAAAATAAAAATAATAGAAATTTAATAATTCAAGTAAAAAGGTAGATGTTAAGAAGGTTATTGAAGGTAAAAATAAATAAATAAAAAATGATTACAAATATAATGGCACAACTAATATAATGTTATTATATTAAATAATAAATAAGAAGATTAGAAGAAAAACATATAATATATATTGTAGAAAAAAGAAACAACCTTTAAATAAGTGTGGATAGCTTATAAAGAAAAATATCCACCTTTTAAATAGTTATATGATAATTATTAAATGATTGATAATTTTAACTAATAAAGATTCTAATTTTTGTATAGATACCTCAATGATTACTTTAAATTACTTATACAAGTACTAATATGATTTAAATTTAAAACTAATATTATTATTATTATAAAATTGGCTTTGAAGATTTAATATCTATTTTTAAAAATAGTTTAATAAGAGTAGGGGTACTATTATGGACATAGACTTTTCATTTATTTTACATAAAATATTAATTTTTTATTTTTATTTTCATTTTGTAAGACTTTCTTAAACATCTTAATAAAAAACTAAGAAGTTTTATCTTGATAGGAAACTCTTTCTAATAACTTGGCTAACAAACCATGTTAGGATTTTTTTTACCAACTTTCTTTTAGTAGTTCACATAGAAATATACAAGAAGCTTGGGCTAAAAGCATATAGCTATGATATATATATATATATATATATATATATATAATCCTTCAATTACTTTTTATTTTACTATATATATATATATATATATATATATATATTTAATACTTTATACATCATACAATTATATAGATATATTTTAGTTGTATTGATTTATATTAAAATTTGGATTAATCCAACAATGATCACATAATGAATAAGAAGATATAAGACTAACTCCAAGAAATAGTTCCAAATAAGTAATCTTAAAAGATTATATTTTTACTTACAAGTTGAATTTGAAAAAGATTATGTAATAATCACCATTACTATAAGTTAATGAAAGTACACTAATCAAATATTTATACAATTTGAAATAATAAGTAAATTTAATGATGGTTTTTAAATTATTAATACTAAATTAACAAAGTTCTTAAAATATTAGTATAAAGAGTTTTAAATTTAAATAAGGAACTACTAAAATAAACCGATAGTAAAATATTTAATAAATATAATAATAGACATTAGAACTTATATTTTAGTTTTATTAATATTATTGATCAATATATATTGAGAAGTAATTATTTACATACAAAATAATAAAAATAATTGGACAATACATGAAAGATATATTAGAGCTAAAATTTCATTTTAGAAGTAATAATATTCATTTATAAGACTTTTGTAATAAAACTTAGATGAAAGATGCAAAAAAATCAATGATTTATAAAAAATTATAAATATCAATAAATAAATAAAATCTAATAAAAGCTAACAATTACTTCTTATATTATAGAAGTAGATTATACAATAAATAAATAAATAAGCAATGTAGGCAATTTACATTTGATTCCTCTTAGAACAAACATTAAATTAATGTAGATGATACAACATCTATTGTGTGCAACAACTAATTTTAACTTATATTTGTAAACAATCTTAAATACCATTCTTATACAAAACATATTAATCTACAACATAACTTTATATAAGAAAAATTTAAACATATTATTATTATTATACACACATCCAAACATAATATTATGTAACAAATAAATTGGTAATGCATATGCTTACAAAAGTCTTCAACATAGATAAAAGCAACAATTTACTTAGTAACTAAGATTTGTGGTGGTTAGATTATATTGGTGTTGAAAATGTGCAACTAAAATGTATTTAAATAAATTATAAGTAAAGAGGTAAGAAAATAAATTCTATCTTACTGCAAACATACTTTTATATCTAAATTATATGTCATATACTTGCAAAACCTCTCTTACATGTTTTTACTTCAATAAATGATACATTTCTTATCTATACACTTGTCACCATAACAAGTGGTAATCATTGATGGTCTTCTATTATTATGTTTTTACTTATATATATCTTGGAAAATGTTATTCTTTGAATCCAACTAAAATCCTGGAAATATTTACTAGCAAGTCATCAACATTCACTAGTACCAAAATGAATGCAACTAAGAATATTAAGGTGCCTAGATTCAAAAAGTTAGTATTTGTTGCAATTATTGATATGGCAACTGTCATTGTTTACAACTGCCTGATTACTTGATCATGTTCAGACGAATATCGTGACTCTTTCAGTCTGTTTGAATTAAACTACATATCTTCTTCGGTCACATTATCTCTAGTTATTGTACATGGTCAATATGGCTCACATTTTTGAACGAGTTCAAATAGTGGTATCTCCATTTACTTATGAAGCAACTCGCTAAAAGATACAATGTCCTTCGTGTATGAATGCCTACAAGAAGAATGACTGTGTTTGGTTAAGATTTGCATCACCCTTGTTACAATATGTTCTGTCGCAAATTCAGGAAACGCTGCACAATACGACCGATACTGACCAACTGCCAGTGCACTAGAAAGGAGCAGCTAAATTAGCGCCTCGACAGGCTTCTGGTATTCCTAGTTAATCTTGGGTGAAGTAAGATCCTGCTTGTTCTTGAGAAGTCTCAGATCACCTTCACCGATGAGTTAATCGAACCGTCAGTTTTGTCCTCCAATCAGGAGTTGTAAATGCATTTGAACCAACGTCCATAACACAAAGCAGTTTCCAAACATCGATTGCATGCTTTAGGGAGCAGCTTAAAGCATCCGTAGACTGCACACTTTTGAGAAGTGCCTCCTATAACCCACTACCTCTAGTTGTATTGAAACCCAGAATTCTAAATTTCTCCATTCAAGGACTAGAATATCTTGGCAAATATGTGAAGTCATTGACAGGGAAGAAATAAAGTTACACGTGAGGAGGTGATGTACCTTCGGACATGTTCTATCTTTACCAAATTATAGACAAAAGAGTACACAATGCAACTCTGAGCAACAAAAGGACATATCAGCATGACTTGTTGGGTCACTACAGCAAAAGATAAATAAATCGCACGTGAACGTCAACACCACCTTGAGAGTACAACACTGGCTGCAACGTAGTCCCAGACAAAAATACCTGTAGTTTGCACAATCCACATCTCCAGTTTTTGAACATAGTATAATCAAATTGGCAACCCACAAAATGCCAAACTAAGTGATCAAACTGTGTATCCAGAAAACAGGTCAATGGCCTGACAAACGTACTCTTATGTACATTAAATAATTTGATTCAGAAGAATGAATTCTTGATGTACAAATTTAAAATACAAAGATCTATTTACAAGAAAATGGTCCACCCACTCCTGAAATAGGGATTGCCATCGTATAAAATGCTACAGACCCTATGAAGACTTGGGCAATGACTGGATGAAACCATTATATGACATCTCCAAATCAAAGGAGAGTTGCCTAGCCTGATCTTGAGTGAGCTCCTCAGATGCACCCATTTTGTTGAGTCTTGCTATCCATTCCTTCACCTTCACCTTCCCCACAAAATCAGGGGATAGCTGTGGTACTTTGCTCAATGCCAGGATAAGGTCTGACATCATAGGATGAACCTGAATCATACGCATGAGCTTTGTATCAACAGAATGCATGTCGGATCCTTAATGCACAACCGGAGCTTGCTGACCACAGTAGCTTATTCATCACTAATATATCCAACACACATTTCTTGTCCTTACAACCGTGTGTGTATATATATATATATATATATATATATATATATATATTCTCTAAAGATAAACGATACCGGAACTTCCGTAAAAAATCAGCAAATAATGATACTACTCCACAAACTACGAACCATGAAAACCTAACGACGACACTCTCTTAGTCAAAACGGGAATCAGCAAGGGGAACGAGAATAATGCCTCAAGTTCGTCTTGTGCTAGCTAACATTTTAAGGCAGAAAATTTAACAAAGAAAGTTAGAGTTACAGTAGCGATGAGCCACGAACAAAATGTTGAGTATGAGAACCCTGTATATATACTAAAACTACCAACCAGACTAACACACATTGAATAAATCGCAAGTTTCAGATAATCACTAATTTAGGATTAGTGATGCGTCAAGAAAAGGACCGTGCAACGGTTTAACGTCCAATGTAAAAGCATTTGAGCCGCGGTATATTAATTTATGCACCTAATGCTTCGTATGCAAAGCGAAAATCAAAGGAGAAAATTGAGATAGGATCCAAAGAACGCTAAAAAACAAAAAAACAAAAAAGAATACTAGACCGCTTCTAATTGTCAATAATCCATTCTATAAAAAGCAGACACTGTATGAGTGGACCAGAGATTTGATGAGCCTTCTCATACCTGATCAACAGCAAGCATGTTCAGCTTCAAAGCATCCATGGCGGTAATAAAAATCTGCACACATTCTGCCACAGCAGCTGCAATGCCAGCATCCGAGGATGTGCTCTTATGTTCAACAGTAGCAGGAATTCCCGAGACCAACAGCCGGTTCAGAGCTGCCGGACAATCCATCTTATACGTATCTGCAAACCGCTCCACGTCCGGCACGCTGTCCTTCAACGCCATCTTCAACGTCCGAAACTGCGCTATCAACTTGGAGCATGCCGGTTCATACTCCTTAGCGCTTACCACGTCCCGCACGTACGCCTTCTCTAGCTTCTCCGTCGTCTTGATGATCGCAAACAGATCTGCAAAGTTGTCATACATCTCCCGCTCCCGCTTGTCGTGCCATAGTCGCACCTCCCGTTGTTCCCCATACGCCATGAAATCTCGCACCGTGTTCCCTCACGGCACGCCCTCATCTACTCCTCAACGCTCTCGATTCCTCCAGAATACCAATAATGCTTCGATTGGATTTGCATACAATCGGTAACCCTTGCTGTGACAAACCCTAAGGGCTGTGACAAACCCTAAGGGCTGATCTCCACGAAGGAGACGACACGGCACCGCATGCCCATACTCTCAAGGGCCCCGTGACCGGACTTGGAGCCTTCCTGGAAAAGGGAGACTCTCGTCGGGAGATTCTTTTGGATGAAATGCGTTCAAATGGTTTTCATTAGTTTACTGCTTGAGAAGTGTTGACTAATTTTGAATGTAAAACACTGGATACATCCATGTGATTACTGAAATCTTACTTTTGCAAGTTATTGTAAGAATTCTTACAAGAAGTACACGTGATTTTAAATTTTGGATTGGAATATCATTTTAGTTATAACACGTATTTTTAAATCAACAAGATAAAATGGGGCTTACTAATAAATGTGAACAATTTTAGTTAAATTTTTTTTTGATGTGATTTCTTTTAATAAACAAACATTTTTTTATACTCAACTGCATGAAAAAAATATACTTAATATTTAAAATAACATAAAGAAACTATTAGTAGCATTCATCTAGATTGTACTACATCTAAAAATTCAAGTACAAACACATTATGTAATATTTAAAATAAAATATCAATTTTAACATTATAGTGGTTTTTGAAATTATAATCTTAAGACAATGATATAAAATTAATTTTCTCTGTGTGATTTTTAAAATTTTCTCATTTTTTTAATAAATCATCTCAATATAAGGTCTTTAAAACTATATAAAAGCTGTTTATGAAATAACAAATAAAAACACTAATTTCAACTATTATTGATGCCAACACAAAACTATTGAAATTTTAAATATTTCATTGAATCTTTACAAGATTAATTGTTAACCAATGTTTTAATTCTATTATTATTATTAAATATATTGTAATATTTATAGATTTTAATATTATTAGTAAGTTTATTTAAAGCTATATATTAGTTTTTGTTAATGTGGAAGAAAAAATAACTATATTTTACCAACTTATGCTATTATAATGGTCATATTACTATAGATTATAACTATATAGTTATTATTGGTATATAGACATAGAAGAAGAACATTATTTTTTATCATTTTGTTACTAATTAGCTTATAAAGAGTTTGTAGGTGACTTAAAGCATTCCATTAGTTTCAAAATATGGCAAAGTCATTTGGAGTAAGGCTTTAATACTAGTTGCACTACATTATAATTTTTTAGGCATTTAATAATAATTTATAAAAATAAAGAATAAAATTGCACTTTGTGTGATTATTTTAAAGAATGTTGAAGCTAAAAATTATCTTAGACCTTTGAAATATATAATTTTTTAAATTATTATAAGATATATATATATATATATATATATATATATTAGACCATATTCTAATTAATAACAATTCAAATGATTCAACTTATTATAATATTTGTATATATTAATTATTTATATAAGAATTAAAAATAAATTTTAATTTTAATAAGTGTTAAATAATTATTTCTATCTAAAGATTAATACCATCAAAGAAATAATACTATTATTTTTAATAACCACCATTTGTAATTTTAAAATCCTCATTAATACATCCAAAAGATATGATCTTTTATATTCTAAGCTTGTAATTACACAAGCTATGTATTTTATTTGATTTTTATTAAATTTATTGTAAATCCCAAGCATCACATTATAATCTTATTTTCTTTGTTAAAGCCATTAATATTTTTTTAAATAAAATGTATGACACTAAATTTATAAATAATTCTTATAAATTCAGACTAGTCATTACTATTGGTTTTAAATATTAATTCATAAACTTCAACTTAATAAAAAAAAAAATTTAATAAATATTTAAATATAAATATACTATAAAAAAAAATTTACTTTGTTATAAAATTAAATATTTTAAAGTATAATTTTTGAGAATTAAAAAATATAAATGTATTGAAAATAAATATAAAAGTATAATAACTTATTATTTTAAAGCATCAATAATAAGTGTTTACACCTTTAGAAGATTCTATTTATTTACATACTTATTATTTTTATTTTTTACTACTTTAAGATACTTGTTTATTCTTAAATTTATTTTGACTATCTTTATGATCACTTTATTAATAGTGTTAAATGATGATTTATACTTCTAATAGAATTTCATTTTATCAAAATGATATTTTTATATTAATTCTTGTATGTATGTGTATGAATATATATATATATATATATATAAGTTTTGATTTTTATATCTTCTTTGTTAAAGTGAGAGGTAATTGTTTTTATGCAAGACAATTTCATGTCACATGGAGGTAAGGCTGAAGCAAATTAATAACAATTTAAGAACGTCATACATCAATCAATAGACACCATAAGTCATAATCTATGAGCTTTTTTGTAACTTGACACATGTTTATTGTGCAGCAATAATTTTAGTTAAAATCAACACTTTGTGAGCATTAATTATAAAATTTTGTAAAATCTATATATATCATAATAAAGATTGTTAGCTTATTTACAAAATCAAGCATTGCTTTGTAACTATGAACAAAGAAGACTCTTATTGCTATGCAAGATGAAAACAAAAGTATAATAGAAAGAATGTTGTTAGAGATATTTAGCTACACTTGCCTATCCAACAAAGGCATTTGGAAAGGGTTGTGCTAATTGTAGAACAAGATCTTGTTCTACAATTAGCAAAAGTTACCAAAGTGTCTTCTAAGATTGCAAGGATTTTTTTTTTTTTTTTTTTTTTTTTTTTTGGTCATAATGTCATTATATATATATAAAAAGTTTTAAATTAGAAATTGATGAATACTAGCAATCCAATTGAATTCATATACATATAATTAAAAGATGCTGAAAAGATTACATCCTTCGTAATAAAAAAAATCTTTTAAAAAAAATTCATTCAACATGAACATTAGCTCTCAATGCCATTATTATTTTTATTTTAGGCTTGTTTTTCTTTTTCATTTTTTTTCTTCTCTGTAATCTCACGTCATCTGAAACTAATCTACGATTTAAGCAAAATAGAACCAGTGAAGATGATATTGTTTACTCTGCAAACAAAAATTACTCCACAACTCCAGTGTAGCAAACCGACACTGTTTTACAATCCATCGGTGAAATTAACAACAATATTTAGAAATCGTTGTATAAGATGTCAAAACTATGAGCATGAAGGAGAAGAAGGAGCGTGATGAGCACTTGGGCTTGAGAGAGGCTTTCGGGGGGGGTCCGGGGTTCCGGAGGTGAAGACCGACAGACTTGGGTTGGGGGTACCGTGGTTCCTTCTTCCCCCTCTTCCCTGCCTCCGTGACCCTCATTTACCCTCCCCTTTGCTGCCGCTCAGCTATGGAAGCCGCCGCGCCGCCTCCCGCATCGCAACCAGCCCCGCCCTCGGTTTCGCTGCGTCCCGGTGGTGGCAAATCCCTCTCCTTCCGCCCCCACAGTGCGTCCTTCCAGAATGGTTCCAGGGTTGCGCTCTCGGACGACGCTGCGGCCCTTAACCCTAACGTAGCCACCACCAAGTTCGTGCTGCGGGAGCGGCCCGTCGTGAGCAACCATGATAGGATTCGATACACCAGGGATCGTTTGCTAGAGCTTCGCGACGCCTGCACGCAGGCGCCGGAAGAGCTCGTGAACTCGGGAATCAGTGGTTTGACCGCCAGCCCTGAGGTCGAGGATGATTGGACCAGGAGGGAGCCGAGGGATTTGCCGCAGCCGCCAACGCCCAGAGCTGCGGAGCCCGATAACAGGGATTGGAAGGCTCGAGCTCCGACCCCTCCATCTGCGTCAGTGCAGGAGGATAGATCTTCGCCTCGAGACCAGCAAAGGGACAGGAACCCTAAGCACCGCAACGACAGAAATGATCGGAACGATTTCAATGATAGGAATGACAGTCGGGGTGCACGTGACCAATTCAATTCTCCCCAAGGCCAGCGTCAGCAGGAGAACGCACCCTCGGGGCCTCTTCCTGCAATTGTCAAGGCCGCCAATCCGTGGTCGGCTCGAAGGGGAGCCCAGTCCGAGAAGGAGAAGGTTTACCGGACGGTGAAGGGCATTTTGAACAAGCTGACGCCCGAGAAGTACGATTTGTTGGCGGAGCAGATGATGCAGGCCGGAATCAGCTCGGCTGAGATATTGCAGGGCGTGATTTCGCTGATCTTCGACAAAGCAGTGTTGGAGCCGACGTTCTGCGCCATGTACGCGCGGCTGTGCGAGCAGTTGAGCAAGGAGCTGCCGGAGTTTCCGAGCGAACAGGCCGGGGACAAGCCGATAACGTTCAGGCGAGTGCTGCTGAACACGTGCCAGGAGGAGTTCGAGGGCGCGGACGCGATGCGCGAGGAGATTAAGAAGATGACGAAGGCGGATCAGGCAGTGGAGCGCGCGGAGAAGGAGAAGAAGGTGAAGCTGCGGACGTTGGGGAACATCAAGCTGATTGGTGAGCTGTTCAAGCAGAAGATGCTGCCGGAGAAGATCGTGCACGCTTGCATCCAGGAGCTGCTGGGGCAGGACCCGAAGGGAATACCGGCGGAGGAGAACGTGGAGGCGCTGTGCCACCTGTTCACGACGGTGGGGAAGCAGCTGGAGGAGAGTGCGAAGTCGAGGGTGGCGTTCGACACGTACTTCGCCCGGCTGAGGGTGATCGGGGACAGCAGGAGTCTGGCATCTCGAATCCGGTTCATGGTGCGCGACATCCTGGACCTGAGGTCGAACAAGTGGGTGCCGAGGCGAGAGGAGATGAAGGCGAAGACGATCAGCGAGATTCACGCGGATGCGGAAGCAAAATTGGGGCTACGACCGGGGATGATGGCACTTCGAAACGGGAGAGCTGCGATGCCCGGGTTCATGCCAGGGGCCGGAGGGATGATGCCAGGAATGCCCGGGATGCCGGGAATGCCAGGAGCAGGAGGGGGAATGCCTGGAATGCCTGGAATGCCAGGAGCAGGAGGGGGAATGCCAGGAATGCCTGGAATGCCAGGAGCAGGAGGCGGAATGCCTGGAATGCCAGGAACAGGAGGGGGAATGCCAGGAATGCCTGGAATGCCAGGAGCAGGAGGGGGAATGCAAGGGGTTCCGACGATGGGGAGCATCATGGGCTCAGGATTGGAGGCGGACGGGTGGGAGACGGTGAGCGTGGGAAGGAGGAGCAGGAAAGACAGCTCTGGGGTTCTTCCGATGCCAGGAACAGGGGTTGTCGGTGGCTTAGGTGGTCCGACGGGCGGATCTATTCCAGCAATCGGTAGTCGTTCTGGGAGGTTTTCCTCTTCGACTTTGCGCACAAACTCTGTTGGTCTTAGAGTTCTTCCACAGGGCAGCAGTGGGCTCAGTTTCATCGGCAAGCCAAGCGCGTTGCTCGGAAATAGTCCTGTCTCAACCATTGTCCCTGTTCGCCAGAGCGGTCCTGCTGCAGAGCCTCCCAAGGAGGAGGAATCATTGAAGGATCCTGCTTGGGGGCCACCCGCTTCAGCTCAAGCACCTGTGGCAGCAGCTGGGCCTCTGTCTGCAGACCTGACGAAGAAGTCGGAGTCGCTGCTGAAGGAGTACTTTTCTATCGTGGATCTGAACGAGGCACTGCTGTGCGTGCAAGAGCTGAAGAACCCCAGTTTCCATCCGGAGTTTGTGAGGATCGCGATTTCGACAGCGCTGGAGATGCGAGAGAAGGAATGCGGGTTGGTGCTGAAACTGTTGGTGCACTTGCAGTCGAAGGGAGTTATTTCGAGCGGGGACTTGCGGGGAGGTGTGGTGATGGTGGCGGAGGGGCTTGAGGACATGGCGATGGACGCGCCATTGGCCCCGAAGCAGTTTGGAGGCATGATTGCAGGTATGATTTTGTCGGAAGCGTCGGAGGTTCGGTTGATGCAGGAAGCTGCTGCGAAGATGGAGGACGAGTTTTTACAGAAGGATGTGTTGAAGGCTGTGGTGAACAAGTTGAAGGAGAACGAGGCGCAGCTGGGTGAGGTGTGCCGGAGGGCTTCGGTGGACAAGGAGGGACTGTTGAGTGTGACAGTGGAGGGCGACATTGCGAAGCTTTTAGGCTGAAAGACGGATGTCTGAGTTATGGTAGATGTGTTAGACCTGTGCAGATTTGCCGATGGGCAACGATTTGAGACTGCCTGTTCGCACTGATAACCGGAATCCATTTCAATGTAGGTTGAGGCACACTCTTCTGAAGGTGTCGTGATGTTGTTAGTTTTATCCTCGTCTCTGTTTCTGTGAGACTCGTGAATTTTTTCTTATTGCAGTGAGTCACATCATTATTGGTGTGCAATTGAGATTTATTCTGGCTGTTTCAGATTTTAGTCTCTTTTTCGATGAATATTTTCCCTGGATTCGGCAATGCCACTGATAGTGCGGACTTTTGAATACTAAGTTGAAGTATGAGTCACATTTCGTCATGTCAGGGAATAATGCTGCAGGCTAAGCGTATTCAAGGTATTATTTCAATAGAAATGATTTCGTTCTGGAGCATGGATATCATGGATATTCTTAGGTTGTAGTAATTATGATCTGTGAATGAGTTTCTGCAACGCCATTGAGGTTAAATTTTGTTGGAGTAATATGCCTTCTAGGCAGTTTTTTAAGTTGTGTCATGCATGACCTCCTAAATGGTACTGCCTGTTTGTTGAGATGTAGTGGTTAACGAGATTGTCCTCCATGACCCTCATGGTTGTTTTGTCCTGGACTAGTGTTCGGTTATTTCGACTGTGCTGATATGACTTCTGGGTGTTTTTATCCTGTTTTCTTTTGTCGGTTTTCCTACATTTGATATTTTGTAGCATTATATAAAAATTATATCTTCTAAATTATGTGTAGAAAATGTATAGAAAGTTCGTTACGAATGTGTACAGACAAGTTTATCAAACCTTAACAGAAATTTGTTACGATGCCTTAAGCACGTGAGCACACTTCAGATTATAGCAGTATTTTTTTATGACAGTTAATTTGTTAAGATTCAGAAGTGGCTATTATAAGCTAGTACTTGTTTCGAATTTAGTATTGATACTAATATTACTATCATCATTGATATGTTGATCATCCAATTCAATTCAAATAAAAAATACAACATTATTTTTACATCTTTGTAATTCAAAGTAGGAATTGTGTCATGTAAAAAATAAATATACTATTAATTTAGTTCAAAAAATGTAAACAGCAAGAAAAAAAAATCTTTCCATACATGCAAAAGTCAACACCACCAAAACTTTTAAAACCATGATGAAAAAGTAGTTCTTTTTTATAATGTCTTCTAAAGAATTAGATTCTTTTGCAGCATTCAATAAGGTAATAAAAGACCATATTATTTTATTTATTTAGAAGTTCACCCACATATGCTATAAGTAGTTTTTGGTCTTTTTTTGGTTATATCTTTTTGATAAATTGCCAAATCAGTTAAGTGTTAATGGCTATTTATGCAATACACATGTGCTAATAAATTCTTTATTTGAATCTTGATAATAACTAAGAGATATATGCCCTCCTAATGATTTTTCATATGTAATATTTCCTTTGCTTCTTTATCCCTAGTTCCTTGAGAGATCCATAAATTTAAGTGATCTATTTTTCTATATGATGCGACTTTTAGCTATTTGAATTAAAAAAGAAAAAAACAAGAAGTGCTAGCTGCTTATTCTTATTGTTTTCAACATTGTCACTCTCTGAATCTTGATTGTTACTATTAAATATTTATCATGGAACTTAGCAATAAAGTAGTTTGAGAGAAAATAAATGCACACTAATTACTTCTACTAAATTGAGTAAATATCTTAATTAATTTTATTTTGGTTTGTTGTACTTTTGTACATTCTTTCTTTTAGATAATTTTTGTGAAGAGATCTTCCATTATCTATTTATAAGCACAATCCGCATAATAAAAATTAGCAAAATCTAAAAAATATTATGCAACATATTCATTATGCACATCTATATATTTTATAATTAATTTAACATATACTATCCATATTATGACTTGATTTTATTTTGTACAAAATCAAAGCTAAGTTATACTAATTTAACTACTAATTAATAAGTAGGTTAAGTTACATTATTATATCAAGTTGTTGTTGTAGTATCCAAGTAATAAATTCACATAGAATTATTAAAAATCATTAGATAATAATTATATTTTATGCTTACAATATTTGCTTCATAACAACATAGCTTTAAATTTTTGTATTACAAATATACTTATAGCTAAAATTATAAATATTATATTTTGATTTTGTTTAACTTACTTTTTTAAAATAAAAAAAGCTCTTTTTAACTTACAATACAATTTAATTTTAGTACTTGGATACAATTATACTTTTGCACTTAAAAGCATGTAAAAATAATAATGCTAATGCTTTTGTTTCTTGATCCTTATGTACCAAGTCTATCATGGCCCTTTAAACTTTTAGAATCTTTATTGATTCTAATACCATTGACTTTTGCATCCTATTTGCTTTTATATTATATTGACTTTTTGCCAACAATTAGCTTATAATTTGATCTTTATTTTTTAATTTTTTAAAATTTCTTTACTTTAAATTTGTATTTGTAAATTTCTACAAAATTATCTTAATTACTTGATAATAATGCAATCTTATATATGATAGTTACAACACAAATTTTTATATTCTAAAATAAAAAATAACTTCAATTGCTTAAAATATATTTATTCTTTATTAACTTTATACATGTTTCACTATTCAAAAAAAGAATTATAACATCTATATATTAATTTAAATTGATTTATCAGTTATTCATTTTATAGATCTATATTGGCATCTTACTTTCACTCAAATAGGTATAACTATAAGATTTTAATTTTAATTTTAAATTTAATTCATTCCAATTTTAAGCTAGATTCTTTAATTATTATTTTTATAATTAAACAACTAATTATTTATTTATTACTATGTGTTAGTTAACTAATTTTATATATTTAAAAATTTATTTATTTTACTTTATTCTATATAAAATTTTTATATTTGAAAGTGTTTTCATTTTGTGTTATTCAAGTTTTTTATAAGATGGTAATATAATATGAATTCTATTAACATCCATTGTCAATTTAAAGAACTTAATGAGATTAGATTACAAATTACTTTATTTGTATGAACAATCCAATAGAATTATATAACTTAGGCCTAATCTAGTAACAAATTTTAATTATTTTTATTTAAATAATATATTCAACAATACTTTGAAGGTATAACTATAAGATTTTAATTTTAATTTTTAATTTAATTCACTCCAATTTTGAGATAGATTCTTTAATTATTATTTTTATAATTAACTAATTAATTAATTATTAATTACTATGTTTTAGCTAACACATGCATTAGATCAAACAACATATTATATGTCACATTTATTACATTGCAAATGATATTTGATGCACTTTAAAGTCTTTAAAAATATTTTTTAAGATGTATTCTAAGAGCTATATCTCTTGTTCTTGGCCCAAACTATTTGTTGGTCAAATAAAAAGGTCTTAATAAATAGATATAAAACAATGGATGCACTTTGAGTTTTTTTATATTAGTGTTAATTTATAAAAATCATTTGTATCTTTAATGCTATTGAATTTTTTTCTTAAAATATTCAAGTGGATTTTGGTGTAAAACCTTTTAATAATGTAGCTCAAAATATATATTTTATCAAAATCTAATAGTCAATATTTATGAATTTTTTATTTATTCACTTTATTTTTTTATCTATTTAAAGATAAAATATTAAATTAAAATATGATTTGATATTTGTATCTAAAATAAATAAAAGCTTTGATAAGCTTATAAATTACTCACAATCTTATTTGCAAACTTTGTAATTTATAAAGCTTCTATAATGTATTAATTTTTTTAATAATAATTTTATAAATTAACATCATCTTTTAAATTAAGTTTATTTATGCCACTTTATAATATTGGTTAATTATTATCAAGATAGTATTCTGATTTTGTAGCTTTATAAAATCTCTAATACATTTTTATAAATGTGTTGTTATAAATTAAAAACCATAGCTAAAAGTTGTATTATTTGAATTTACTTGGTAAAAAGAATTGCTAGATTGATACAAAATATAAGTCTTTAAAATATTTTAATTTTTTTTCCTATTTTATTATATATATATTTTTTATAATTTCTCATAATAAAATACACACACATACACATACACACATGTATATATATATATATATATATATATATATGTGTGTGTGTGTATATTTTGTTTTATTTTATTTATTTATAATCATACATACTTGTTTAATATTCATATCTAAATGTATATCTTGTTAATTTTATATATTTAAAAATTTATTTATTTTATTTTATTCTATATAAATTTTTTATATTTGAAATTATTCTTATTTTGTGTTATTCAAATTTTTAATAAGATGGTAATATAATATGAATTCTATTAACATCCATTGTCAATTTAAAGAACTTAATGAGATTAGATTACAAGTTACTTTATTTGTATGAACAATCCAATAGAATTATATAACTTAGGCCTAATCTAGTAACAAATTTTAATTATTTTTATTTAAATAATATATTCTATAATACTTCAAAATTAACATATTCTATATAAAAAATATAAATATAAATATAAATATTTAATTTTTTTTTAAAAATTATTTATTTAGAAATATAATTAGATTTAATTAATATTTTATTTATTAGATTTTTATTAATATATTTGATTGATATTTCATTTAATAAATAGAAAATAATATATATATATATATATATAATATAATATAATATGGCTTATTTTTGACAATGATTATTTAAATAATAATAAAAAATTCTATAAAATTAATTAATTCTTTTTTTGGAATAAGATGAATTTCTCACAAAAACATCTATGATAAAATCTTTCTTTTTATTCTAGAATTTTCCAAAGCAAATCCTTTGGCCTATTCTCTTCTTCCACAGTTTACTAGAACCACCATTAGCTTGCATATTGAATTATGCCAAGTAAGTACCATCATTGCATGCAAATGTGTAACATATAATTGTTAGAATAAAACTAATTGGCAACAAAGAAACATTATAAAGAAGAAGAAAAAGGATTGGAGTTGGAGTGGTGCCATTGTTATAGTAGCAAATGGTAGAAACCAAGCTTCTAATATCTTCTATTACAGATTGGCCTTCAAAAATCATGACACTATAGTTGGCTTTGTAAGCATCACAAAGTTTCAATAATGTAGCTTCACCAATAAAAGAGATGCCACTCTCAATTATTCACGGAACTTGAAAGACTAGAATG
Source organism: Physcomitrellopsis africana (assembly GCA_036785485.1). Lineage (NCBI taxonomy): Eukaryota > Viridiplantae > Streptophyta > Bryopsida > Funariales > Funariaceae > Physcomitrellopsis > Physcomitrellopsis africana. The sequence continues at coordinate 247,132 of JAWRVF010000134.1, read as the reverse complement.
ATGATATCCTTGCTTATGGTGGCAAATAGACTACTCTTAAAAGTTGAATTATACTATGTAGTGGCCTAAGAATGGATATTTGATTGAGTTGTCTTTGGATGGTAAACAATGCTGAAGTCTATGTACATTGATAGTGTTTGACAGAACTGAAGTTTCAACCATAGTAGATTTGGATATATGCTATTAGTCTAGGTACACAAATTTAGGCTTATAATGCAAAATTTTATACTATAAGATTACTTCTACTTTTGTTTGTAGGCAATGTTGTGGTGTATGATCTTAAAGGGATTGTCTGGCTTCTATTATTGTGATATAAAAGTTCATCATCTTATTATATTCAAATTTATTGTATTCAAACTCATTATATCCAAATTTTCAATAATATTATATATGAATTGTAGAATTAAACCAATAAAGAATAAAGATTATAAGGATGCTTCAAAGAACACATTTTTTTAGAATCAGCAAAGCATGACAATGAGGTTCGTGAGAAGTATTAATGATTCATGAAAGCAATAGATAAGGTTTGTGATAGATAGCAATGATACAATAGGAGTGTTGACATGCACGTCTAATATATGGACATCTATAATAGCAATACAAGGGAACTTATTTGATAATACATTGTTTCATATGCAAGCTAAGAGGTTATAGATCTTATTGAGAAAAAGAAAGCAAAAGATGTAATTTTGAATTTTTATTAATAATTTTATTGTTGGCGTAAGATTGAAATAGATAAGTAGTTCAAAAGATTATACAGGTGGTAGGCAAGTATTCAGTATTTACTTAGGAATCTTTTAAAATCTAGTAAGGATTGTTAGTAGTGGTTCTTCTGTTGCTTAAAAGCCCTGATATACATAATTCTAGTTCTGCTAGAGATGTACTTGTTGAATTAGTATTGAATCCATACATTATATAAGTTGAATATTATGATTTGAATGTCGTGAGCTTAGTGCGTTTCAAGCATTTGATATGAATATTATTGGTTGTTCTCTAGAGTCTCAATAAGATTTGTACAAGTGTCCAATACAATTAGAATATGCCATTGATTCCAAGTCACTTCATTATTAGAGGACTTTGGAATTTCTTCAATCAATCTCTTAGAGAAGTGAATCTTGGGGCAAAATTTCTTGGATAAAAGTTGCTTAATGTTAGCTGGCCAAGAAGCTTAGGATTACCAAAATTGAATATAAGATGAGTTTTTGGCATCAAATCAAGTGTTGAGTGGTCTATTGCATGCGTAATTTGGATCATGTAACTTTGAAAGAATAGGTTTGATAGCTCAACACTTGGATTGAGGTGAAAATTTGTATTACTGAAGTAACTTAAATTTTGATTCTAACAAGTTAAAAATTATCTAAATTTGAATATTAAGATAATTGGAGTAGTTGCTAGAGTGTAAGGAGGGCATCAAGCAAGGGATCTAGTTTGACAAGATGCAATGTAAGATAAGTAATTGAAATCAACAACAAAAAAATTAAAAAAATTAAAGCTTATGTATTTATGAGTGAGATGGTAAGATTATCAAGCTCATAATTGTAGTTTTTTATTTTTTATTTTTTTTATTTTTTTATAATTTTTTTATGTAATTATTAATTTTTTTTTTACATAAATTATTAAGTTAGGATTAAGATTTGTTAGGATTGATTGAAAGAATAAGAATATGATGATGTATAATAATAATTTATGGCACTATGTGTAGAATTAATGTACAATAAAAGAAGTACTAATAAAAAATTATAATTAAAAATTCTAAATTAATAATAAGATTTTTAATCTATTGAGAAAAAATAAAATCTTCAATATAAAAAAGAATTGACAATATTATAAATAATAGTCCATGTTTGTACCTTGTTAATTTTTTTACTTATATATAAAAGTCTTTTTATAATAATTTAAAGAATATTGGTTATTTAAAATTTAAATTATAATATAAATTATAGAATGAGTTAAAGTAGTGAAAAGCTTAGTATAATTAATTATATTATTATTATAAAATAAAAAATATATGTAATAATTTAATATCAATTTTAAAATTATATAAAAATAAAAATATATTTTTAAGATGGCATGTTAAAAGTAAAGGATATAGAAGTATATGTAATAATGTAATAATGAAAGTATAGAATAAATATGTTAATTAACAATATAAATCTAATATATGATTACAAATACATTATAATAGGATAAAGTTGAAATATTTAGAAAGAAGTCATCATAGCATATATTTTGGAGCTAATCAAGAAATATATTTTGATTCAAAGGTCTTTACCATACATTTGAAGGCAAAGATATTTAACTAAGATGGAACAAATAGATAATTTAATTTGCAAAATATTGACACAATATTAGATACAGAAGATACTTAAGGAGATATTTAGAAAGAATATCAAGCCTGTATTGCAACATTAAAAATTTTATTAAAGAAAAAAGAAATATTAGATAAAAATCAATATTCTAATTTATGGAAGAATATTGAGCATATTATGAAAGAATTTGATATCTTGATGACTTGTATCAAAGACAAGTAGAGGTACAAACTTCTATTAAGGGAATTATTTCTTATATTGAATAAAGCTTCTTTTCTTGTAAAAACTTGTGATTTTTTTTTTTGTTTATTAAATCAACTATGGTTTAATTGAAGATCAAAGACTTTTAGAGAATTACTTTGAGATTTGAAGTCTTGGTGTGATGTAGTAAGTGATATACTTGTAAAATCTATAAAGTAAAGTGGTTAGGAATTGAGTGTGCAATCAAAAAAATAAATGTGAAATTAAATACAAATTTTAAAAAAGAGGTGACCATTTTAGCAAGTTTAAGCTATTCCAACTTGATTACATATTATTTAGCAATGAAAGATAATGCAAAAGAAAGTAATGGATTTTCTATATCAAAAAATAAAGAAGAATATTTCTACTTGGAGATCGAATTAATGCAAATAAATTTATTGAAGATGTTAAAAGGAATACAACAAAATATTGACATTCTTATTGGCATTATGTATCAAATTGCAAAAGAAATGTATTACTTGCACGACATGCATATTATACATTGTGATTTGAAGCCTAATAATATTTTACTTAATATCATTGAAAAAAAAATCATAAATGAAACTAATCAATTTGTTATTATTAAAATGATTTATTTTGGAATATCTAATATTGAAGTTTGAGGCAATCTAAAAGTTATAAAAAATATGTACATATATGATAATACGATATATATGGCTCTTGAGGCATTAATGAGTAGATTCTAAATAATTATAATGTGCCCTTTTAAAAAAGATGTTTATTTATTTATAATATTCTAAGATATAGCATATTTTAAGATTCTTTTTAAAAAAAATCTATTTGTTGGTGTTCTAAGATTAAAAATATTAGAAAAAATAGAAAGATGTGAAAGATGAAAATTATCTTTAAATTGTGATAAATTAATTGAATTTATTTAAAAGTGTTGGAACTTAAATCCTTTGTAACAACCAAAATTTGCAAATATTTTGAAGCAGTTGATTTTGTTGAAAAAAAAAAGTTTTTAACTAGAATTATTATGCAAAAGGACCAAATTTTGGTGCATCAAAGAAAAATTGTTATTAAATTATAAAATCAAAGCAAGCTCATAATAGATTTCTACCATTTAGAAATATATTAAAAAATAAGATAAAATATTATTATATAGATTTTATTAATTTAATATATATATATATATATATATAGATTGTGATGATGGTTAAATTATTAAATATGATTTTAAGTTTAAAAAACTAATTCAATATGTAATGTATGTGTTATGAATCCATTTGTATATGTATATATTTATTTATTTATGATTTAATTTCTAATTTTAAATTAACATATATGAAAAAAAAAAAAAAATTGAAAGAAAAAAATACTTATTGTAAATATAATAACTTTGTGCAAGTAAAATAAAGGCATTGTGTCTTATTGGAATGTGTGGAATAGATAAGACCACAATAGCAAAGGTCACAATAAATAATATAAACCACATGTATGATACCTCATGTTGTATTGAGTGTATTGACAAGTGGTGGTGGTTGTTATAAAATCTCTTGTAGCATTTTAAAATAATATAATATTAAAACAAAACTAAAGGATTTAAAAGAAGCTCAATAAATGTTAAAATTAATCTTAATTAAAAAAAAGTCATCCTAGTCTTTGATAATATAAAAGATCAAAGTCAAATTGAAGATGTTGTATATATGGATGATTTACTTTCTAGCATTATTAATACATTAATTATGACTATTCAAGATTGGAAAGCTATGAAACATTGTACTATAGAATTATATAAAATACATGTTGAAGAATTGTCAAGGGCATGAGCTAGAAAAAGATGTATAATCTAATGGAAACTGTATCAAAGTAAAAGTCACAAAATGAGAATAAGAAAGTATGTATATTCAAAGAAAATTGGAATGGCTATTGCCAAAGATTAGAAACATGAAAACTCTTGAAACTAGACTAGAATTAGGAAAAGAGTTGACAATGATATGACTGAACTAAGAACTCAGCTCGAAGACATTGGAATTAAACTCAGTTGGAGTTTGTGTCAGAACTTCATAACAAATCTGATACATGAGATATCAGGATTTAACAAACATATAGATACTATAAATCGTGTTGCACAAGACACCTTTCAATCTGCTAATCTCTCGATAAAGATAGGACCTACTTCTAAATCTACTAGAAGCGATGCAGAGATATGCCAGAAGATCCTCCAAAGCGGCTCAAACAAGGACAAAAAGTGTTCTCTTCCAAGAATTGCTAATTCGGAGTTATGCAAGAGACATATGAATATGATGCTAAAATCAAGCCAAGACCAAGATGGATCTAAGCAGAGACAGATAGACACCTTTTGTAACTTTGTCGATGCAAAAAAACAACAGAGAAAGTCGTCAACTAAAACCATGTTGCGACCTATCAAAGACATGTCAGGGGTATGTGTGGACTTAAATAATAAACTTATATTTGAAGAGTTTGGAAATAAGCTGGTGGCTATTGGCCATCTATATGGCGATGATATGCAAGTGCTATCAAAGGCAGATGTAAGGTTATGTAACATAAACGGGTGGGAGTACATATTAAAGGAATAAAAAAACTTTTTTTTATGGACTCTTTGTTACCAAAAGAGATGCTAACTTTTGTACTTGACCTTGTGTTATAAATCTTCCCTTGTTCTTGGCATACAAGCCTTCTATATTACTCTCTGAAAATAGGCTTTCAAGCATAGTATCCAATATTATTCATTTTTTTTCTTTAGATAAGTTTGTAGACATGTACATTTTAAGCAATCTCGATGCTGAAGACAGTGACGATTGACCGTTTTCTACTTTGATATCTGTAGTATCAACTCTTTGATGCTTCAATATGCCCAAGAGTTTTTCAAAGGATTGTGTAATGTCTCTAGGAGTAATAAAAGGATTTATTCTCTCTTGATGCTTCTTTATAACCCTTCCATCAAGAAACCTATCAAGGGGCTTTATAACAAGAGATTCAAAGTCAGAACTATTGATATTGGTAACATTGTTGCTATTACATAGCTCCTTGAGAAGTTCAACTACTATGAGCATGTTCTTATTTACAACTCGAGATACAACATATTTGACCTTTTCTTTAGATAAAATCCTTTCTGGGACATATGCAATATTGTCTAATACGCCAGGATTTTCAATTTTTTGCTGTGTCTATTGAAGTGGAGGTTGTGAAAATACAGAAGATACATGCATAGTCTTCCGAGTATACATAGGTGTTAGCATCACTGCCCTGCGTTTGGTATCCATCATAACAACATTAAATGTACAAAAAGGTCGAAAGATCCACAGAACCATCTGAAAATTAGTGATACTCTAAAAAAATAGAAGAACGCTGTCGCGTGGCGTGAACTTCTATCTAGGAATACACCGGGTACCTAGCTGTAGAGAATTTTACTTAATATTTATTGGCTAAACTCTAATGAGTTATTTGTCTTTAATAAGAAGGACAAATACACACGATAATATAAGAAAAAGGTTTTGTATGATTAAAACCTCTTATTTTTAAGTAGGTTTGTACATAAGTTTTCTCTATGATATGTAGAAAATCCTTAAAAACCTTTTAAAGATTCATCTATATATCAAAATCATATCATGGCTCTATACATCCACCTTTTACACCTCCATAAAGTCTTGGCTCCCAAAAACACCTTTAGTATGCACAAAAGTCCAAATTTGCAACAAAACCCTTAAAAATATATTTTCCCGCAAAGGATGTTTTTCTTTCCAAACTTTAGAAAATCATATCTTCTGATCCAGCCGTTCAGTCTTCTTCAAACTTTCAGGAAAGGTAGAATTCACCTTTAAGCTTTACCAGAAAAAAATTCAACTGCAAATATACTTCCGATCGTTCGATATCTCAAAACCCCTAGCAGGTGCTTAAAACCCTAGCTCAGAGACACCCGAGCACTATTTTCTCTATATCTCACAAACCCAAAACCCTAATGCCACAAAAATTTTGTACATAGTCTTGTGACATAAACATATATACTCCTGAAAATTTTGAGCCAAAAATCTATCAAATTGACTAAGATATAGCTCAAAATGTAACCGCTAGTTAAGCAGAGTCACTTACTGCCTTTAGCTTACAAGCACTGACTTCAACTCGCAATATCTCCTTGATCCTAGCTTGGATTTTATCAAGATATACGTGAAAAGTGTAGCCGAGAAAGTGCGCTTTCCAACCTCAGTCGCCGATCTTTGATTGCTCTCTGTATGCGCGAGATATATCCAAAAGAGTGACAGTATGTCCAAAATCGACACCCTAACTTTGAGTGCCTATAACTCCTTCATTAAAAGTCCAAATCATGCAAGATTTGCACCTAAACCATACCCAAAAACCTAAACCTGATGACCCTAGCCTCTGATGTTCGACTCCCCCCGAAAAACAAACCCTAACTCCTAATAAACCCTCGGGCAGCCTCCTTGAAGCCCATTGGGCATGATTTTTGGCCAATTAGAATAGAGATTTCTATCATCCACCTCTATTCATCCACATGGATGGCCAAACTACCCTTTTTACACTAAAAACCCTTTTCTAACCCTTCTTCTTATAAGATTTACATACTTGGTGCTTTAAGCACCAAATAAAAGAAGTAAATAAGATCTTAAGGATCACCAATATCTAACAAAGGTGACTTAAGATATATATAAGTTATTATCCATATAAAATTAACTTCAAAAGTCACTACTAAAAGAAAATAAGGTTGTATAAACCTTAATAATAATCCTTTTAATAGATCCTTTCTAAACTAGCAATCTAATCACATCCTATAACCAATAAAATCCACTAATATGACTTTCATTTAGTTAAGTAGTAAATTGTACATCAAATATATATGTACAATTTTTTTTACATAGTAGCCAAATCACAACACGACAACGCTAGTAGCACCTACTTCTTCATTATCACAGACTTGTACATAGAAGACAGCAAGCACTCGTCATATGACATGAACTTGTTCTTATTAAGCTTATTTCTCTTTTTTAGTTTAAATCCTATGCCTTCCATTTGCGCCATGAGATTGTTAACATCTACTAACTTTTCTGTTTGGTCTAACTTAATTGTGCTGGGAATGTGTATGTATATGTTATTGTCATCATTAAGTTTAATTGTATAGGCTTTAGATACGTACTCCTTGTTATATCTTGGACTGAGAAATTCTATAACACTTTTCTTGGACATTACAATGCACAAGAAAATACAAGCATGTTTGTTAGAACATACTCTCTCAACCTCTTTGATGAATTTACTAATATCGATAAGTGCTATGCAAAAGAAGCATGATATTGTTGTTATAGACTTATCAAACCCTCTTAAGTGCTCAACCTTTGTCTGTATTACAGTCACCTTCTTATTGCTCCCAAGTCTCTCTTTGAGCTCTATAATATTTGTATAAGAGGGTTCAATGCAAGTAACAGCAGTGTAGTGACTCCACTTCGTTATATCTCTACCAAAGCCTAATCCAACAACTAGTAGGTGACCACCTCCTTGCTTCAACAACTTCCTCTTCACATTATTGTGGTAGCATCTCATTATCGACACTGTTAGATCCTTGAATGTAAGAGGAATGTTCATGTCCTCTTCCTCTTTTGCTAGTCTCTTAATTATCTCTATCACATCGATAGAATTGGGATACATCTTGTCTTTTCTCTTTCTTAATAGGGTTAATCTTCCTTTGGAATTTATAACAAACTTCGATATAACATTATCCTTGGGTTTTACATTTTCCGGTGCTATCTTGAAGCTTGAGTCGACATTGCTTCCTTGACTGTATCCCATTAGAGTACCTTGACTGTATAGAAGGTCTACTGTCTTTTGAGGCTTCTATCTTATAACTGGATAGAAGTATGATGAAGTATGTGAGTATATAACACCATCGTATCTATCTTCTCGCATCTTGTTGTCTAGTATCTAGTGGTATCTAAAGAAGGTGTCAAAAGTTCTAAACATAAAATACTTTTTAGCTACAACAAGCCTGTTTTCAATGGATTTATTAAGCAACAGATACATCTAAGGTATCATCTCCAGTCTCTGTTATAACGGCTTAGCTGTAGTCGCCACTCCGTTTAGTATGATTATATCAAATGCGTAATAGATATCATCTACACATTCTGTGTCCAGAACTGTGAGAAGGTCGTGGCCATACACGTTCACTCTGATCAGATCTTCTCGAACATTCATTGATATAGCATATATCCTCTCTTTATAGCAAGCAAGAAAGAATCGTGTACCATCGAGCTTTAGAGCCATAGATCCACCTAACAAGTATATCTTAATGAGGTCTCTAATCATCATATCGACAGGTTTTGAGAACTTGTAGTTACAAAGATCAAGACCATGTATGATGCTTTTGATCTGCTTGCACAACTCAGGACTTGTAATAGGTCTGATGTGTTCCATGACATGTCTCATCAGCTCTATGTCACAAGTATTGTCCTGCACCTCTAGCTTGATCTCATAATGGATCCTACTGTTACAAGTAACCTTTGTAGCATCAATCCTAAAACCATCATAGAGCAAGGTGTTTCTCTCTTTATGCCTCTAAACTCTTAAGGCCATTCCTCGTTGTTCATGATATTCTCTCTCAAGAGATAGTACAATCTCTGCATTGAACCTAGAACTCAACTTCACTCTTGCTTCTATAAATATTATTTAATTAAGAGCTACATGGCGGTATTCTATAAGATCTCATACACGTGTCTAATTTATAAGACACGTATCAAACTTGCACGACAAGTTTTCCACATGTGCGCCACATACTTGGCTTGTTCCGCAAGCTACCAACATGTGTGACACATGGCTAGCTTATTGACCAAGTTTTAAACCTACCAATCACCTATAGACATGTATAAAGGTGATTCTGCATCTATAAAGCTTCTAGGAAGCTATTCTATCAAATATTATCAAATCAACTTATTTTACCTACTTCTATTGGTCTATATTACTTAGGTCATTTATTGGAATAAATCTTATGTTTGTGACATTATCCCCCCTTCTAGGGATGAGTTCTACGAGGAGTGGTGATTATATGTTAAAAAAGTCTAGGATACGTCGAATTGCGCTTGCTACATACTCTGATCTTTGTTCCCTTTGAAGGTAGTTGATAGGTCTTTTCAGCCATCGATAATGTCCCATACCAGGGCAAGAGGACCACCATGTTATTTGATCATTGTTGAAGCCTTCATAACTTCCTTCAAAAAAAATATTAAGAACACAATCAAGAGTAGTTCCTACCTCTAAAAGTATCACCAAACATCGAGAGTCTCTTCTAAGGTCGTGATATCAAACACGTTGTATTTTTCCATCAATCCAAGGAAGGACATGTCGTTCTTGAGGGTCTTCATCTCTATTCCGTTGTCTTGAAGGTTATGATAGTCATAATGTCTCGTCCGATAAATTAGCAAATGATGGCTCTTGAGCTGAATTTGTTGGTTGTTGATCCTCCATCTCTTTAGCACAAAGAAATCTAATGACAAACAATGATAAAAGGTAGAATGAAACCTCTATAGAACTTGCTTTGCTTTATAGCAAAGATTTTCTTGAGTATTTATCTTGATTTTGATGGATGTTGTCAATAAAATGCATTGACTTTTATTGATGTATTTGTTAGATTCTTTGATGGCTCCCATGTGCGTTCACTAATATTGTATCCGCGCCAATGTATAAGATATTCCAGTTGATTTTGGCACCGCCTTGAATCTAAAATCTCTTCAACCTCAAACTCTTCATCGTTGTCTACTTCTATAGGAGGCGGTGGCATTTGTCTTCTTCCTTATATATCCATTGTCTTGTATGGCTTGAGTAATGACACGTGGAATACATGATGGAACTTCATGGACTCTGGTAGGTGTAATCGATATGCAACTAGATTGATTTGTTTAGAAATAGGAAAAGGTCTATGCCTATGATAGTTCAACTTATCACAAGAACAAGTAGTCTTGATATTGCGACAAAGTAACCATACCTTGTCTCCTACGTTGAATTGTGGTTGTTCCTTACAATACGCATCTACATTTGTTTTTTGTCGTTCTTGAGCTTTTTTTAATTGCACCTTCATTATTACATGTAGCTCTGACAAACGATTTGCCAAATCTTCTGCTGTTGGATTATCAACTTTTAAAAAGTCAAAAGCATCAAGTCGTGGGTGATAACCATAATTGGCAAAGAAAGGTGTTTATTGCGTAGAAGAATGTATCATATTATTATAAGTAAATTTTGCCAATGGCAAAAAAGCTATCTAATCATCTTATTGATAATTAATGGTACACCTTAAGTATTGCTCCAAGACTTGGTTCACGCGCTCTGTTTGTCCATCAGTTTGAGGATGAAAAGCTGAAGATAATTTTATGTCTACTTTTAATATCTTGAAAAGGATTCTTCAAAATCTTGACACAAATTGAGTTCTCCTATTTGATATATTATCCTTAGGTAACCCATGATAGCGATAGATATTATCAATGAAAAGCTTAGCTGTTTCTTCACCTGTGATAGATTTTGTGCATGGCACAAAATATGCCATCTTGATGAACCAATCTACTATCACAAATATAGAGTCATAAGATCTTGAGCTTGGAAGATCTGTGATGAAATCCATAGAAATAGAAGACCATCAGACATTCTAGAATAGGTAATGGCTGAAGAAGCCCAAAAGATCGATGACGAGGAGTCTTTGATCTTAAATAGATATCACATGATTCTACAAAGTCTTTGACTGCCTTCCACATTTGAGGCCACCAAAAATCTCTTAATATAAGTTCCAAAGTCGTGTTGTATCCAAAATGCCCTGTCGCTAGAAAATCATGACGTGCTTGAAGAACACGTAAACGTGCTTCTCCTTCTAGAACATATAGACGTCCTTCGAAATATAGTAGATTGTTCTTGAACTCAAATTTAGAAGAATCATGAGACTTGGAAGAATTATTCTTGATATCATGAATAAGAGGGTCTGAGGACATACTTGACTGAATTTGCTTGAGAAAAGTTGAATCAACAATCAATGTTGATTTTATTGCTCAAAGATGAAACTACTCTGGTTTCAAGAGGACCGTTCTTTGTTGCTCAAAAGCTGCATCTCCTTGTTTTGGTACAAAATAAGAACGTCTAGAAAGGACATCAGACAAACCTTGTTGTTTTCTTGGCCGATAAGTGATAATGAACTCGAATCTTGACAAAGACATACTCCAATGAGCTTGACGACAATTCAACACGTGTAGTCACATAAAATATTTGAGGTTCTTGTCATCCGTATATATGATGATTGGACTCGAAGTACCTTCTAGATAATGATGCCATTCTTGAAAAGAATCCATGATTGTAAAAAGTTCTTTATCGTGGATCTCATAATTGATCTCGACTACTGAGAATTTTTTGGAATGAAACGCTACTGGATGAAATTTGTCATCTATTCCCATTTGTAACAAAATTGCACCCAAGGCAAAGTCTGATGCGTCTGTTTCTATAAAAAATGCCTTGAAAAAATCTACAGGATATAGGATTGGTGCAGAAACAAACGATATCTTGAAAGCTTCAAATGTTGCTTCCGCTTCTTAATTCCATTGGAATTTGTCTTTACAAGTCAAACGTGTAAGTAGAGCTGCAACTTTAGAGAAGTCTTTGATGAAGATCCAATAATAATTGGCAAATGTTAAAAAATATTGAACATCTCTTACCATCTTTGGAATCTTCCAATTCATGATTGTCTGGATTTTCTTAGAATCCATCATGAGACCAACATTTGAAATGATGTATCCTAAGAAATCAACTTGAGTAGTGTGAAATACACACTTTACCATCTTGGTGTCTCGTATTTCTAAGTTTTTGTAATATTTGACGAACATATACTTCATGTTCTTCTACATTCTTAGAATAGATCAAAATATCATCTAGATAGCAGACGACAAAATTATCTAAGAACTCACGAAAAACATCTTTCATGAGATGTTAAAAAACTGCTGGTGCATTCGTAAGTCCAAAAGGCATGATATCATATTCAAAATGTCCGTACTTGGTTCGAAATGCAGTTTTCCATTCATCTCCTTCTTTGATGCGTACTAGATTGTATGTTCATCTTAGATCTATTTTTGTATAGATCCTAGCTTGATTCAATTGGTCAAAGAGTCTTGATATCAGAGGTAATGGATATCTGTTCTTGATTGTGATCTTCTTGAATCCTTGATAGTCAATACACATCTGTAATGATCAATCTTTTTTCTTCACAAATAGAATTGGAGCTCTTGCTGGAGATTTAGAATGGCGTATGAAATTCTTCGCCAAATTCTCGTCAATATACACCTTAAGTTCAGCCAATTCATCTTGTGATAAACTGTAGATTGGTCCAAATGGTGGCTGAGTTCCTTTTTTAAGGTCGATTGAACAATCATATGGATGATGCTCCGGAAGAATATCTATATTTTTTTTCTCAAAAACATCTTGATAATCTTGATACTGACTTTGAATGCTATTTGAAGTCTTTCTATCGTTGAAAATAGGTGTAGCATAAATGACAAAAGGTGATCCTTCTTTTGCACCATGCAAGAAAGCTCTTGCACCTACAAACACATGTTTAATTCTACTAGACTTATAATTTCTTATTTGATTAACTATATTGTTAGCTATACTTTTAAAAAAGTTTAGAATATGAGAAATCTAATCTATTCGAGGATTGTGTTTTTCTAACCATGATAGACCTAGAATAACTGCAATAGAGAGAGATCTAATTATGTTGAAAATTACGCAATTATTATGGCCATTTACTACTACATCTAGAGGAAGTGTTTCATGAGTAACATCTCTAGAAGATAAAGGACGACCATCTATGACTTCTATGTGTACATGTTTAGATTTTTGTACTATCTATATTCTATGGCTTTTAGCAAATTCTTCATCTAAAAAGCAAGCCGAGGCTCTCGAATCTATTAAGGCAGAGGCTTTGTAATTATTAGGTTCTAAATATACATCTATTATAAAACAAGGAGATGGTTGTGAAGAGAGGATAGGACCTTTATTAGAAATTGTACAAGATTCCAGCCGCACGGTCTTTATTGTGGTTGGAAAAACTCGTTTTCCGACATATTGTCTTCTTTAACAGTCGTACTCCTCATCTTGTGGTTGCATCGTTTCTTTGGACAATTTTGAGTAGTGTGTTTAGATTCTCCACAATACAAGCATAATCCCTCTTGACGACGTCGAGTCTTTTCTTGTTCAATAAGCGGCTCGAAACATATAGCATCAATTTGCATGTCCTCAACTTTTGAAGGTACATATTGAGAAGACATTCGTGCTACCATTGAATTATAATGTCGCTGAGGTTCTCTTGTACGACTTTCACATCAAAATTTAAAAAGTTGATTATCACACTTCATCGCAAAGTCTATTGCTTGACTCAATGTTTGAGGATCCGATAAATTCAACATTAATTTCTTCACTTCATATTGTAATCTATAGAAAAACTGACTGATGAGTGCAGCATCGTCCTACTTAATATCAATTGCTAGTTGTCAAAATTGTGAAGCATATAATGTCATTGATTGATTGCCTTATCATAGGATACGAAGCTTGTTGGTTGCAACACGAGTTGCATTCATGTTGTCCATACATAGATCAGAATTTTGCTAAGAAAGCTTCTAAATTATCTAATATTGGATCACGTTGTTCCAGAAAAGATGAAAGCCAAGATAAGGCAGAACCTGAAAGTAGTGTATCAATAAATTTGACTTGCAATCCTAGAGTTGGAAAACTTTGCGGTTGCAATTCAATCACTAGTTGGACTTGGTTCATGAATCCTCAAAACTTGGATCTTGTGCCATCAAACTTCTCAGATAGACCAATTTTTGGTTCTCTGATGTTTGGACAATGTTCCAATAGAAGAGGAATTATGTGGCTTGGTGTAGATATTGAAGCAGCTCCAACCATATCTATATCTTCATTATTTGGTAACCTTGTTGTTCCTTGTGGAGATACACTGAGTTGATACATTGCAAGCATCAATTCTCTCATTTGCTCTTGCATTTGTGCCATTGCACTCTTCATTTTGGCAAGCTCTGCCATGATAACACTTCAAAAAATATCTAACACTACTTGAGATAAATAGAAGGGAGAACAAAGAAAATACTAGGAATAATATTAGTTTAGAAGAGGGTAATCCACAACTTCTAATATGCTCGTGTCTTATCAAGAAAAAGAGGTAATCCAGTCTTAATCAAGACAAGACAAAGCTATGATATTATAAGTGTACTCTTGTCAATCTGTTAACGACATGAACTAGAAAAAGATGCATAATCTAATAGAAACTGTATCAAAGTAAAAGTCTTAAAATGGGAATAAGAAAGTGTGTATATTCAAAGAAAATTGGAATGGCTATTGCGAAAGACTAGAAACATGAAAACTCTTGAAACTAGACTAAAATCAGGAAAGGAATTGAGAAGAGTGAAGAGGGTTTCACTCTTGCCTCTATAAATACTATCTAACTAAGAGCTACGCGGTGGTATTCTATAAAACCTCATATACGTGTCTAATTTGTAAGACACGTATAAAACTTGCACGACAAGTTTTCCACATGTGCGCCACGTACTTAACTTGTTCCGCAAGCTATCAACATGTGTGACACATGGCTAGCTTGTTCCACAAGCTACCAACATGTGCGCCATGTGGCTAGCTTGTTGACCAAGTTTTTAACCTACCAATCACCTATAGACATGTATGAAGGTGATTCCGCATCTATGAAGCTTCTAGGAAGCTATTCTATCAGATATTATCAAATCAACTTATTTTACTTACTTCTATTGGTCTATATTACTTAGGTCATTTATTGGAGTAAATCTTATGTCCGTGACAAGAACTTGATATAGAAATAGATTTGAGGTTGTTTATAGCTCATTCTTGTGGATACTATGACAAATTGCCTAATGAACTTGCTGAAGTTGGCAAAAAGATTGTAAAAGCTTACAATATAATTGAGCTTAAACATTATGGATGCATTTTTAAGAGAAGAAAAGAAGTTGAGATGTTGAGAGCAAGTTTTACAAAGGTTGAAAAGGAGAAGTGAGTTGGATAGAGATGAAAAGAATAGTAATCATAAGATTTGGAATATATTAAGAATAAGTTTTGACAACTTGAAAGTAAAAGAGAAGAATATATTCTGAAACATATGTTGTTTATTTTATAATGATTTGTATCTAAAAAGCATATTGGAAGAAAGAACAATGCAAATATAGACCAACAATGAAGAAAAGATATTAAAAGAAGATGTAGAATTTATATTAGATACATTATTGAACCAATTATTGATAAAAATAGGCAAAGATAAAATTATAAGAGTACATGATCAATTACAAGATATGGATTGGAAGATTGTTAAATTTGAAATAGAATACAAGGACACACAAATTTGAAATATGAATGTAAAGCCAAATAATGGGATTTTAGAAAAGAAAATGTCTTTAGTTATTATTTAAATAGCATATATAGAAATAAAATTGATAAAAATAAATTATTACTTGATGATTGGAGATTTAATATTTTTATATTATTTATAGATTCTTATATTTTTAAGATATATATTGATGCAAGGTTATTTATTAATTTATCTATTTTATATTATTAAAAATTTATATCTATATGAAATAGACTACTAATGTAAAATTCTAAACAAATTTGTACATTTGAATTATATTATTTTATGGATAAAAGGATTATATTACAACAATATAAGTACCAATATTTTTGATGAAATTAAAAGTGTTTTCCTTCTAATACTTTGATTGTTAAGCTACAATAATGATGATCTTGTATTAAGAGATGACATAAAAAGATCAGAGATTTTTTTTTAGATTGACAAGAATTTTTTTTTAATTTAAAAGATTATCTACTAAATCTATAAATCATATGTAATATTCAAGATGAAGTATTTAACAAAGCATTACATATGCTAAATAATAAAAAGATGTTTGGAAGAAGTTTAAAACTTTAAACATGTTATAATTAAAGAATTATATTTTTAAACAAGAATTTCTAAAATCTTTTTTTAAAAGAACTATATTTTTGAATCTTAATCTTAAACAATGATTAAAATTAATTAAATTATTAGATGAGATAGAATATTTGACATTGTTCAAAATACTCAATTTGAAAGGTTTTTATAATTTGAAAACATTGCCAAAATCAATTGATATCTTTTCTACTTTAAAACATCTTAATATATATATATATATATATATATATATATACGTTTAAATTTGACATCATTGCAAAATGAATTAGACGACTTCACATTTTTGACTATTTTAAATATAAGTGAGTACTCAAATTTAACATCATTTTCAAATGAACTATACAATCTTATATCTTTGACTATCTTAAATATAAGTCATTGCTTGAATTTGACATCATTACTAAATAAATTGGAAAATTTCATATCTTTAAATACCTTATGTTTAAAAAAGTATTCAATCTTAGCATCATTGCCAAATGAATTTGGCAATTTTACATCTTTGACTATCTTAGATATAAGTAATTGCTCAAGCTTGATATTATTATTAAATGAATTAGGTTATATCATATCTTTGACTATCTTAGATATAAGTAATTGCTCAAGCTTGATATTATTATTAAATGAATTAGGTTATATCATATCTTTGACTATCTTAAATTAAATTGGTATTCAAGCTTAATATCATTGCTAAATGAATTTGGTAATCTCACATCTTTAACTACCTTAGATATAGAAGAATATTCAAACTTGATATTATTGCTAAGTAAATTAGGCAATCTCACATCTTTGATTATCTTAAATTTGTATTATATTTGGTAATAATATCAAACTTAAGTAATGTCTTGATTATCTTAAATTTTTGTTATATTTGGTAATAATATCAAACTTAAGTAATATCTTGATTACCTTAAATTAGTGTTCAAACTTAAGTTTGACATTATTACCAAATATATTAGATAATCTCACATCTTTAATTGTATTATATATAATCAAGTGCTTAAGCTTGATATCATTTTCAAATGAGTTGTACAACCTTAGATCTTTGTCTACTATAGATATACAAAGATGCTCAAGCTTGACATTATTGCCTAGTGAATTGAATAATCTCACATCTTTGACTATTTTAAATTTAAAAGGATATTTAATCTTGACATTATTATCAAATAAATTAGGCATTCTCACATCTTTGACTACTTTAGATATAAAGAGGTGTTCAAGCTTGACATTGTTACTAAATGAATTGGATAACCTCATATCTTTGATTATCTTAGATATAGAGAGGTGTTCAAGCTTGACATCATTGCCAAATGAATTTGGTAACTTCATATCTTTGATTATATTAGATATAAGTCATTATTCAAGCTTAACATTATTGCTAAATGAATTTGGTAATCTCACATCTTTGACTACTTTAAATTTAGATGGATATTCAAGCTTGACATCATTGTCGAAAAAATTAGATAACTTCACATCTTTGATTTTTTAAAATATAAGTCATTGCTCAAGCTTTATATTACTGCTAAATGAATTGGGCATCTTCACATCTTTGATTTTTTAAAATATAAGTCATTGCTCAAGCTTTATATTACTGCTAAATGAATTGGGCATCTTCACATCTTTGACTACTTTATATATAGAATAATATTCAATCTTTATATCATTATTAAATAGATTAGGTAATCTCACCTTATTGATTAAATTAGTTGTGAAGGGGTGCTACAACTTGTCTTTAATATCAATTGAATTAGGCAACTTTACATCTTATACAATCTTATATGTAAAGAAATACTTAAGCTTGACATTATAAACAAACAATTTGGACAACTCACATCTTTGACTACTTTAGATATAAAAAAAATACTCAAGCTTGACATTGTTGCCAAATAAATTGGACAACCTCATATCTTTGTTTACTTTAGATTTGAGGTGGTATTTAAATTTTTCATCATTACTAAATAAATTAGGCAATCTTACATCTTTAAATTTTTTAAATATGAGGTGTTCAAGCTTGATATTACATCTTTAACAACCTTAGAAGTTAGTTATTACTTAAACTTAATATCATAGCTAAATGAATTAGACAACCTTCTACTACCTTAGATTTAAAGAAGTGCTCAAACTTGACAATATTTTTAATTATATTATATAAGTTTTTTTTTTTTTTTTTTTAATATATATATATATATATATATATATATATATATCAAAAAATAAAAAACTATTTAAAAAAATATTAAAAATAATACACATAGTATCAAAGATATGAATCACGAAAAAATCTAAAAGACAATATATTCATATGTCATTAGAGAAGGATGAAAGTAAAAAAAATAATAATTATACTATGGAAAGAATTAAAATTACTATTGCCAAGTATAAAAAAAATAAAAAGTCTTGAATTAAGTTTGAAAATATAAGAAAGTTATTGATAAGATTGAGAATAGCCTCAATCTTACTTCCATATATATTAGCTATGAAGGCCTTGTGCAAGCTTCCTAGGGACCACAAGGCTTGTGAGTGAAGTGTTCAATTGTAGGTCACTTCTAAAGTGACTTTCCACAAGTAAGAAACTTATAGCACAAGTTTCAATAGTCATGTGACATATTTGTGAAAGTCTAAATATCTAATCTATATCTTGGAAACTTCTTCAAAACTTCTTCAAAACTTCTAAAGAAGATATTATCTTTCTAACATATTTCTATCTACTTCTACTTACTTTTGTTTGATCCTATTTACTTAAATAATATGCATATGCATTATACATATTTTATATAGTCTATATAGTCTACATATATAATATACACATTTAAAATTAAATTAGGATAAAAAAGCTATAAAAACTAGCTAATTTAAAAAATCTTAATTTTTAAATTTTAAATTTTTTGATATTTTAATATTTTAAAATTGAATAATCTATTTTTGATAAAAAATTATCAAATTATCATCACCTTCTATAATAACATAGATTTCTATAATATAGCTTTATTTTTATAAATATACTATTATTTTCAGTTTTATTTAATACTACAAATTATCTTTTTTCTTTCTTTTTTTCTTTTTTTTTTATCTTAAAACTTTAAAAATTATTATTATTATTTTAAATAATAACTTGACCATATTTAAAACTTTACTAATTTTTATCTTTATATATATATATATATATATATATATATATAAAATTTTTAAAATTATTCTAGTAATTACATAATTAAATTACATATTTAATTTTTTTTTATTTATAAAAGATAACTAATCAAAGATGCACCTTGTTGCTACTCATCAATTATTGTTTTTATACTTTGATACTTTTTATTCATTTTCAATATATGTGTTTTTATTTTTTTATTTTTTATTTTTCAAATAAATAATAATATTAATTAATTAAAGATAAATTACTTCTTTAATTAATTTTCTGAAATTTTGTTTTTAATATTTTCTTCTATTTTGTCCTTCTAAAGAATGAGAATTTTATAAAATTATATAGTCCATTTATAAGATTATGAAAATTTCTAAAATACAATAATAGGAGGTTGGTATTTGATTTATATATATTTTAAATATAATTATCTATAGTTAGTTGGATAATAAAAAAACTTCTAATTGGAATAAATAAAATTATTGATAAAATACATATATAGAATATATTGACTATATAATAATTGATGGCATAAAAAAACACATTGATTTTGCATTGATTAATTGTATTATATATATTTTAATTATTTAAAATAAAAAACTAAAAATTATTATTTTCATAAATATTTATCATATTAATATTATCTAAAAAACTATTTTAGTTAATTGAATACTAAAATATTTCTATTTCTCTACTAGATATAGAAGTAAACAATCTTATTAGAAAATACTTTTAAACAACAAGAAATATATATTATGATAGTTTTTTTTTAAATATTATTTAATATTTTGAACTAGATTAGAAATATGTACAAAAGATAAAAAGAATTTAATATATTTATATTAATAACTCTCTAAAGCTCATTATCTTTTTATTTAAAAGTGTATTATATATTGGGTAGATTATTGAATGAAGGATTGTCTATAGAAATGATCCTTGTTTTGAACTTTTATAAAATAAAATAATCTTAATATAGCTTAATATATATATTAGTTAGTTCTAATTAGTTAAAATATCTAGGTAACATTATAGTTTTTGCAAAATAAAAATTGAATTCTTATTTAACATCTAAATCGAATCATCTTAGTATAAAAAATCTAATTCTTAAAAAGTGCAATGCACTAAATCTATAAGCCATAAAATTGACCAATGTTTTTGGTTTAATTATATAATATTAATACAAGCTTATAATTTTTTTAATATCTTTTAATTATATTTTGATAAATAAAAAATAAGAATCATATATATATATATATATATATATCATAATTGCCTAAATATAAATATTACCCTGTACTTAATTTTTTTAAAAATATTTTGCCAATTTTTTATAAATTTAAAAAAAAAAAAAGACTTTGTCTTATGAAACTTTGTCTTAGACGAAATAATTTAAATTCATGTTAATTTAAAATAGAAATAAATACTATTTTAAAAAATAAGATTATGATTAAATTTTTTATATAAAAGAATAATTTGAAATACAGATACAATTACCGAAGATATAAATATCATTACTTTTAAATATAAACATCTTCTAAATAACTAAATATTCTTATATTATTTATTTCTTTCAAAAAAAATCATGAAACTCTTAATGTTTTTACTATTATACTAGAATCTAACATCTAGTGTATATGTAAAACCTATTATCAATAAGAGATGATGATTTGATGCATTACACAGATTACATTTCTAACATTATTAACCTATGTGATTTAAACAATGTTGTATGATTTTAGTGAAATATCTTTTTTTTTTTTTTTTTTTTTGATAAGGTATAATTGAATAATATTTATTTTAAAAATATTGCACCAGTTTTGATCTACCTACCAACTTAAATGAAATTATGTACAAACAATTACTACATGATTGTGATTTTTTATTTTATTTTATTTTATTTTTCTTCACTTTGAACATAGCAGAAACATTAGTTAGCACTACTTTTGGAACAAATTTGCCACGTGGAACTGCGTACATATTACACATTAGACGCTGCCGTCACGTATTTTTGCGGTTTCTAGCATGAATGGCGTTGCCTCTGAATGAGGTTTTAGTGGTTAATTTTAGTTGGAAGACACAATTGACACAACCCTAAGCCAACCCCGAAATTTCGTTCCTCTTTTGAATTCTTCTGGAACCATCCTGTGCTAATTTATTATAATAAGTTTGAAATCTATTCTCTTAATCTGTCATATTCAATCTAGGTGTGCATACTCCTGTGAAAATCTGCAGCTTAAAGTCTCAACTAGCCCAACAATGAACACAGTTAATTGAAAATAAGAGTCATGCTTCGCAAATGCACCGGGCATTTCTGACGATCGAGAATCGACTGAAAGCACAGTATTAGGACCCGAGTCTGCTCAAGGATTTTGAAAACGACTTGAAGGGAATCGTAAAACTCCTCCTTAATTGTATGCATTCGACAAGTACAATGCCTGAGAGCAATGAACAATGCGCCTGCAGGTTGATCTTCTACACCTTTGAGACAGGGCCAAGCGGACATCACCTGTTGGACTCAAAATTGTGACCTCGATCGAAGGCCGTATAGAGTACAGGGGCAGCTTTCCGAAATGCAGAAATTATCTACGGTATCGACATATGACTAACTGAGAACCTTTGAAGATCTAATTTCTAAGTTATATTGCAGAAAAAAATTTAGTAGTACAAGCTACGTGCATTCTACGTTAGAAGCCAGCATGTTCAACGTCTTCCGTTCATCCATCGTAACGCGCAGTAAGCCAGAATGCGGTAACCAATGACCATAATGACCAAGGCCATGGCGTCAGTGCCACCTCCCTCTAAACTCATTCCGTGGAAGGCAGGTACATCCGCCATCGACTTACAACCAGTGCTTGAATTGCAATCGTATGTTTCCGAGGAGTACTGGATTTTCGTCAGGAGACGGTAGTTGTAGTAGTTGAAGGATACGTATTTCAGCCATTTCATCCACACTGGAATGCCCTGTAATATAAAAGACAGCAAAAACGTCAACTGATTGAATCAGATGTGACCGAGATAGAAAAGTTCGCGTTGAGATGCACATAAACATTGTAAAGGAGGCTACGTAATAACCTGCACGAAGTAGCCCCCCGTGAGCATGAAGGCCGGCATTATAATGGACGCCAGAGTTGTCGCCTTTTTCGTTTCCATCAATACTGCTCCTATGAGAAATCCTAGGCCCTGCAATACAATTCTGTCCCGTTCAGGTTCATTCAAGAAACTTGGAAATGCGTGAGTGGAGAGGCGCAGATTTAGTAAAGTGATCCTGAAATTGATTTGTAGTGGAGTGTATCAGCAAACCTGTGCGGTGACGACGTTTAGGAAGACGGTAAGTAGCGACAAGAAAAATGCAGCCGCTGTTAATTTTAAGTTGGCCATGAAGTACACGATGAACACGAAGATGCCCGGCATGATGAGATCGAGGGGCAAGTCACCGAGGGTGCGAGCCATGAAATACGAGCTAAGTCTGTACAAATCAGATGCTCGCTCCTTGTTTAGCATGGCGCGCTCCAGCGGAAACGTGAAGATCGCTGTGAAGAGAGGAAACATGCCCCAGAAAACGGACCAGAAGAAGATTAATCCCATCTGATCGGCGATCTGAAGTTCGGTTTCTCGATTCGAGCGCCACCAGAGGCAGCCGACTATGAAAGAGATGATGAAAACTTGCACAAATCGCAAGTAGCTTAGGTACTCATGGCGACGCTCCTTGAGCCCGCGCATCATTAGCACCGAAAACTGGTCCAGCCACGAAGTTGACCACTCCCGCTTCGCAGTCACCGCCAATTTCAGCTCCTCCTTCGCTGAGGCCGACCTTAGTATCTTCGATTTCTCCTTTGGCAATAATTCTTGCTCAAATTGCTGGACCAGGTAGGCATGCACGTTGGCAGAGCTTGGAAGGGGTGCAATGGCTTTCTGGCCGTGGAGACTCAAGCTTGTGGTCTTCTCCAAAGCAGGCGGGATTGATATGTCGCTCAAATTGCCGCTCGCAAGATCTAGAATAAAATCGGCGGGGTTCATGGCAATGAAAGGTGTGAGCCCTATCGATGAGAAATAGTTCGGTGCGTCACATGCATTACCAAAGTAGATGGAATTTCCTTGCGAAAGAAGGATGAGCTTGTCGAACATGTAAAATAATCGACTTGAAGGCTGATGAATTGTGGTCAATACTGTGCGCCCTGCCTGCAAAAGAATTAATCAAACCTTCATGACTGCATTGCAGAGTTAATCAACAAGAGAAAGTCATACTGAAACCAATTCACCGGCCAGCATCAACTGATGTAAGGTTAGGGATTGTACTTTCGCTAAGTTTCTGATAACGTGGATGATCCGAAGGGCTGTGGTGGAATCCAACCCGGAGGTTGGTTCATCGAGGAACAAACAAGACGGATCGACCAGAATTTCGTGGCCAATGCAGACCCGCTTTCGTTCTCCGCCAGATACTCCCCGAAAAAAAGGTCCTCCGATGATGGTATCTCGACACCTAGCAACAAAGTCCAATTGATGAACAACGAGACACTTCACCACTTACAACAACCTCTAAAATTTCAATGTTGCAACAATGCTGCTAAATCAGAGAAGTTCAACTATGAAATTGAATTTAGGAGTGAGTAATGCTGTACTTTTCGAGACCAAGCTCCAGTATCGTCTCTTCAGCTCGCGCTATCTTTTGAGCTCGAGTGAAAGAACTGGACGGTAAACGTAGCAGTGCAGCATACACAAGGGTTTCTCGCACTGTTAGGTGGCCATATAGCACGTCATCCTGCGTGACAAATCCCATCCTGCATATACAACCAGCAAAGCCACCTTGTCACAGACGCAGCATTTTGTCGCGGTTAAAAACGTGGATTACAGTAAGAAATTGAGCAAGTCCCAGCCAGGAATCGACCATGCACCTTCGCTTCAGCGCTTTGTTGTAAGAGATATCATTGTATGTGAATCGGCCTGACACTCCGTGTTGATTTCGTCCCCCCAACAGATTGAGAAGAGTAGTCTTTCCACTTCCCGAGGGGCCCATAATTGCCAGCGTCTCGCCAGGAAAAACTGACCCTGTCACGCCATGGAGAATTTCCTTCTCAACCTCCGGCCGTCGCTTCACTTTGAATGGCTGCCTGGGACTCCAAAATGTTCTCGACTCTATCTTCACCGTGTTTCGAATGTCGAAGAACTGAATCACGCCACTATCAATAAGTAGGCAGAAACCAGGTGCATGATCTGAGTTGGAAATTCCTTGTCAATGCTTGCTGAACGGACAGGTGAGATACGTGATGTAAGTACCTTTACAGTAATCGGCAAGGGGGGTTTCCGGTCCGTGGGAGCCGAATTTGGTTCGTCATCAACGTCCACGGCGTGTTCCGCGCTTATATTATCCTCCTCGTCTGCGAACTCCCCGTTCCTCCGATCACCTGGATTTTCAAGAATCCAACAAAATGCATCACGAGATGGATAATTGAGCTGGTATACAGCGTCTTTTCGAGAAAACCAGACAGTTTATCAGGCGCTAGAGACCATAACCAGACTAACAAAAGACCATGTTGTGCGTTCATTAACATTTCTTGCTTCACGTTCATCAAATCAACGGTATACCATAATGTTGGGTAGGATCAGGGCTGGGCACGGGTACACTGCGGGGAATTCCTCCGTCGAGATCCGCATCTAAGCCTCTTCGTCGTGAGCTGAAGTTTTCCAAAGGCTGGTGGAGAGGAATGACGGACGGCATGTTAGATTCCACTTTCGTTGTTGTGTGTGGAGCCATAACCAATTCTCACAAAATAATAACCACTGCGCTGTCCACGACACATACCAGCAGACCACATGTCAGTTCAAGTGAAAACAACGACAACGCCAGGATATAAGTCACAATGTTTTGTGTCACCGACCGGACCTTTGCCTACCCTACATCTCAAGGGCACAGACACTTCATTTCCGACCAACTTGTACTCTGAGTTGTTTGCAGTCAGGTGAATTGCTACGTGTTCGATCATTTTGGAGACGCATAAATTGTTTCAGTCAAACTGTGAGCACGTATCCAACTCGTTATGTACCCCTTAAGGTTACCGAAATCCTTCTTCAGACTTCGTTACACCCCAACGTCCATGGTCTGCTTCTTCTTACGATAGTTTTCTTAGAAATCGAAGTTTGTGAAATGGCCAGCCATCCGCATGGAGTTACAGAAACAATCGATCTCTACAAGAGTCAACTGCTACCGCCATCACACTTGAACGAAAACTCAACAAATTCGATTCGGTCTGTCGCTGAACGTAACTCTAAGCACAAGACATTGAGTGCGAATCCTACAGCACGTACAAATCGAGAACCATCAACAGGTCGAGGTTGTCTGGGGAAACCTACAGCAGCATAAACTACACAGCTCGAAGATGCGCAAAAGCAATTCAAAGACCACCACGAGATTGCCAAGAGCCACGAGAGTTGCAAATGTCTCTCGAAGTCGTGCACTGCAAAGCGACCAGAGTCGGATGTGGCTATCGAAGCTTTCAGACGCTCAGCTGCCTTTCAGGCTCTTATGCAGAGACCATCACCACAAAAGCTCACAGCCCTTCACTGGTACCCACAAAGCGCGAAAGAAAAAAGAATTGTTGTAGCCACGTATAAGACGGAACAGATGTCTCATATATATTATCCACCTCATTTGGAAATACGAAATGTTCCCCAACGGCTTATGACATTGGATGTCAAACAGAAACCCCACACAAGATGCCAACACGAGCAAATCCGACAGTTTCCCTATGACAAAAACAAATAAAGTAGTAATAATCAATCAAAAAAGAAGACAAGAAAGAAAGAAAGAAAAAAGGTCTCACCTGCCTGACTTGAGCATCACGCCTAAGTTCATGCAACTCGTAACCAACTTTGACTGCACCTCCACAATCGATAATCTACACTCTAAATCCAAGCCTACGTCCACGAGCAGCAGCAAGCTGAGCATATACAGCTAGCAACTGTTGCAGGTCTCAAACCCGACAATAGAGCACCCTGTCGTTCTACACAGAGCTACATTTATAACATGTGAGCCGCTGAATGCAGAGAGCCGCAATACCAGAAATGCGGAATGATGAACAGCAGATTCCCCAGTGGCATCAACAGACCTTCTGGAAGCCCATCGACAGGTCCACAAAAAAGCCCTTTGCAGGACGTTGCCAAACGACCAGCGACCGGGTAAGCGTTTGATCCTACGCCTACGCTACAAAAATTGTGGGATCGGAGACCAGTCATCGTCCGATTGCAGTGCATCGACGGTCATTGCAAATGTTCTAGACGTTTGCTTTGCACGGAATTTTTGTCGGCTCCAAAAACTGCCACGATTCCAGGATTTCAGGTTCCAAGCCAGAATTCTAAACCTGGCCTATTGTGTATATATATACGCTTGGGTGTGCGGGGTCCCCTCGACTAGACCATCGTTGAGAATAGATTTGCACCGTGTCCCGACTTGTTCCGCCACCGGCTCACAACCTGCTGCTGGATCCATTGGTTTCGTGTCTGCCGGGGTATTGTACTTAGAAATAGATGCCCAGTGTGCTGTATTCTAATACAAGAGTAGGCGTGGTGTGGCTGTTGGCCCTATCGGACATCATGGCGGTGGATCAGCGGCATGCGCCTTGGAATCCATGAAGTGGAAGACAATCTACACATGGGATGTTGCTACCGTAGAGCTTTGAACTCGCGACTCAATGTTGCGGAAGCGCCGCAGCCACAGATAGAAACACACCTTCGGAGATGACACCGTTGGCATCGCCCTTGTTCCCCACTCGGGAACGCCTCGCCGTGTCAGATTTCTTCGCTTGTTGTTGATGGTGAATTGTGCTTGTTTTCTCTGTTCTCAAATTTACAAACTAAATAGTTCTTGTAATGTGTGCTAAATGCATGTTAGAATGAAAGGTGTTCTATTATAATTACTATGTGTTGGAAAGTAGAATTATTTGTAAATGGCAATCGATTTCTTTTTTCAAACATGTTCATGTGTGTTTATGTATGTATGTATGTATGTGTATATATATATATATATATATATCATAACATTTTAAATTTCTATGTGTAGATAATTATTCATAGTTTTTTTTACTATTCATCAAGAATTTCTATAACATACATGCCTAGGATTAGCATAAAACATAAGGTTGCAATTGTACACATGATAAGATGTAATGAGTTTGTAAAAGCAAATATTTTATTAAATTGTTAATTCTGATAAAAATGGAAAATATTCTGGGTCATTTTAAAGTTATATGTAATCTTTGGTATAAAAATTTGTATTCATGTAATAAAATAGTTTAAGCATAGTTAAATATGTGAAATGTAACAGAAAATCATGCCATAACAATGTTGTATAGGTATTGCACTTATCCTACTTAATGGAAAATTTGATACCACACATTTCATGCAAGATGAGGAGGATGTCAACATCATAGTCTTTCATTTTTTTAATATGCTAAACCTCATTTAATTTGAATACAAGACACAAAATTGTGGCACCACAAGTTCATTTCTTCCAACTTCAAACCAACACTATTTCTGATACTGCCACATCCATATTCACTCACACAAGTTTGCACACTGAAACCATCACAAAAAAAATTAACTTGTCCAAAACTAAACAAAAATAAAACATTGCAATGTCTATGCAACACATACAATTTGACATAACCCTGTTCAACAGTTGTTCATTAATTTAAGAATCCCTCTTGAAGACAAGGTACAAAACCCACAAACAACATTCAAAAGGGATTTTTTTTATTAATTTTTTAATTTTTAAAATTTTTAAAAAAATTCTCTCCCAGAAAGGGTTATGGTTTTTAGAAGAACATGAAATAAATTTAAAATTCTTCCAACAAGGACATGAAAGATCCATAGGATTGAGGGGATGGCAAGGAGGAGTGAGAGCCAAGATATTAAGCCATGCAAGCGGGCTTTAGGGAAGGGAGGGGGGTACTTTTGGTGGTGCCAGAGATCATGTGGTGGAGCAACTTCCCCACCAGCCAGCACTCAATCATGGAAGGGGGCCTTTTTCCCCAGTTCCAAGTAACCCCCACCACCCCCCCAAATTTGCCTTAGCCTGTATTCCACCCTCCACCACATTGTATGTACTTGGGCTCTTTGTAACCTGGAAAGAAACCTTCTTGCAATTTCTTTACATTTTTTTGTACTTGAGGAACATGGTCTTTGGGTTGAATTAATTTTTTTTTGTAAAAAAAAATATATATATATATATATACAATTTCTTGTGTTGTGTGCATTGTTTTTCCTTGTGATTTGCCTTTTTTTTTTTAAGTGTGAGTGGTTATTCCTTTGATGATATAATTTACATTTTGTCGAGTGGAGTTTGTTTTTATTTTGATCTTAAGAAGATTTTAATGATATTTGGGTAAAATGATTGTTTATTAGTGTATGTAAATTACTTGTATATATATTTTTGTAATTATTCTGTTGTAAAAATATCATTGTGATGTTGAAATTTGATATTAGTTTCTATGAAAATTGATGTAGATTATTGTTTGTAAATGTAAACATTTATCATATTCATTATTGTGATTATCATTTTTTATTTGTAATTTTTTTATTTTATAAGATACCTTTAAATATATTTTAATATGGTCTCTTCCAAACTTTAGAGTGATTCTGCACCTTTTTTATTTCAAAATCCTAATGCTTCTGCAAGAAATATTATGAGTTCTCTATACAAAATTCCTTTAAGTATTTTAATCAAAGTAAATGATTTTTCTAAAAAAAGAAAATTAGATCAAAATTTTATTTTCTAAGTAATGCATGTCTGCATGCATGCATGCATGCATATATATATATATATATATATATTCAAATATAATCTCTAATGCAAATCTTAAATCAGTTTATTAATCACTATTATAAAACTTTACTTATATGGTTTATGACTGATATTTTTCACTTTTTCAATCATTATCTGAACAATTTAATAGTATACCTTGATTATTAAAATTATAATTTGACTTTTTGAAAAAACACACACACAGTTAAGAAGTAAAAGAAATCCCAAATGTATTTAAACCAAAGAAGACAATCAAATGACCATCTTAAGTTACTTGAATATTTGTAAACCACAAAGACAAATAAGACTCAATAGAGAAGTTGACAAAGATTTAAAAGTTTATATACTATTATGTTATTTTATTCTACTTTTAACGTTGATATTCTAAAAGAGTTTGTGTGTATATATTTATATATATAACATTTTGTATACAAAAAATGAATAAATATATTATTTAAATTATTGTACAAAATATAATAATAGGGCAACATTATAGCATGCCAAATAAGTATTATTAAATTATAGCATAGATAATATTATTAATATATATAATTATATAAATTATTTACAAGATCAAATGAAAATTCAAATGTAATACAGATGTGTTTGTGCAAAAACTTTTCTTATCTTTTGAGCTATGTATATGTATAAAGTTTGAGCTTCTGTTTATTTTGGAAATTAATTTATGAATACTAAAATGTATTTATAATTTTTGAAATTCAACCTCTATATATATATATATATATATATATATATATAATTTAAACTTTAATTTTAATTTTAATTTTTCGTATAAAGTATGAAAAGTTTGAATGTAATTAATTTAGATAGTATATCCCTATTTTGACATTGACTACAACTTTTAGAAAGGTTGAAAATATTTCGGTGTATAGTTGCTATTAAAAAATTACATTAAAAATCCCACGTAGAATATGTATATATATTTATCTTACAAAGCTATATGAATGAACTTCATCTATTACAATCTAAATCCAAAAGAAGATGTGTACTTTTTGAAGATTATGTCCTTATCTGATCAGAGCAAACTACTTCACTTGAGGTGGACAATTTTTATTTTGTAAGGTATGCAATTACAATTTTTAACAAGGTAAGATAGAAACATACATGTTCATCCATATGTAATAATAGAGTGAATTTAATCAACTAAATGCTAAACAAATTCTCATCTCCAAATAAAATATACACATTATTGGCTAAATATACGTTTGTCATTGTAAAAAGACTCTTTTGGCACCATGGATCTTACTTGGCTTGTAAACTACAAAAAATCAATCTGAAAATAACAATATTGGACATTTTGCAATATGGTCAAAGGCTTGTGGCTTGTTGATCATGTTGTCAACACAAAAAATAAAAAATAAAAAATAAAATTGAAAAAGTACTATAGATATTTTAAAACAGTAACATATTGTTAAAAATAATAAATAAATAAATAAATAAATTGGTTTTATAGTGTTGATTGATTGTGACAAGAAAAAGTACAAAATTAGTTGGTCCATCTTTTTGGTAGGATTTTAAATCAGTATTACTCCATTTTTTTTTGTAGGAATTTGAACCAGTATTACTACTACAGTAATATTGGAGGTGTCCACATGTATGTAAAAACATTTCACATGATGGATTAGTATCAAGATTACTGCATCTAGTTTAATACAGTTTAAAGAGCTTGTTTAAAGTCTTTCATTCACAAAAAATTAACGTCAATGCTTTTTCAAATAATGTAGATTATTAATGCCACAATATAAATGCAAATAATCATTTGTTAATATGTGTTATGTAAAGGAAGAATTTTTTAATTCAAAAAACAACACTATTTATACAAAGATACTCCACTGGGTTTGAAAGATTGTCTTATACATGTTGAGATGGATCTTAATTTCGCAACACTCAAAAAAATCATCCAAAATACCATATCTCATGTGCAATGACCTCTTCTATTATTTCTACAATGAAGGATAGAAATTGTACATTTTGTTTTTTGTGGCTACATTAAGGTGTTAGAAATTCACATTAATTTTTAAATTATACTTCTTTATAAATAACATGTGATAATTAAATAGTCCAAGAACCTTTACTTTCAAGAAGCAGTTCAAATCATCTTAAATTACAAAGAAACTTTGGAATGTTTACAATTTTTTCATGTTAACAAACTTTGGTTATTTTTCAGTGGTACATAAATGATTTTATACTTCATGAATAATGGGTGTCACATATGTTTTACTTTATCTCATTTTATTTCAAAATGTCATTGAGTGACATCTTTAAAAAATTGTAAAACTTTTATGTAGAAAAATCATGGTAAGAAGTTTTTGAAAATAAAACATGACTCAGAAGTACAATTAAGAAAATGTAAAACATTTTATTGGTCAATTACTTATTCAATCATTTTCAAATACCAATTACTCCATTAAATTTGATGGTTTTGTATTGTTTTGATCTTTAAGTTGAAATTGATTGAGAATAATTATTTAATAAATTTACTTCAAAATCGAAAATAACATAACCTTGAAATGAAGAGCTATCAAAGTCTTAATGCAGAATTTGTTTGCTGTGAAGAACTTTATACATAATTAAATATGTTTCAAGAAAATTCTCATGAAAATTGCAAATCCAAAAAATTAAAAGAAAAAAGAAAAAACGTAACTTTTCTAGATTATGCTTTTGGTAACGATAGAAATATGAATGTTGCAGTGTTAACTGCTTAACAGTCACTCAACAATCTTAAAAGGTGTTTACTATTAATATAAAATATATTTCAAATTTAAGTGGATTTGTTGTGAAAATTCATTACTATACATTTAGATTTTATATAAAATTTTCAGATTTATTTATTGGATTTAATTTTTAATAATAATTAAAATTAAAATTAAAATTTGGATGAAAATGTATGCATGGATTACTATTTAAACTTTCTTTTTTCAATGTTTAGAATTGAGATCTACTCTAAGGAATCAAGGAACATGATAATAAACCTTACATCACCATATTCTTTCAATTCCAAATAATTATTGTTGATAATCGCAATTACACCAAAAATGTTAAGTTGAATCTTTTAATGCTTATGGAATTCTTCATTATGCCACTTAGTTTTTTCTTTACAATATATATATTGTTTTGTATGCAATTTGAAACTTGAAGTTGCACATTGACTGAGAAATTTAACAAGAACAAGCCGTAATGTTAATGATTAAACTAGATTACAAACCCTGCATATAATCAGTTCTCATGGGCAATTCAGAGGAATGCAACAATTCTAATGTCTCCAGAAAGTTCTTCAAATTTTGTACAACACAGCAGTTGCAAACTCAACAAAATACAAGATTTTGGACGATATTGGGGATCAGTATTAGGGTTTAAAGTTAGAATGTGTGTGAACTAATAGGTGCAGATTTTAATGCAAAGGTATCTAAGCACGTCTGTGAAGTTGACCTTAGAGTGAAGTTCTCCTCTTCATGACTTCTGGAAATTTCCCTGGAAGGAATAAGCTCACATCAGAGATCAGTGGCTTAATGAAACTTCAGATCCAACTTTTGAATGTCGATGTCAACTTTGAAGTATCAAAGCTGTGGGTTGAGAACACCGTGACAAAGGATCTTGACCTTTGCCGAAAAGATGCTCAGACACTCCAAAAATACACAAGCTTGGGGTGCACGTTCACATCAGCCACCAACTTCCAGCTTTCTTACTTCTGAGCAATACAGACAATATAACTTCCTGCTTCCAACTGCAGTTCAAGGAAGTAGGATAAGAGGGTCATCCACACACACTTCCAAATTCGGTCTTTCTTGAAGCTGAAGCATCGAAGTCTACAATCTCGAAAATCTGAGAAGTACTAGCTAGCTTAATTCCCACCACGTGCAGTGCGGCGAGGATCAGAGTCATCGAAGGAATGAATTCGAGATGTACAACTGCCATTTGTCTCAAGGAAATGGTGCCATGTATGTGACAGGGAGTTGTTCGATAAACAGTGAACTTGATTCTCGATGCTGTTGGAGGAACAGAATGGAAGCAAGATTTTGCATCTGGCGTTGTACCTTGTTGCTGAGCGGTGTTGATAGATGGTCCTTAACGTGAATTTAGAGACCTTGTCTGTCATGAGATAACACATATGGTTGTGATTCCACCTCGCACCTGTTCATGAAAAGGCCATTCCTAACTTCGAAAGCTACCAACCCTTCATGTGAAAACCAACACGTATTTGAGACTGTTTCTATGAGAATTGACATAAAGGCTGATCATTAAGTGCAAGGTAATTCATGTTGTGCAAATGTCGAAACGATCTAGCTTCGTTTGAACTTCATTCGACGTCTCTCGAGCACGAATATATTCCTTCAATGTTAGGAACTGCTTTTCAGAATTTTGAATCTGTGGGGTTTTGTTATCATGCCGAGCGCATCCAGAATGTGAAAGCTGCATTTCTTTCACGAAACCCTACGAAGAGAATTTCCATCGTAATACAAATGAATGCATCGTCTGGAAGGTTGTCGGTGTGGTAAATGCTACTGATTAACTGGTGGAGTCATTCGAAGTCTGTCTGCTTCACCACCTTGGACTGTGCAGCCATGCAGCACTGTGCAAGGTGTGCTCTCCCATGGGTTGTGGATTCAGATGGAAGCTAACACGTTTGTTACAACAGAATGAATGTACTTTGAGCTCCAACCACAACAGGCCAGGTGAAAACTTTGAACCAAGACATACTGGAACATGGAAGCATTCTACTGGCTGCTCCTCTAACTTGAACTGGCCGGACAACGCTTGTCGACGTGGATGCTTGTGTGTTGTCGGCCCCGTTCCGACTGCGGGGGCTGTCGGTTGAACATGAGGCTGGGGCTCTTTGCAAGCTTCCGATAACCACCGACCCTATGAGTTGTCGGCCTGCAATTCAAGGGACACAGCTGGGCTGGGCGACGCATTGAGAGTCCCAGAAGGCGCTCGCATGAAATTGATGTCATTAAATCAATTCTAACAAATTTTGCAGAGTTGTGAAATACTGCATCGGGAAAACGCGTTGCAGTAGATCCGTAGAGTCCAATTTGTGGTGGAACTTGTCCTGCAGGCACAGCCATCAAACTAGATGCAGTGAACTGCAACACATGATGGAAATGCACCATGGGTCACATGAGCGGCAAGAGTTTATTTTCTAGTCTTTGATGAAACGCGCCCATCGGGTAGTGGACAATTCAATAAGTCCACGAGTACGATTGCACAGCCAACACTTGAGACTCGACAGGGACATGATGCAAGCACGCCACACGCATGCATTCAAACGTGATTACATTTTTTTTTTCCTTGGATCAACAGAGGACGTTTCATCAACTGTTACGTGCAACACCGACGTGGTCGACAATGACAGACGTTAGCTTGAACTTGGCAAGCTTGTTGCGGAATTCGAAAGCCACTGCACTTGTGATCAGAGGCCACCTCGGGAACTGCACAACCCTGCGATTCATCCCGATGAAACACACTTCAACATATAACACGGAAGTAATCCTAGATCCATCCAACGGATTCATCTCCGAAGAGACGCTGCGCCGCAGCATTATGTGTCGGTGTAAATTTTGTGGCATAATTGCAGCTTGTTGCTCCGAGCTCGCTCCGAGTGCACGTTTAGACTCCCAGAATGCAAATCTGACGTCACCTTACCCCCATCGCATCTAGCCCATAGTGACGTCACATTCACTCATCTCAATTACTTGATGTGACGTCATCTGACCAGTCCATCCCATCTCATTTACTCTATGTGACGTCATCTGCCCCGTCACTGTGTCCCCTCCCGTTTTACCCAAGGGTGAGAATATCATCTAAAACTTGATTTATAATTCCAAAAGTGCTTTATGTACCATTTAGAAAGTATAAAATAATTACATTAGTTAAAAGATCATTTCATTCAATAATTAAAATTTTTGAACCACATAAATTATAAAATGTTAAAATCTGTTGTTTTGATTTTTGATAGTTAATTCAAACTTATTTCAAAATTTGTTATGATTCTAAAAAAAAAAATACATTAGAAATTTTACACCATCTTTCAAAATTTAAGCACAACTTGTATTGATTTTTTCATAAAGTCTTTTTAAAGATTTTTTGCCATGAAACAAAAACTAAATAATGATATTAAAATTTGTGTCTAATTAAACTTTTATTTCATTAAATCAAAATATATGTAAACCAGCATATCAATTTGTTTTTATTACATAGATAACAGATTGATTATTCATGATTGAATAGTGGAATTGTTTTTTTTTCTGAGGATGTGAACTATAAAAAATTTACTATATAGAATTATATTTTTATAAACAAATTTAGAAGCTAGAACTTAAAACATGTAAATTTTAGTTTTTAAATTAGATTTTAAATATGTATATATAAAACTCATCAATTATTAATTTTTAAAATTTTTTTATAGGTAATAGTTAAGAATTTTTTTAAAAAATTATTATAAACTTTAATATATTTTAAGATAGATTTCATAAATTGTTAATTTTTTTGATAACACAATTGTAAAATAAATTTAATCGAAAGATTCATATATTGTAAATGTTTTTTTTATTTTTTTTTATTTTTTTTAATATGAGCAATATTTTATGATATACCAATGTATTATTAAAATGCTATATATTACATAGCTTAAGAATTTTATAACAATGTAGTTTTATATCCTAGATATATATTTGCATATATATATATATATATATATATATATTAACTATAATATTAACTATAAGTATATTAATTAAAGTAATATATTTATATAACACTTCCTAAACATGGATTCATATTATAAAAAAGTTTCTTAATAAGCATTTTATTGATCTTTTTGACAAAAATCTTTAAAAAATATTCTTAACAAAAACATAACTATTAGAATCATCTCAACAAAATTACTTTGATAATAAAAATTTCTTTTATAAATATGTATGTATAATTATATATAAGCTATTCTATCTACTTTGTTGTGATATTATGAAGGTTTTGTTTTTATATCTAAATTATAAAGTAATATTATTTTTATTTTTAGACACAAAAATAGAGTTTATCCAATGCATTGATTGAGATGTTGTATCACAAAAGACAAAAAGTAATATAATTACATCTCTTTTTAAACATAATTCTTTTTATAAAAAATTGTTATCAAATTATGTTAGTTTTAAGAAATTTTTACTTTTGAACTTTTTAATGATTTAATCTTTCAAAAAGAAAAACCTAGTATATAAATAAATAAATAAATATATATATATATATATATGTATATATAATATTTTTTTTATAGTATATATATTTTAAAGATTATCTTTTATTTACTTTTTCTATTTTTAATTACTTGATATTAAAGATATATTAACTATAATAAAGAATATATATATATATATATATATATATATATATATAAGCCTAAAATTCAAAAGTCACATTTTACTTTAAAAAGTTAATAAAAAACCATGAATAAATGATATCATATTTATTTATTTATTTATTATATAATAAAAGTAAAATTAAATATATCATTAAAATATATTTATTATATATATAATAATTAAAATATAAAATTTTAATTTTAAATATATATATATATACATCTAAAATTATTCAATATATCAAACTCTCTAAATTAAACATGTCTAAACCAATCCAATAATAACCTTATAGATTCTAAACTCCACATATATTTAAGTCGTATTATTTGCTATAACTTTAAGATTGGTGTAGGCATATTTTATGACACACATTATTATCATAATATATGTATTTTGTATGTAAATGGAAGTAATTAGCATTGATAAAAATAAAATATATAGATAGTATCTTCAACAAAAATATATCAAAGGAGCCTCTCCAATACAAAATGGATATATGAGTGTATCATTTGATTATAGAACTTTCTCTAAGTTTTCTACTTCCATGAAGCCACAATAGAAGTGTTTTAAAACTTGCACTTTGATATATAAGCCTCATGGTCCTTATAAAGCTTCTACATAGATGTTTTTTTAATTAAAAAATATAAAAGTATATATAAGGCCATATTTAGCCTTATTAATCTATGTCTTGTAAATTGATCTTAGTCCTCTACTATTTTGTATTTGGCAAAAGCAATTTTAGTGCTTCCTTACCTTATAAAGATACTATTATATTTTTTTATTTAATTTAAATTTTTTTATGTAAATATTTTTTAAATAAATATATCTAGGTTTATATCTTTAATAATTATATCTCTAATAATATAATATTACTTTTCATAATATCACCTACTACATTATGTACTAGTCTTAGTTTAAAAACAAATTAAGGATCTATTTTATTTTGTTGTGCCATAAGTCCTTGTAAATATGTCCTTGTAAATAAATTCGTATCATTTATGTGTTTTAATTAACCAATTAAATATTTTTTGATGATTTTAAAACAGCATTGATATACAACACACAAAAATCTCAAATATCTTTAAGAAGAATTTTGTAGTATTTTTTATACATCTTTAAAAACATCTAGAATCTTCTATAAATTTTGATAAGACTTTAGAATTTTTTTATAGTCTTAAAAAAACATGTATAAAAGATTATTTAAGATTTTAAGATATTCTAAAAAAATTTAAACTTCTTTTAAAAGCTTCCATAGGACCTAGTTGGAATTGTATAAATAAAAGGGAAAAATTAAGAACACCTCAATCTAACTAATACAAATTTTAGATTGGTCAAAGTATTGCTTTATGTTTGGTACCTGACTGAGATCAACGCTCACAGATTCTGCAACATGCTCCACGAGCTCTTCGCATTTTTGCGGCGTCGACCCCTCAATGATCATGTCCAATGAGTCGAGAACAGCTTGCTCTTTATGCCCTAGCTTAGGAGGACCTTCCTTCAGCTGTTGTTGCGTTTGACGTACCTGCTGTTTCACTACTCCGCTGCAATCGACAGCTTGGATAATACTTTCTAAATCTCCGCTCAAATTCTCTCCACATGAATGTAAGTCAGGAGTGAGGAGAGTTGAGACGGGGTTTTCAGAGCCATCAGTATTTTCTCCACAGAGGTCGTTACTGTCTCTATTTTGAGCTCAAGGGAGATTGATTCTACATCTAACCACATCAACATCGAATTAACTTGGTATTCTGAATTTTCGAAGAAACATGATACCGGCACCTTGAAGACGAGGAAATATTTACTACGGTTACTAAGAACTGTACAAAAACTTTACCTCATGACATTCATTGATAATTCCAAATACCCACAAACGTAATAGATCCTTTCACATCGGAGCAGGCTTTCATAGAACTCAAAACAGAGAACATGGAAAATTTGAGTTTACCTCCAACTCTTTTTGCAATTTCTTCAAAGTACTTGCAAGATTCATTCCATTTGAGCCGAAGCTGTCAATCCATCCGAGCAAAATACAGAAAAATGAGTGCAAATCTGAACGCCCTGGCTGACAACTCCCGGGTGTATTGCCTCAATATGTTGGGCCGGTTGTCGCAAGATCTGGACGAGGGAAACCAGATTTCTAATTCAAACAATCCCTCTTCTGCGAAATTGATCGCCCTGAGGCACGTTCATGCCGTGGTCGGAAAATTTGAATTTTAAAATTTTATATTGTTTTGGAAAATAATCATACTTATCAAATATTTGGTCTAGACACTCCTATCTTGTATCAAAAGATAAAAATATTATGTATAATTAATAATAAATTATTCTTTTGAAATTAAAATAATTATATCTTCAAATTATAAAATTAATTATTTTAATTGATTCTATGCTTCTTAATGAAGTTTGTTTAAGTATGTCAATAAATCCTCTTATTTTTTATTTTAATTTAATTTATATTCTTATTAAGTAAAAATTCTAAATTCTAAATTCTATATATATATAGTAAAAGAAAAATAATTATTAAATAAATTCCAAAATCAATAACAAAATACATGCTTGACTTTAATATATGTTATCAAGTTTTGATTTAGTCACAAAGATAATATTTTTTTTATTTTTTATTTATTTTTACGTACAAAATGTTAATACCTTGAATAAATTTATTATATAAGTATTTTCATGTATCATCAATTATTTAAAAGTAATAAATAAAAGAACTTTAGATAGAATGGTATACATTAGATTATTACATCAATATTTTCTAGCATCACAATTATCCACATCCAAAGTTAAAATAATCTAAGCCAAATTGATGCAACTAAATTTAAATTACAAAGTCAAAAAATAAAACAAAACAAAGCAAAGGAAGAGCCCAATAATATTTAATATATTGTAATCAATTAAACTATTTTACATAATATTATATTGATAGGAAGAAGTTATAAGCTTAAGTATGATGTTAATTGGCAATATCTTTTTCTTAAATAAAAATATTAGTTAGAGTATGAACTATCTAATTAGAAATTATAAAATTATTATAAAAAAGTCTTATTTTACCTTCAAATCTTACACCATGTTTTATAAATCCTAAATGCATTCAAGTACAATATGAAGACATTTGTCTAATGACATTATTAAACAATTGAATGTCAATACTTTTTATTAAGCAAAAGACCTTAACTTATATAAAATAATCTTTTTAGTACCTATTAAAGTCACCTATGAAATTTTACAATCAAGACATATTACCCAAGAAATATTACCCAAGAAATACAACCTTAAGAAATAATTACAATAGACCAAACATTGTATATTGTCTTTCGCACTATCTTATCTCCTTTAAATCATATAACTCATAGCCTTCAATAATTTGAACTACACAATCAAATAATAAATTGATTAAAACAAAGAATTTGTTTTAAAATACTAGTAAAAAAAATTAAAAATGTATATAGATATAATGTTTAGGAGATAAAAGAATCATATAAAAAATCCAAAAAAATCAATATTTACAATTAATGCTATTCTAATAAGTAATTAAACTAATAAAATGAATAAAAATTAACTAATATATTTTTTTTTAAAATCCTTTGAAATTATTTTTGTAATAGATTTTTTAAAAATAAA
This sequence comes from Physcomitrellopsis africana, assembly GCA_036785485.1. NCBI lineage: Eukaryota > Viridiplantae > Streptophyta > Bryopsida > Funariales > Funariaceae > Physcomitrellopsis > Physcomitrellopsis africana. The sequence goes on along the minus strand of JAWRVF010000134.1, from coordinate 206,661 downwards.
TATATAAAAAATAATTTATTTTCTATAAAAGATTTTAAAATAATTTTATATTCTTTATTTAATACTTTTTTAAAAATATTTTTTCTACATCCATACTTATTCTTAAAAAGCCCATATATATCATTATTTGCCACCTTAGAACCACTTCCTTGTTTTTGCCTAAAGGCAAATATCATTTAATCTAATTATTTTTGACTTTAAGATAGGTTAAATAAATAGATTATAATTTAAGATATTTTCACATATATATATTAATCATGTTTTTTAAATAATTTTAAAATTGAATTTCCATAACAATAAGGTACAAAAATATAACTTATTAAATATCATACTCTATTTAAACAATTGGTGATTTAGCACCAATAATACTTTATTGTTACAAAAATAATTAAAATAAGTATTATTACACAAATTATAGATGACTCTTATTTTTTATACAAATTATATTGTATCTCAATATTTTTTTTCTTTAGAAAAGAAAATAAAACAATCTTCTAAACTATAATTTAAAAACACAACAAATACATAAATAAATAATATAAGAATCAAGTATAATTTATTTTATAACATTCTATTATAAAATAATACATATTTATAAGATATAATTTAATATAATAAAATAGCTTTTTATAACTTATTTTAAAAAATAGTAGTTTGATAAATATTTTAGTATCAAAAATAAAAATAATAATGCTTGTTTAACTAAATTTCTAATATTACTACATGATAAATCCTTTCAAGTTATACATTTATAAAAGATATAAATAAATAGGTAAAATTAAATTAAATTAAAATTAATAGTTTTAAGTGTAATAACAAATATATTTATAACTTATATAATTATAAGTATCTTTTGCTTTAAAAAATATATTAAATTATTATTGATTAGAATATGAGGTATCTAAATTTATGTGTTAAAAGAAATCTTTAAGTATTAAAAAAAGGAGTGCAAAATAAAAAAAAATGCACATTAATAAAATGAGTTATTTTGTTATTAATGCACATTAACAAAATACCTCAATTTTAAAGAAAATTTGAATACATTATAAATAATATACCATTATTATTTGATTATTTGAAATGAAACAAAATCAATAAATAAGAAACAACATTGATTCTGAAAAAATTAATTTCTAATTTTAATTTGACATAAATAATAAAAAGAATCAATTAAAATTTTAATTTATTATCCTATATTAAGATAAAATTAAAAATTAAAAAATCCTTAAGATTAAATACGACCATGCTTAATGTATAACCATGGCATAATAGTTTTGGTTCTAATACTTAAGTTTGGAATTACTAATCACTATTAGTAGAAAAAATAATAATAGTTCAAAATTAGTTTTAGCAAAGATACTAAAATTTTGAATAATAGTTAAATATTTAATTTTTGTTTTTAAGAAAAATCGAACTAAAATTGGTGGCTAAAAACCAAATTTATTACATACAAAGATAAAAGTATGAATCTAGCTTTCCAACTTTGTTTCATTTTTATTTAAAATAAAATTAAATAAATTAGTTGAATATTATTTTTAAAAACTAATCTCTTTTTTTGTATTATAAATATAAATTTTTAGATTTTTATAGTACTTGTTTTATACTATTAAAATCTAAATATAAATCAAAATCATTCATAATACTATAAAGGATTGTTTTTATCTTTTTAAAGTATAATAATTTATTTTATAAACTCTTTTTATCCTAAAATTAAAAATAAATAAATAATGAATAGATTTTATTTTTAAAAAATTATTTAAAATAAAATTTTTGATGAAAAAATTATAATTAGATTATGATCTAATTAGATGTTGAAACTTTGTAGCTTGCAAGTATTTTTAAATTTTGGCATGGCAATGCTAGTATCTTGTTTTTTTTAAATTAACAAGTCTTATTCTTACTTCTATTTTTTTGAAGTTGATTTGCAAGAAATAACTAACTTATGCTTTTGAATGTTAAGTTGTATAACAAAAATTATATGATAATTGGTTATTATATTATATATACAAAATTACATATTAAATCTAAATCAATATATTAATAGTTAAAACTTAATTATTCAACTATACATTACCTACTATATATATATATATATAACAAATGATTAAAGTATTCTTTGAAAATTACTTATTCTTATTTGAAATAAAACATAATTAGTATTTCATCCAATATTCAAATATATAATATGCATATTATTGTCAAGAAAGGAAAAAGAAGAGGAGAAAGAAAAAAATTAAACATATAAATCCATAAAGCATAAAATATATATTATGAGCAAAGAGAGATAAATGATATTCCAATTGCATCTAAGAAGACAACACAATAAAAAAAAATCATAAAAAATGTTCACAATAATAAATTCATTGTGAAAAAATTTAAATTTAAATTATAAATTATAAAGTAACAAAATTAATGAATATTTTGAAAGAAACACTCAAGCAATTGAAAAAAACGAAATATGAACAAAAAAAAAAAGTCTTAAAAAAAATCATTCATTAAAATACCAAACAAAAATATTATTTTGTGTTTCTATTTTTAGTATGAAACAATCTGTGTATATATATATATATATATATACACACACACACACACACACACACATATATATATATATATATATATATATATCAAATAATAACTTCCACAAGCATCAAAATGCCAAAAAAACAGAACACAGGGTTCATATAGTTTACTCAGTTTCGGCGTTCAAAAGCTGACACAGTATTCCGTCTTCAAATAGTCTATGTTTTATTCACTGACTCATAATTGGGATCCTTAATTCTCCTCACTGACACCCTGTTCAGTGCTCATGACCTGCAAAGGGCATTAGGGGCACAAAAGGGGGTCACCCTGTTGTCAACATCCCTCCACGTCGGATATCCTTTTCACACCTGGCACACCACGTCAGCACATACCTCTGCCATCGATCTCGGTATCGTCCAGAGTTGGGCATCCGGAGTCGAATTCCCTTTTTGCGTCCCGAGCTGGTCGTCGTCATTGTAGTTTGCTTGGCTCCCTGACCTGTGATCTCGTCTCTGTCTCTGCTCTCACTGGCCCCCCTGTTGATTCCCCCTCCTCTCGCTCTCTCAATCCATATGCGGGTTGCTCACATTCGCCTTGAAACACCTCAGATCCTTGTTTGATCCCGGGATTTTTTCGCAGCATTTGATGCGGTTGGGGAACAGTTGGGGTTGCGGGATCGTTTGCGGCGGAATCTGTGGGAAGAGACTGCGTGGAGATTCTTGCCGATCTGTAAGCTATACTTTGGTCGTTCTGGGTCTGGCGTAACTGTGTTAGGGTTGTGTGCTCCATGTCTCTCTCTCTCTCTCGCTCACACACACACACACTCTCACCTCTGCTGTAAATGGAGGTCTGCGTATCTCATACGCTTAGGGTCTCTTCACCCCTGTCGTGTTAGTCTCAGCTCGATTTGCAGATGTTTTGATGTCGACATTGGAAAAAAAAGTTCAATAATTCGTCCTAATTTGCTTGTTTCATGAGCACCATTGGGATTGTATCTTAACGTTCCGTCGTTGAAGTCTATATTCTACACACAATCTGTCATTTATTTTCGAACTGGCCTCATTTTCACATGTTGGGATCATCGATTGGCTTAAGGTAGTGTTATGTTTGGCTATTTTGGTTGTTTGGCGCCCTCCTCAGTGATAATTAACTTAATAAGAGCTAGTAAGAGCTAACCAATAGGCTTGGAGAATGTTAGTTGTCAATAAATTTAGGTTTGCGGCACACTTACCTATCTAGGCGGAGCTTTGGGAATTCACAATTGTATGGAGCCAATTAGTCGTACGAAAGCTCATTTTGACAACAAAACAGAACGTAGCGCTACTCTAATTCAAATTTAGTATCTACAATAATGCCAGCTCATAAAGTGATGCACACGCAATCATTAACTTATGCTACAACAGGATGTGAAATGATAAGTATGTACTGCGACGTACAACCCTAACAGCATTGCCGTCTAAAAGCACGTTATTCAGTGATCAATACTGAGCATATAAACTAGTCCGTTTATTCAAGGATGTAACCTCAAGAATCTTCTATAACTGGAATTTTTTGCTGCTTATTTCGCATATTTTTTCTATGCAGAAATGGATGCCATCAGAAAACGAGCAAGTCAATTCCGAGAATCGGTAGCTAAGCAACAGCAGGTATTCGTTGATGGGTTATTGCTGCTTAGACTATTTCTTGCACTGTGGTTACAGATAGCTTTGGGTTTCCTCCCACTCGTTCTTGTGTGCAAACATTTGTCTTGATTCAAGGACTGAGCCAAACTCTGGTCATGCAGGCCGTACTTAAGACGTTTTCAGGCTATGGTTCACAAGGAGACCACTTGATTGTTGACGAGGCAGAGCTTCAGCGGCATCAGCAGCTCGAGAAGCTTTATATCTCCACAAAATCTGCCAAGGTTTGTCTGGTGCACTTTTCAACTGTTAGGAAGATGTGACACGTAACACAGATTAGACGAATGGAATTCACTCCTGCTATTTGTGTTTGTACTATTTGGAATTCTTAGCAGTTTATTTGCTACAGGCATATGGTTTGCGTGATGTTCGACATAGTGTGAAGTTTTGGGGTTTTTGTAACCTCCTTCTTAATCACAGAATTTTCAAAGGGAAATTGTGCGTGGCGTGGAGGGTATCATATCTTCTGGCCTCAAACAACTCGAAGTTGGTAGGTTTTATTTGATTGTTTTAGTCATCACAAATCTGCCTTTTCCTTGTGTATGAATATACCCTATTAATAGTCGGTTTAAAACACAACTTGTACGCTGAGCTCGTTAGATTTTATAATTCTGCTTTATCTTAGTACTACGCTGAGAATCCTGCATGGACGCCTTCTGCAGTCAACAAACTTGCGGAGGATTGTCGAAAGTATGCCGTAGAAGGACCAAGCAGTTCGGGATCACTTGCAAGAGCTGCTATGCATTTTGGAACAGCACACACACAGATGGAGAGGGAGCGCGACAACATGCATCGTTCTATTGGCACTCAGGTTCGTTTTTTTCTGAGGCGTATGAATGCATAGTATGGACAAACTTTGTTTTTGGTAGTTCGGGTGATAAGAAATCAATGGGTGTAATTTGGCTAGGATGTTTTCATCGTGGCACGCCACCTCGTATGTTTTTCTGCACGTGCTGTTTGTACGGTGAAAGTAACGCATGTTTTCAGGACTTTGATTTAGTAAGCTTGGATTTCTTTCAAAAACTTTAAGTGACGTGGTCACTCAACAGGTGGCAGAACCTTTGAGAGCAATGATAATGGGTGCACCTTTAGAAGATGCTCGTCATCTGACTCATCGTTACGAGCGCTTACGCCAAGAGGCTGAGAATCAAGTATGTTGATCAATCATTCAAAATGTCTACTATAATTACAACCATTACTTCATGAATTTTTTATACATATCTGATTAGGCGATTAATTCTTGTCTCAGCTCTAACGTCAAGATTTTAATGAGTCAGTAATGAAATTATCTGTTCATATCTTGATCATTATTGTATTATCATGATATAAGACTTCAAGTGGAAACCGCTCGCAGTTGCTGTTATGCTCCTTAGCTTGTACAGATTTCGAATTTAGAAGGCAACAACTGTATATATTTTAACCTTTTTGAGTAGGCTTTGGATGTCGGAAGAAAACAGGTCAAAAGCAAGGAGGGGAATCCTGAACAAGATCAGAAGCTTCAAGTAGCTGAACAAAAGATGGGAGAACTTTTGTCAGCTATGGCTGTACTTGGGAAGGAAGCTGCTGCTGCCATGACTTCTGTGGAAGCTCAGCAACAACGCCAAACATTGCAGCGACTGATATCCATGGTAGACTTTTTTTATAGCTTGGTTTTGCTTGAATATTTGAATAAAACCACAAGCTGATTGAGTTTCCTTGTATGAAATGGCTGAAAGGATCACTGAATCAACTCGATAGAAGAACCCGAGGAGAAAACTGTAGTGCTATGATTGACTCCTTCAGTTTCTATGATATATTTTATCCATCAAGATGTACTAGAATATTTTGTTTTGAAGAATATTTTCTGAAGCGAGGGTTTAGCATTTGTGATATAAGTATGCTACTCAATGAGTGTCAAATAAACGAGAATGTGGTCAAGTTAGTTGACTGTTGCAAGTCTGCTGCTAGTTAGAGTTTTTTTTTTTTTTTTTTTTTTTTTCATCTTAATGCGATTAAGCTGACCTGTTTGCATCCTACAGGTTCAAGCTGAACGTGCATATCACCAGCGAGCAACAGAAATTTTGGACCAGCTTCAAGAAAAGGTATGTACTTCGCTCAGTCAAATTCATTTCTGAAAGATGTGAACTTGCAAGAACAAGTGCTATTCTAGCTTTGCATAGTGCCAGGAGAGCTATGTAGTATGATTGAAGTGTACTCTAGGATCTAGGAGACGGCGTTGAATGAGAAATTGGTTTAGGTTCCTTAAAGTAGTGCTGAAGGCAGGAGTGAATGGCATCTAGGCATGCAGTAGTAGTCCAGTGTTAACACTTTAAGTTACAGATGATTACTGAGCGCCAACGCAGTGAATCAACTACACCAGCATCAAGCGACACCCAAACGCCTCCTCCATCATACGATGATGTTAAGGTCAATGGTGGATCGCAGCATGCTTCTGCGGATGTTGGCTCGAAGGCAGCGAAGTCCTTGTACTTCCTTGCTGAGGTATTTCTCAATTGCCGCTGTGCCGCGTAGTAATCTGCTTGTTATGCCGAAAATCTCTGACGTTAGGTTAAATTGTTCTTATGCTATATGAGATTATGCAGCAGCAGCAGCATAATATGACCATCAGACGAGCCTTGTGTATCGGCATGGAGTCAGCCGTGTGATTAAATTTTCTTCATATTTTGTAGGTAATTCATCCATTTGAAGCAGAACATGGAGGAGAACTAAGCTTAGCAGTTGGAGATTATGTGGTCGTTCGTCAGGTATGCGTACATGAATCGCGTTGGGGTTTCAACCAGAATAGTCTTAAAGCTGCCATGGATTATTACTACCAGACATTTCATCAATGCTAGTTATAATGCCCTCTGAAAATGTCCGACTCCAGGTGGAAACTAATAGATGTTTATGTTTGGCAGGTGTCTCCAAGTGGGTGGTCAGAAGGAGAATGTAGAGGTAAAGCAGGGTGGTTTCCATCATCCTATGTGCAGAAGAGGGAAGCCATTCCTGCAAGCAAGGTGGCTGATGCCGGACTAGCAATTTAGTCTGTCTGTAAAGCTCCATAGCACTCTGCTGATGAGTCGTAGTTGCGGTGTTTGGGGTTCAATTCCCACATTCTTTTGCTGAACACCTAGTTTAGTTTGTAGTTTGAACAAAAAGTCAACATTTTTGCTTCAGATTCAGAGATGATTAAATAGCCAATGGTAAAGCTCCGATCTGATGGATTGTTATGTATCTGAAACTCAGATTAGTTGATTTTAACCAATCTCTTTCATATTTCTGGATGCTTGTATATAAGTCCCAAATTTGCACTACTTTAGCTACTCTTTCAATGCCACGCTAGAGCAGATCCACAAAGAAGTGCCAAGTTTTAACTACTGTATGGTACTTAGTTGAACGTGTGCTCTAGAATTTTTGGCAATTATATCGTTTGACAACTTCAGGACAGAAATAAATCAATCTTCTACTGGAGATGCGAATTCAACATGTTTACTTGTTCACCAGCAATGAAGCTGAAATGGTAAACAACGTTCTCGGACAGCATACTAAAGTTGGGAACAAGAAATCGTTCTTGACCTTTATGAGTGAATGATCCCAGGAGCACACAACCTCTTACTACGTCCTGGACATCTAACATTCGAAGTTTTCCTTCTTAAGATCACACAACATTCCTGAGCAAATACTGGGATGGAAATCAAGCGCTATGACAATGTCTCTGTAACACTAACGGTTGACTCTACATTTTTCAAATAATAAATTGCTATAAAATATTGATCTCATTTTGAAATAGTTGATAACACACTTAGTCACAGCTTTTAATTCAATGTTTTTGAAAAACAAAATTCATAACGAAAGATAATACCTGCCAGAAACTTCAGTTAAATATAATTCGAAGCAATCTTTTCATGTTCTAGTTTTGATGTAACCTTCATCTTCTTCATAATTGTATACTTGAGTGAGTGTGTATATATATATATATGCATATTTTTTAGTTTTTTATTATTTACATTTTCTTTTGCAAAATTTTAAGATAAAATTCAAACTGAAGTTCAGCTTACTTTTCACAAATGTTCCATAGAAACTCTCGAAAAAATTGCTCAATTCAAATGAAGACTAAAACCAAAACCAGATTGACAAATACAGCCAGGATGCATCTAAAGCTCAAGAAAAAAAATTCAGTAACTCGCTGCAATAAGAAAAATTTCAACGGTCTCATAGAAGAGGAGACAGAGATAAGACTTACAACATCACAACACTTCCAAAAGAGTGTGCTTTAACCCATGTTATAATGGATCCCGATATTTAGTGCGAACAGGCAGTCTGCCCATGTCATTCGGCAAATCTGCACAGGTCTAACACATCTACCATAACTCAGACATCCGTCTTTCAGCCTAAAAGCTTCGCAATGTCGCCCTCCACTGTCACACTCAACAGTCCCTCCTTGTCCACCGAAGCCCTCCGGCACACCTCACCCAGCTGCGCCTCGTTCTCCTTCAACTTGTTCACCACAGCCTTCAACACATCCTTCTGTAAAAACTCGTCCTCCATCTTCGCAGCAGCTTCCTGCATCAACCGAACCTCCGACGCTTCCGACAAAATCATACCTGCAATCATGCCTCCAAACTGCTTCGGGGCCAATGGCGCGTCCATCGCCATGTCCTCAAGCCCCTCCGCCACCATCACCACACCTCCCCGCAAGTCCCCGCTCGAAATAACTCCCTTCGACTGCAAGTGCACCAACAGTTTCAGCACCAACCCGCATTCCTTCTCTCGCATCTCCAGCGCTGTCGAAATCGCGATCCTCACAAACTCCGGATGGAAACTGGGATTCTTCAGCTCTTGCACGCAAAGCAGTGCCTCGTTCAGATCCACGATAGAAAAGTACTCCTTCAGCAGCGACTCCGACTTCTTCGTCAGGTCTGCAGACGGAGGCCCAGCTGCTGCCACAGGTGCTTGAGCCGCAGGTGCTGGACGTGCTACTTCCTTCACTGGCTCCGACACCTTCGCTGCCTCCATCGTTGGCTTCGCGGGTGCATTACCAAGCAATGCACTTGGTTTGCCCATGAAACCAAATCCACCACTGCCCTGTGGAAGAACCCTGGCACCCATAGAGCTCGACCGCATCGATGGAGAACCATATCGCCCCTGAGGACCACCCATTGCTCCCATTCCTCCACCCATCGGACCGCCCATGCCACCGAAACCCCCTGCTCCTGGCATCGGAAGAACCCCAGAGCTGTCTTTCCTGCTCCTCCTTCCCACGCTCACCGTCTCCCACCCGTCCGCCTCCAATCCTGAGCCCATGATGCTCCCCATCGTCGGAACCCCTTGCATTCCCCCTCCTGCTCCTGGCATTCCAGGCATTCCTGGCATTCCCCCTCCTGTTCCTGGCATTCCAGGCATTCCGCCTCCTGCTCCTGGCATTCCAGGCATTCCTGGCATTCCCCCTCCTGCTCCTGGCATTCCAGGCATTCCAGGCATTCCCCCTCCTGCTCCTGGCATTCCCGGCATCCCGGGCATTCCTGGCATCATCCCTCCGGCCCCTGGCATGAACCCGGGCATCGCAGCTCTCCCGTTTCGAAGTGCCATCATCCCCGGTCGTAGCCCCAATTTTGCTTCCGCATCCGCGTGAATCTCGCTGATCGTCTTCGCCTTCATCTCCTCTCGCCTCGGCACCCACTTGTTCGACCTCAGGTCCAGGATGTCGCGCACCATGAACCGGATTCGAGATGCCAGACTCCTGCTGTCCCCGATCACCCTCAGCCGGGCGAAGTACGTGTCGAACGCCACCCTCGACTTCGCACTCTCCTCCAGCTGCTTCCCCACCGTCGTGAACAGGTGGCACAGCGCCTCCACGTTCTCCTCCGCCGGTATTCCCTTCGGGTCCTGCCCCAGCAGCTCCTGGATGCAAGCGTGCACGATCTTCTCCGGCAGCATCTTCTGCTTGAACAGCTCACCAATCAGCTTGATGTTCCCCAACGTCCGCAGCTTCACCTTCTTCTCCTTCTCCGCGCGCTCCACTGCCTGATCCGCCTTCGTCATCTTCTTAATCTCCTCGCGCATCGCGTCCGCGCCCTCGAACTCCTCCTGGCACGTGTTCAGCAGCACTCGCCTGAACGTTATCGGCTTGTCCCCGGCCTGTTCGCTCGGAAACTCCGGCAGCTCCTTGCTCAACTGCTCGCACAGCCGCGCGTACATGGCGCAGAACGTCGGCTCCAACACTGCTTTGTCGAAGATCAGCGAAATCACGCCCTGCAATATCTCAGCCGAGCTGATTCCGGCCTGCATCATCTGCTCCGCCAACAAATCGTACTTCTCGGGCGTCAGCTTGTTCAAAATGCCCTTCACCGTCCGGTAAACCTTCTCCTTCTCGGACTGGGCTCCCCTTCGAGCCGACCACGGATTGGCGGCCTTGACAATTGCAGGAAGAGGCCCCGAGGGTGCGTTCTCCTGCTGACGCTGGCCTTGGGGAGAATTGAATTGGTCACGTGCACCCCGACTGTCATTCCTATCATTGAAATCGTTCCGATCATTTCTGTCGTTGCGGTGCTTAGGGTTCCTGTCCCTTTGCTGGTCTCGAGGCGAAGATCTATCCTCCTGCACTGGTGCAGGCGAAGAGAGCGGAGCTCGAGCTTTCCAATCCCTGGTATCGGGCTCAACGGCTCTAGGCGTAGGCGGCAGTGGCAAATCCCTAGGCTCTCTCCTGCTCCAGTCGTCGTCCAGACCACCGCTATTGAGCAACCCATCGATCCCTGAGTTCACTAGCTCCTCCGGTCCCTCCGTGCACGCATCCTTGAACTGCAGCAGTTCATCCCTGGTGTACCGGATCCTGTCGCGAGAGCTCCTTGAAGACCTAGCTTCAGGAGGCGTCCTGACAAACCTTGGCGCATTAGGGTTTCCCACACCTTCTTCTTGATACGCAACCCTCTGACCAGCGCTACTACTCTGCTGGCTGCCACTCAAGCTGCTCCCTCCGCCAAAAGGCCGAAACGCGACTGACCTACCCCCACCTGGTCGCAGCGACACAGACGGCGTAAGCGTCGACGTCGAGAAGGCGGTGTGTGCGGCAGCATCCATACTCATAGCTACCTAACAAATTCTATCGAATTCAAAAGCAAAACCTCTCGAAACTCTCGTCCCGTGAGTCTCCGAATGTCCTGTACCTTCCAGGCCTTCGAGCTCCGACGGCGAGGCGAGCTCCGGAGCACAGACTGCTCGAAGAAAGGATCAAGCAGCCCAGTGGTGATGGCTCTAAGGTGGCCTCTTGGACCCCGCAAGGCAAAAAGCCTTTCTCCCTGGCTTACGATGTCACTCCACGAGGAATTGTCTATCCTGCCGCGAGTTCGCACTGCACCAGGTCCCGATCCAACGGATTGGGCTTGGGCCTCCTCCGACGAATGTTTCGTGGCAACTCTGTTGACCTAATTCTCTCCCTCACCCACATTTGCTCATTTTCTTGGGCCGCTTTCACACCGCCGCATGCTGGACCTCTAAACCTCCTCAGTTCGGTGATATCAGTCCATGGCAGTGTCGATGTAAAGCATTTGAATCTGTTACTACAAATGACTCGTTTAGTTGATAAGTTCTTCGGTTACGTGCATTATGCTGAATGAATGTCTTAGTGGATTTTTTTCAAAGCTATAGAGAATGAGGATTAAAATTTGAACAACTTTTATTTATTCTTCACAGAAACAGTCATATTAAAAAATTTACAATTTCTTTTTTAAAATGACACCCAAAGTACATGTAAGTGGGATAGTGGAAAGTATCAAATCATTGAAATGAAAAAGGTCCTTCATATGTAAGATTCATGTGCTATGATTTAAACTAATAATTTCAATAAAATAAATTTAAAATCATAGTAACAAAATAAAAGCATAAAAATTTTAAAAATTGTGTATCTAGATTAAGTGAAATAATATTTTGTTTGTTTCAGTAAGAAGCTATTCATGTAAAAATCTTACTGGAGAATATTAAACAAAAAGTGTTATTAAAAATCACAAAAAAAAGAAAAAAAAGAAAAAAAAGACATTTTATTTATATAAATTTTTATAAAAGGTGGAAAGAAGATAAATTAATAATTTTTACATTCCAAAAATAAATTTTTTTAATAAATATTTTGTTAATCCAATAAATATTTACATATAAGATAAAAATAAATAATATTATATTAAACCATATCAATAAAATAAAAATATGCTTAAGTCAAATTATGTTTATTTTTGTAGATAGTTTTTTTCACCATGTATTATATCATTTTTAAATTTTTTATAATAAGATTCTATAATATTTTAATTAACTTGTAAAAGATGATAAATCTAGTAAGAAAAAAAAAACTTTATTATTAATTTTATTTTGATTTATTTTTAGATATTTATGAACTTTAATACTATATATATATATATATATATATATATATATTATAATAATAAATTATTAGGACTATTTTAATCTAAGTATACAAAATTATATAACCTTATTTTATTTTATATTAATTAAATTTATTTTAATATGATAATAAATAACCCTCAAAATGATAATTAATAACCCTCAAAATTTTATAAAAGTTTTTCATTTCGGGCTATTACACCCAATACATAAGCCTTATTTCACAAAAGTACTCAACTTTATCAAAATACTCTAAACCCTCATTCACCCGTAAGAGGGGAATTTTTTCTCTAACTTCATTAACTTATAATTCTTAATCTAACTGTTTAAATCCGTTAAAATTTCATATGAAGTATTGATGTGCTTTTAACAACTAGTACAACAAATTTCAACTACTAATTTTTTTATTGATCTTTAGATATCATAAAAACCCTAACAATAGCTTTTAACTCTTGTTTACAAACACCCATGTACAAAATTCTTCATATCTCACACACCCAATGTCCAAATGCTATGAAACTTTGATATATAGCTTCTTAGTACAAAGATTCACCTTCTTAGAACTTTTTAGACAAAAATTCATCCAGAAACTCAAAATATGGCAAAACCCATCACTATGAATAAAACAGCCTACTTACTACCTTGGAATTCAAACTGCTGTCTTTGACTCCCAATATCTCCTTCTTCAAAACTTCTATTGTAGACATTCTTCCATATTAAGTGTAGAGCTTAAAATCACCTCTCTAGCTGCACCTTGCGATCTCCAAAAGCTCTCATACAACTCCTTCAATCCTCAAAAGACTGACAGTAGGTACAAATTGCACACCTTAACTTCAAGTGCCTACTTCTTCCTCATAAAAACTCCAAATCTCTCAATTTTTACACCAAAATTGTAGTCCAAAAAACAAGCTTTCTAAGCCTAGTCTTTGATTTTTGAAATGCCTCCTTGAAGTTGCCGAAACCCTTATTCTTGTTGCAGGCAGCCTCCTCAAAGCCTATTGGGTATGACCATTGACCAATAGGAATGAAGAACTTCACCCCTTGTCTTCATTCATCCTCACTTTGTCTTCATCCTTCCATATAGGCCTCTTAGTAGTTTAATTCATCTTCTTTGGACCCCAATTGCCTCTCAAGGCTTTATATTAAATATTTAGGTTCTATATAATTTAAAAGCCATAACCAAACTAAGTAAAAATCTAAAATAAATTTTCTTACACCAACTCTCTTTAATTTGTTTTATTAATCATTTTAACACACATCTAAACTTATAAACATATTATATATTTTTAATGGATTTTACATACTGTAAGCAATTACAGTACGACAACGCTTTGTCGTATCACTATATATCACTAATAAAATTTATTATTGGTTTAAAATAAATACATATTATATGTAACTATATAGAAAATTTATATTAAGAAAGATAATAGTGCATAGCTATATAATAATAAGCTCTATGCTTCAAGACTTTACTATCATTAGAATCAACCTATTTTAGATTAAAAGATGATACTTAATTATTATGTCATAAAATGATGTGATAATTGTTGTATTATTATATGTTGCTAATAGAATTTATTGTTGGTCTAAAACAAATACCAATCATATATAGTCACATAGAAAATATATATCAAGTAAGACATTAGTGCATAGCCACACAATTGCCTCCTAGCTAAGCATTGCGCCCTTGCAATTCAGCTAGCAAAAAAAAAAAAAAAAAGTGTTGAAAACTTGGACAATTCTTTCTAATCTACTATATATAGGATATGTTGTAAAAGAAGTCCATTACTTAGACTCTTAATCAATTGAAGACTTCAACTATATCATTAATGAAGATCTAAGTTGGGAATAATAAAGTCCTATCTTTAATAACTTCCTAGCCAAGCTTCAAAATCAAGTTCTACTATTCATACTTCTACTCAAAATATCAAAATAATAAACATGTCCTTTATCCACAAACAAGACAAGTATCTCTACATATTCAAAAATATAGAACTTATTAATACTTATATCATAGACAAATCCAACGTCCTTTAGAAAAATTGGCTAATAGTGGTTGAAAATATGCCATATGTTAATCTTCTTGATACAAATTACACAATAGTATAGTGGCTATACCATGCTTTTGCTACATACAAAATATCTAAGCTCAGCTAAAATAACTATTAAATTTGGATATATAATTCTTTTAATAAATAAATGACAAGGATCACAATTCTTTCAATTGTTCTTACATTCTTATTCATCTTTGTCTTTTAAAAGAAGGATTCTATTAGACAAAATTGTCTTAATCCTTAAGATGGTCATTCTTTCTTGTATATCCATAGTTGTTAGTGCTTCATGTTGCAAATATATAAAATCACCAATCTTAAATCATTAAAGTTGTAGTTTGTAAGTCCCACTTTTAAATTTTATATACCTCAATAAATCTTTGTATTGTGATATTATGAAGTTCTCCATAGCTATTGGCATGGCCCTCTGAAAGTACTGAACTTGATTTTATAATACTTGAATATAAATTCTTGGATTATGTAAGTCATTAATTAGATCGAATTTTTCTTTAACAATTGATGGTAATATGGGCTCTATGCCATATAATAGGTGATAAGGACTAAAAGATATAAGAAATGTTTATCAACTAAATCAATAATCTGTTGCTATCCAAAGTAATTTCAAATTTTTAATATCTATAGTTGCTTGCTAATAACTTATATTTATAGAATATATGTTTGACTATCTGAACCACTATCTCTATCAATCCATCAACTTTAAGATGGTTTTTAGATATTGTATGGTGATCAATCAAAGTTTTAATATATAATTCTTTAAAAGATCTAAGAAACTCCCTTCTTTCATCTGTCAACACTTCTATAGGGACTCCAAACTAAGTAAGAATATAATCTAAGAATGTTACTATTGTTAGCTTTGAAGAATTTTGTATAAAGCCACCAATTCAAATTACATATTGAAATGCTCCACCATGATAAGTATTTATTTGAAATTCCATAGTATATTCATTAATAGTCCAATAAAATCAAAATTCTATATATAATTCAATTTCATAATTGATAAAGGCTATAATTAAGGAAATAAAGTATTGAAGCTTGATCTAATCTAATCATAAATTTTAAATCTCTTCGCATAGGTTGCTACCTCTTGTTTCATATCCATCCACCAATACTGGCCATGTAGTATTGAATACAAATGAGATATTCTAAAATATTCTAAATCTTTCATAAATTTGCTATATCAATTGAAAATTCTAGTTAAATTGAAGAATCACTTTTCATATTCTATCTTCCCACCTCCAAAATATAAGATCATCTTTCCAATATAATCTAAGCATATAATGAGCTATATAGTTTTTTTCTTGAGATATGGTATTATTTTCTTAATTCTTCATATTGTAGACAATATAAAATCCCTTGATCTTTCTACACATCCATAGTGATTCAAGATACTCTTTGATTTTAGTTTTCATCTATATCATCTTTTAAATGTAAAGAGATATGGCTAGGTTATTAGAGATAATAACTTAGCCATATCTTCCTTCTATCTAAGCCAAATAAGGTGCAACATACCACCTTCGCATTGCTTCTTGACTTGACTTATGATACCACTTAGTATCAATATTGTGTTGTAATATGGCTATAATAAAAAAGAACAAAAGAAGACATATATTATAAAAAAATTTAATTGAAGACTAAATAATAATTTTTTTAAAAAATATAGATAAAATAAAAAATAAAAAATAAAGAGGTGATAAAAAAATTTAATATTAATAATATTTTTTTAATAAAAAAGGCTTCTACTTACTTTATAGGACCATAAACAAGACAAAATAAGATAGATTAGTAAAAATACTACTATATGCATCTTAAGATTAAAATAAAGAATAGTTTCTATCAAAAATTACTTAAGAAAACCTTGGATTGATATCCAAAGAGAGCCGGTTGTGAACCATGGTCATAACTAGATCCCAAGGCGCTTATGTGCCTATGGCATATAGGAAGTTCTTTTATTGATTAAAAAGCAGGATTTGAAAGCAAACTTGATAAGATTTCTTTGAATATTGATTTTAAGGTTATTGAGTTTGTAATAACTTTGTAAGAGCTATATAAAGTTAAGATTTTATTTGTGAGAGCTATGCAAACTCAAGATTTCATTAGGATATCTTTAAATCAACTAAAGATCCTATTTTCTACATAAATAACTAAAAAGATATGAGATTTTTTTTTCATGCTTCTTCTATATATTAAATAATATTTATATATTTTTAATAAATAATACATATAGATAGAAGGCCAATATAAATATTGGTTTCAATAATTAAATATTAACTTTTATAATTAAAAAAATATTAAATCAATTAAGATAATTGCCTCCAAGACTTACTAAGATTCCATTTCTTTTCTACTAATACTATTTTCTTTCATTTAACATCTTCTAAATACATTGCTACCTCATAATTATAATTTTGGATTTCTAAATGCATTCTTTTGTCCTAAAACAACTAATGAGTCAATTTAATAACTCATATGTAGCAACTATCTAGGATGACTTACAAAACAAAAGAATCTAGAACTGACCTCTCAAAATGCTATTGAATAAATAGAGGAATTATCTACAAAAGTTTTAACAATTATTTAAAATAAGAATGAATGAATTACTACTAATCTAGAGGAATTAAAGCAGATTTTGTTCTATAGAATTAAAGAAAGAAGAGAATAAAATTAAATCTAATGTAAAAATTAATAATTATAGAAAAAGAAATTAGAGCTAAAAAATAAAAAATAAAAAGATGATATTTTCAGATTTCTCTTCAATATGAGAGGATTTTAGTATCAATCTTCTAAAACCTATATATCCATCGGATGTTAAGGTTGGTCTTTTCATGCATTAACATTAACTCATTGAGAAAGCCTATTTTTTCAACTAGATTTGAATCCAAGAAGCTTCATTAATAACTTCTCTTACGATCAATACTTTGATTCCTTTTGGATGTTTACTACATACAAAATGACAAATTTTAACACTTTATTATTTTATTTTATTTTATTTTATTTTTTAAATATTAAAAATTATGAGAATCTAATTAAAATACCTTTGTAATTTATTTGGAATTCTTTTGGTTATATAGTGAAAGATAAAATTTTATAAAAAAAAAAAAAAACTTATAAATAAACTTATTACTTCTCATGAATTCCAATCTATCCATCAAAGATTATTTAATTCACAACCTTTTTGTCAAGGCAATTCAAAGAGAAGGGATTTCAAATTTAATTGATAAAATGGATTGTATGCCATAAACCAAGGAAAATGGGGTGCCTTGAGTGGTCACCTTAAATGTAGTTTTATAAGTCCATAAGGTTGCAAGAAGCTTTGTATTCTAATCTTGTTATTGGGATAGAGAGAGTATACCTCAAGAATGCATTAGACTTTTGCTTGTCACTAATTTTTCAATCAAGTATTAAGATAGATAGAAATTCCAAGTTTATATAAAGTTGTTCCTAAAAAGGGCCATTACATCAAGTATACAAGCCTTAAGTACTCTAAAATTTCCAAAATGTGACAAAATACATTAAATCCTTTATTAACCTTGAGGGGGATTTTTCTCAAATTTCAATAGTGCATATCTTTTAATTGGACTATCTAAAAGTATTCAAATTTTATATAGCATATTGATGTACTGTTAAAAACTATTCCAACAAATTTTAACTATTGATTCATTACTAATCTTTAGATATTATTAAAATACTAATAATAGCTTCAAATTCTTATTTACAAATATCCACTTATTAAATTCTTCATATTTCACAAATTAAATATTCAAATGCTATGAAATTTTAAAATATAGCTTTTTAATATAATTATTCATCTTTTTAGAAATATTTAGATAAAAATTCGTCTGAATGCTCAAGATATGGTAGAAATCATCACTATCAATAAAATGGTCTATTTATTATATTGGAATTCAATCTATTGTCTTTGACTTCTAACATTTCTTTTTTTTATATTCCAAATATAATAATCCTTCTATATTAGATGTAGATCTTAAAATCACCTCTCCAACCACACCTCCTAATCTCTAAAAGCTCTCATACAACTCCTTATATCCTCAAAAGAGTGACAATAGGTATGATTTGTACATCTTAATTTCAAGTGCCTACTTCTCTCTAATAAAAACTCCAAATTCTTTGATTTTTATACCAAAATTATAATACATGAAACAAACTTTCTAATCTTAGCTTTTGGTTTTTGAATTTTTTCTTTGAAGTTGCCAAAATCCTTGTTTTCATCATAGATAGCTTATTCAAAGCCTATTGGACATGACCATTGATTAATGAGAATAAAGATCTTCACGTCTTACCTTTATTCATCCATACCTTGTTTTCATCCCTCCAAATAAGCCTCTTAGTAGTTTAATTTTCATCTTTGGATTCCAATCTCCTTTCAAGGCTTTATACAAAATATTTATGTCCTATATAATTTAAATATCATAATCAAAATAAATAAAAAAAACCAAAATAAAATTTCTTACACCAACTTCTTTTAATTTAATCTACTAACTATTCTAACACACATCTAGACTTATAAATATATTATGTATTTTAATTGGTTTTTACATATTATAAGTAATTACAGTATGTCACTGTTTAGAAGTTGTTATGGTTTTTTGAAGGATATTGACTAAGATTTGATTCACCCTCTCCATATGCCTATTGGTTTGAGGGCAATAAAAAGTAGTTTTCCTATAGTTAATTTTAAACCATGAAATTAAGTCTTCTATGAAGTGATAAAAGATTTAATCTTATGATTTAAAATAGAATTTTTTTTCTAATATAATCTATTTTCTATTTTTCAAATAGAATTAAAGATAAGAATATATAGAAGGATAGGCTCATTTGGAAGTTATTTCTAGTATATTTTTGACATATATCACATATTTTAATATACCTATGGACATCTTAGAATAAAATAGGCCAATAATAGCTGGCTCTAAGGATCTTCTATTCTATTAATGTTTCCAAAAAATGACTCCCATATATACTATCAAAAGATGTCAATAAAATTGTAGGAATTTTTTTTCCATCACACACTTTTTTAATATTCCATCTATTCCATGTCAATATAACTTACCACCAATTACGGCAAACTGTCTACTATTAACTCAAACCTTCTGATATTTTATTTTAGATAAATGAAAAGATAAGATTTGGATAGTTAAAACTTTGGTAATTATTTCATATCAAGTAGGAGTGGTTGAAACTTGATATGAAATAATTCCTCTCATCTATTAATATATCATTGATTAAAACTTCATCCATTTGTTCTGACAATCAAAACAAGTGATCAACTTCCATGTACATCTTTTATGGCTTATATTCTATCATATAATCAAATTCTTCTAATAGAAGCATCCACCTTGCTAGTCTATCACTTAATTGTGCCTTATTGCCAAGATATTTCATTGCCATGTGATCTAAAAAAAAAACTATTGGATTTAAGAGGAAATAGTGTCTAAATTTCTTGATAGAAAAAATCATAGTAAGGCATTCCTGTTTTGTGATAGTATAATTTCTTTCTATATAATTTAATTGCCTACTAGCAAAGGCTATGAGATAGTCCTTGTTTCTTTTTCTACTTGCTTGATACAAAGTATTTTCTATTGTCTTGGATGAAGCATCATAAAGCACATGGAAAGATAATGACTAAATTAATATTTTTAAAATATGATACGTTGTCGTGGTAGAGAGAATTTGCCTCAAGAAAGTATTGGGCTTTTGGCTGCTACTAAATACTCAACCAAGATCCAAAATAATAAAACCCTCAAATTTCTATAAAAGTCTTTATTTTAGGGCTATTACATCCAATACATAAGTCTTATTCCACAAAAGCACTCAAAATATAACAAAATACTCTAAACCCTCATTCACCCGTAGGAAGGGAATTTTTTCCAAAATTCATCAACCTATAACTCTTAATCTAATTGTTCAAATATACTAAAATTTCACATGAAGTATTGATGTGCTCTTAACAACTAGCATAACAAGTTTCAATAATTAATTGTTTATTGATCATTAGATATCGTAAAAATCCTAACAATAGTTTCAAACCTTTGTTTATAAACACCCGTATATTAAATTCTTCATATCTCACAAATCCAATGTCTAAATGTTATGAAACTTTGATATTTAGCTTCTTGGCACAAAGATTCACCTTTTTAAAACTTTTTAGATAAAAACTCGTCTAGAAATTCAAGATATGGTAAAATCCATCACTATAAACAAAATGGCCTACTTATTGCCTTGGAATTCGATCTGCTCTCTTTGACTCCTAATATCTCCTTCTTCAAAACTCTATATGTAATAATTCTTCCTCATTAGATGCAGATCTTGAAACCCCCTCTCCAATTGCACCTCTCAATCTCCAAAAGCTTACATACAACTCCTCCAATCTTCAAAAGTATGATAGTAGGTATAATTTGTACATCTTAACTTCAAGCGCCTATTTTTCTTTCATAAAAATTCCAAATTTCTCAATTTTTATACCAAAATTGTAGTCCAAAAAACAAGATTTCTAATCCTAGTTTTTGATTTTTGAATGGCCTCTTTGAAGTTGCCGAAATCTTTATTCTTGTTGCAAGCAGCCTCCTTAAAGCCTATTGGATATGACCATTGGCCAATAGGAATGAAGAACTTCATCCCTTATCTTCATTCATCCTCACTTTGTCTTCATCCTTCCAAATAGGCCTCTTAGTAGTTTAATTCTTCTTCTTTGGATCCCAATTGCCTCTGAAGGCTTTATATTAAATATTTAGGTTCTATATAATTTAAAAGCCATAACCAAACTAAGTAAAAATCTAAAATAAATTTTCTTGCACCAACCTCCTTTAATTTATTTTACTAATCATTCTAACATATATCTAAACCTATGAAAATATTATGCATTTTGAGTGGATTTTACATACTGTAAGCAATTACAGAATATCAAATGCCTCTTTGTATTTTTCATTCTACTCAAACTTCACATTTTTTTATTGAAGTCTAGTACTAAGTATGGAGATGGTAGTATAGTCATGTATTATTTCATAATACCATCCAATATTTTTTAAGGTTCTTTGTACCTCGTTTACCATTGAAGGAGATATTAATTCTATAATTATCTTGACTTTCTTTAAGTTTAGTTCTTGTCAAGGACATACTTGTCAAAACCTTCTAAAATTTTTTTAGAAGATTCATAGAACTCTCTAGAATCTCCCAGAACCTTCTAGTATCTTCTTAGTTGGTAGAAGTTGCTTGAGAAGCTTTCTAATTCAAGGAAGTTGCTTAAAAAGCTTCCTAATTGGAAGAAGTTGCTTGAGAAGCTTTCTAGGTAGGAGTATATATTGGAGTTAAGGCTGAAGAGTTCTTCAGCTTCGACAACACATCTCTTCGAGCTCTAGCTCACCTCTCTAGTATTATTTCTTATATTCATTTGATTAATCTAGTTCTTGCCAATTCTTCTTAAACTTCTTATTTAGACTTCTAGTCTATATTTTGCGTTTATGACAATTTGTCAAGATTGCCCTTCTACCAATATCAGAGCTTAGTTTTTTGAGGTAGAGAGTGGACTATCCCTCTCCTTGGAGTTACTTGAGTGTTCTAAGAGTTGCCGATTATCCTCTCTTAGATTGATATTGATTTCTTCTTCTTTACTTAGTATGGCTAGTAGAAAAGACGTTAACATAGTAGAATCTTTGGAGTCAAAGTTAGATGTGATTATCAATGCCTTTAACACTCTAGCGGTTAGAACTGCTGAATTTGAAGGAAATTTTGCTAAGCTCTCTAAAGCTACAAGAGTGGGAGTGACTCAGACTACAGTACAATCACCTCTAGTTAGTGAAGTACTGCCATCTATATCTCAACGTGAGAATTTGATTACACTGCAATACAAAGAGCCTCGAGTCAGTCTCTCACAGAAGTTTGATGGTACCTGATCAAAATTTTGTGGTTTTATAAATCAAGTTTCATTGGTAATATTCTTGCAACCGAAATGCTATTCAACCAAGGAATCGCAAGTTGGATTAGTGGGACCATTGCTTACTAGACAAGTTTTGTCTTGGTTTGCCCCCTTATTTGAAAAAAGATCTTCTATCTTAAGTAATTTTGAGACCTTTTTAGAAGCATTCGAGGAGGCATTTGGAGAGCATGATAAGGCTTGGTGGACAACCACCAAGATTTGTTCCTTGCGAGAAGCGCTAGTGAGTTTTATTGGAGACTCAAAGATGACATGAAGGACTTATTGCTATCTCTATCCGACCCTTAAACACTCATCGAAGCAATCAGCCAAGCGATGAAGTGTCACAATTGGCTTTTTCAACGACGTCAAGACCATTATTCTAGAGCTATATGGTATCCACAAGGAAATTAGTTCTACTCGACTGCTCCTATCAAGAGTATAGAAGCTCAATCTAAAATAAAAGACATGCAAATCAATACGGTACGTTTCAAGTCCCTCACAATTGAAGAAAAGAAGTGACAATTTGAGTAAAACTTATGCTTATATTGTGGAGAGATAGGCCATAAAGCCGGGAATTATCCTAAAAAATAGACGCCTCAAACAACAAGACTCAAGAGCACGAGTGAGTAGGAAAATAAGGACGCCTAGCTACAATAGGGACAGTGGACTTGGACATCTCAACACCCCAAATTAATCAAGGTCCCTTTCTCTCAGCTCAACTTTCTCATTGCTTTATAATACCTTTATTTCTTGGTATTCAAAAACTACAAACCAATGCTCTACTAGACTCAAGAGCATTTGCTTGCTTTTTAGATGAAGAGTTTGCCAAGCTTCACAAATTTCTTCTTGTGAAGAAACCAAAGCCTGTCCATGTAGAAGTCATAGATGGCCAATCTTTGTCTTCTAGCAATGTTACTCATGAAATTAAACCGTTGAAGGTACATCTTGAAAATCATGAAAATAACATTGTGTTTAATATTATCAAGATCCCTTTATGTCTAGTAATTTTGGGGCTATTCTAGCTTGATAAATATAATCCATTGATAGATTAGAGGTTGCGGAAAGTAACATTTTCAACAAAATCCTTGAAGGTTGAACCTGCCAAGATAATGTCTAGAAATAAATCTTTGTTCATAGGTGCCAAGGCCTTCATAAAAGAAACCAAGCATAATACACCTCTTGTTATCTTAACAACGTCAACTTGAAAAGATGTAACTCCAACTTTCATTATTCCAGAGCAGTATGAAGAATTCAAAGATGTCTTTGAGAAGAAGAATATTGATATGCTACTAGAGCATCGACCGTACAATTGTGCTATAGATCTCTAAAAGGGAGCACAACCACCATTTGGCCCAATCTATAATTTATTACAAGACAAGCTCTCAGCATTGAAGGATTACATTGAAGAGAATCTTGCAAAGAATTTTATTTGGCATTCTTAATCTCCAATAAGTGCACCTATCCTCTTTGTGAAGAAGAAAGATGGCTCATTACGAATGTGCGTGGATTATAGAGGCTTGAACAAGATCACCGTGAAGAATCGATATCCATTACTACTAATATCCGGACTCTTGAAGCAACTTGGTGAAGCCAAAATATATACCAAGATACATCTTTGTGGAGCTTATAATCTTGTATGAGTAAAGGCAGGAGATGAATGGAAGATAGCATTTTGGACAAGGTATGGACATTTTAAATATAATGTCATGCTTTTTGGATTGACCAATGCACCAACTATATTTCAATATTTGATGAATGATATTTTTTTAGAGTATTTAGACAAATTTGTTGTTTGTTACCTCGATGACATTTTGATCTATTCTAAGAATGTTCAAGAATATGAGGGTTATATGAAGTTGGTGTTACAAAATCTTTGGGATGCGAGATTATATGCCAAATTAGAAAAATGCGTATTCCATTAATCCAAGGTGGAATTTCTTGATTATATTATATTAGATGAAGGATTGTTGATGGATTAGAAGAAGGTTCAAGCAATAACGGATTACGCAGTACCAAAGACGATACGGGACGTGCAATGTTTTCTTGGGTTTGCCAATTTCTATCGTTTTTTTATCAAAATTTACTCACAAATTGCAACCCTATTAACGCGGTTGACATCAAAGGACAAATTCAAGTAGAGTACCTAAGCACAAGAGGCTTTTGAAGACTTAAAGTTGGCATTTATGACAGCTCCTATCTTTGTACATCCCGACTTTACAAAGGCCTTCTATTTGGAAATAGATGCTTTTGACTTTGCGCTAAGAATTGTATTATCACAAATAGAGAAGGATGATAAATTTCACCTAGTTGCGTTTTATTCGAGGAAGTTTTTGGCAATAGAAATCAATTATTAAATTCACAATAAAGAACTGCTTGCAATAGTTGATTTATGCTTGCAATATTTGTTTTATGCAGAAAGATAATTTCTGGTGAAGAAACAACAAGATTGTTTATTGACAGTATATATCAATATCATGGTTTACAAAATGACATTATTTCAGATTGAGGGCCTCAATTTATATTGAAGTTTTGGAGGTCGCTTTTTGACATACTGAGGGTAGATATCAAACTCTCTTCTGCCTTCTATCCTCAAATCAATGGTCAAACAGAGCGAGTTAACGAAGTCTTGGAGCAATATCTACGATGTGCAATCAACTATCAATAAGATGATTGGACTACATATCTACCATTAGCGGAGTTTACGTACAATAATTTGATCTATGCTTCAACTCAACAAACATATTTCTTTGCAAATTATGGATATCATCCAAAGATGTCTTTGAAAAAAAGAATATTGATATGCTACTAGAGCATCAACCGTACAATTGTGCTATAGATCTCTAAAAGGGAGCACAACCACCATTTGGCCCAATCTATAATTTATCACAAGACGAGCTCTCAACATTGAAGAATTACATTAAAGAGAATCTTGTAAAGAATTTTATTTGGCATTCTTAATCTCCAATAAGTGCACCTATCCTCTTTGTGAAGAAGAAAGATGGCTCATTACGAATGTGCGTGGATTATCGAAGCTTCAACAAGATCACCGTGAAGAATCGATATCCATTACTACTAATATCCGGACTCTTGAAGCAACTTGGTGAAGCCAAAATATACACTAAGATACATCTTTGTGGAGCTTATAATCTTGTATGAATAAAGGCAGGAGATGAATAGAAGATAGCGTTTTCGATGAGAAATGGACATTTTGAATATAATGTCATGCTTTTTGGATTGACCAATGCACCAACTATATTTCAATATTTGATGAATGATATTTTTTTAGAGTATTTAGATAAATTTGTTGTTTGTTACCTCGATGACATTTTGATCTATTCCAAGAATATTCAAGAACATGAGGATCATATGAAGTTGGTGTTACAAAAACTTTGGGATGCGGAATTATATGCCAAGTTAGAAAAATGTGTATTCCATCAACTCAAGGTGGAATTTTTTGATTATATTATTTTGGATAAAAGATTGTTGATGGATCAGAAGAAGGTTCAAGCAATAATGGATTGGGCAGTACCAAAGATGGTATGGGATGTGCAATATTTTCTTGAATTTGCCAACTTCTATCGCATTTTCATCAAGAATTACTCACAAATCATAGCCCCATTAACACGGTTGACATCAAAGGACAAGCTCGAGTGGAGTACCTAAACACAAGAGGCTTTTCAAGAATTAAAGTCAATATTTATGACAGCTCCTATCTTGGTACATCCCGACTTTATAAAGGCCTTCTATTTGGAAACAGATGGTTCTAACTTTGCGCTAAAAGCTGTATTATCACAAATGGGGAAGAATGATAAATTTCACCCAATTGCATTCTACTCAAGGAAGTTTTTGGCAACAAAAATCAATTATGAAATTTATGATAAGGAGCTGCTTGCGATAGTTGATTCTTTCGAAGAATGGCATCATTTATTAGAAGGTGCTGCACATTCAGTGACTATATATATAGATCACAAGAATTTGGAATATTTCACAACAGCTCAAGTTTTGAATCATCACCAAGCTTGGTAGAATATATCATTATCCCGATTCGACTTCATCATCACATATCGGCTAGGAAGGCAGTAAGGACTATTGGATGCGTTATTGAAGAGATCATATCTAGTGCCTAAGGCTGGAGATGCAACATTTGATCAGCAGTGTATAACTTTGCTACAACCACAACGGTTTTGTCTCCGCTCCACCTCCATGATCATGCTAATTGATGCTGATTTTTTAGAATAAGTCCGTAGAGCATCAGCTATGGACTCATTAGTCTCGAATGTGAAGCATCGCTTTGACAAAGACAAGTTCAAGATTGGAGATGGATTATTATATTTTGAAGATTGAATATACATTTCGAAAGGACCAATTTGACTTCGTATTCTTCAATCTCGAAATGACTTCCCGGTAGTAGGTCACTTTGGATTCAATAAAACAATGGAGCTTATTTCTCCAAACTTTTGGTGGCATCAAATGTGGAAGGTAGTGAAGAACTTTGTACTATCATGTGACCTTTGTTTAAGATCAAAGAATCGTCAATATCACCCTTACGGGCTTTTATAATCTCTACCAATTCCAAAGTGACCATGGTCTTCAATATCTATAGACTTCATCATAGATTTGCCATCTTCTGTAATATTTGATGCTATCTACATGGTGGTAGATCGGTTTATGAAGATGGCACATTTTGTTCCATGCAGAAAGACAACTTCTGGTGAAGAAACAACAAAGATTATTTATTGACAATATATATCAATATCATGGTTTACTAGATGACATTATTTTAGATCGAGGGCCTCAATTTATATCAAAATTTTGGAGGTTGCTTTTTGACATATTGAGGGTAGATATCAAATTCTCTTCTACCTTCCATCCTCAAATCGATGGTTAAATAGAGCGAGTCAACTAAGTCTTGAAGCAATATCTATGATGTGCTATCAACTATCAACAAGACAATTGGACTACATATCTACTATTAGCGGAATTTGCGTACAACAATTCAATCCATGCTTCAATCTAACAAACACATTTCTTTACAAATTATGGTTATTATCCAAAATTCAATTTGTTGGATAAATCCAAAGATGAAAACCCAACACTTGAAGATCTTGCAAAGCATTTAATGGAGATCTAGACCACCTTGAAGCTTCAATTATAGGTAGCTTAAGACTCGTACAAAACTTTTGCATACAAATTTTGGAAGGATTCTCTTGCTTTTCAAATTAGAGATAAGGTTTGGCTCTTGTGACAAAACATCAAGACTATTTGACCTTGCGATAAGTTAGATTATAGGAGGTTGGAACCATTCTATATTTAAGAGCAAATCAATCCGGTAGCTTATTAGTTGAAACTACCCACATCCATGAAGGTACATCCAATCTTTCATGTTTTTCTTCTAGAAGCTTTTAGCAAATCAACTTTATCAGAATAGATACAGCCACTACCACCTTATGTTGAAATCGAGGACCACGTGGAATATGAAGTAGAACAAATCTTTGATTCAAAATAGAGATGAAAAAAATTGGAGTATTTAATTCACTGGCGTGGCTATGATATAAATGAGTGGACTTGGGAGCCACCAAAAAATATAACAAATGGGGCCCAAAAGGTATAAAAATTTCATCAACGATATCGTAATAACCTAAAAATCAGCCACTAATGAAAAGTGAAGATGAAGTCTTTTCCAAATGAATGTATATAAATACGATCCAGGTCTCATCAAAATATAATTTGTTACATTTTTCTTTCTTGTAATATCAAAATATCTAATCTCAGGGTGTATTTAGATATGACTAGTGAAAATGAGGATATTGCACTAGTGATGCCATCTCAACTGAGTAACTCATGGTGTCAATCTTGAGATGAAGAATTAGAAGAATCAAGAAGACATCGAAGAATACCAAGTAGCAGGACACTCGTGATTGTTTTTGAAGCTGAACCAGTTCATAAAGGTAGTAACGAAAAGATATTTTCAGGCTGCTTCCACAATGAAGATATAGAAGTTCAAGCATGATCTCAAGTAAAAGGTGTTGGTCATTACCGGTGGCTATAAGGACCCATGAATCGTCTGCCTTATGAACGACAATTAGAGTGTATTGTAGAGACTATACGCCAAATCTTTGATTTCTTGCGTTTGTGAACATACATCTCAAATGGCTTCTTGGAGACCTCAAAGCTAGAAGAGGGGTTGATGTCAAGGATATGTTTGTTAGAACCTTCTAGAATATTTTAGAAGGTACTTAGAACTCTCTAGAATCTTTTAAAATATTCTAATATCTTCCTAATTGATAGAAGTTACTTGAGAAGCTTTTTAGTTGGTAGAAGTTGCTTGAGAAGCTGCTTAAAAAGCTTCCTAATCGCTAGAAGTTGATCAAGAAGCTTCTTGAATAAGTGTTTATATTAGAGTCAAGGTTGAAGAGTTCTTCAGTCTCAACAATACATCTCTTGGAACTCTAGCTCACATCTCTAGTATTGTTCTTGTACTCATCTAATTAATCTAATTCTTGCCAATTCCTCTTGAATTTCTTGTTTAGACTTTTAGTCTATATTTTGCATCGGTCACACTTATTAGGATCACACAATTAACTATTTTTAATTAGCAAAGTTTAATGAACATGTAAATGCTCTAAAACGACCCTGTTCTCTTCATCTTCTTACTACTATGCAGTCAAAAATAAACTTTTATAACACTGTCTCCTATAATTCTTCTATTATAATTTCTTATCTTCTTCCAATTTTATAACATCAAGCAATATTGCATTGTCTTAATAGACTGTATACAATCGCTTTACATTCCAATAATTGAAAATAATTTTTTACTAAGAATCCATTCTAAGATTTATCATCTCTCCAATATTTTTTTTTATTGCTAAACTCTCATAGCCAATACGGCACAACATTCTCATTTACAATCAAATTATATTGATATTTTTAGTCTTTGATTTCTAATCTACCACATCAAATTTAAAAATCAAACAACTTTAATTTCTTGCTCATCCATATATAAATTGAATTTTTTGTTTCATTATTGTACTTCTCAGTTTATATAATATACTCAATCAAAATGTATTCCAAATTTTTTATTATAGTCTTGACACAAAAGAAAACAAAAAAAAGATGTAGCACTATGACTCCGGCTCTCGAGTCTCACAATTGGGCTCCAATTTCTTCTTTTCTATTCTCTTTATAATAAAAATCGAGATACCAACCGTTATCATTCCTGCCCTAATGACTTTTTCAACTAATTTTTCTATTTTTTCATCTATATTGGCCAACTAATAAATTAATCATTTAATTTATTAATATTTAATCCTTATTCTACCACCAAAATTATTTATTTATTCTATAGCTACCATGTGAAAAAATTATATATATATATATATATATATATATTTAATATATAATTTTTTATATAATTAAGTAAAAGCTATAATAATAGATTTTATTGATTATAGGATGTAATTAGATTGCTAGTTTAGAAAAGATCCATAAAAAAAACTATTATTGAATTTTATATAATTTTTTTTTTTTTTTTTTTTTTTTTTGATAATTATTTTGAAGTTGATTTTATATTAATAATAACTTTTATAGTCACCTTTGTTAGACATTGGTGATTCTTAAGATCTTATTCACTTCTTTTATTTGGTATTTAGAACACATATTATATAAATCTTATAAGAAAAGAAATTAAAAAGGGATTTTTAATATAAAAGGGGTTAATTAGGCCATCTATGTGAATAAATAGAAATAGATGATAGAAGTCTCTATTCCTATTGGCCAAAAATTTCCATTGGGCTTCAAGGAGGCTGTCTAAGGGTTTATTAGGGATTAGGGTTTGTATTTTGAAAGAAGTCAAACATCAAAGGCTAGGATCAGCAAGTTTGGATTTTTGGATAGGATTTTGGTGCAAATTTTGTGTAATTTAGACCTTTTATGAAAGAGATATAGGCGCTCTAAGTTAAGGTATCAAAATTGTATCTACTATCATTCTTTTGAGCATAACACATGCGTACGTAGAGAAATAGAAGATCAATGACTAGAATTAGAAAAAGCACTTTTTTGGCTACACTTTTCATATATGGCTTGATAAAATCCAAGCTGAAATAAAAGAGATATATAGAGTTGAAGTCAGTGCTTGTAAGCTAAGGGCAGTAAATAACCCTGCTTGACTAATGGTTATGTTTTGAGTTATATCTTAGGCAATTCGATAGATTTTGGCTCAAACTTTTTAAAAATATATATGCTTATGTCACAAGACTATGTGCAAAAATTTTGTGATATTAAAATTTTGGATTTGTGAGATATGAAGAAAATAGTGCTTAGATATCTCTAAGCTAGGGTTTTAAGTGTCTGCTATAATTTTTGAGATATTAGACAATCAAAAAACGAATTTATTGTTGATTCTTTTATTTAAGAATTTTATCTACACTTTAGAGAAATTTTTATAGAAACTAAGCAAATAGATTATGAGTTATTAAACTCTAAAGTTTAGAAAGAAATAAGTCCTTGCAGATGAATAAGGTTTTGAAAGGTTTTGTGGCAATTTGAATTTTTTTATATAATCCTACTTAATTACAAAAGATTTTATTAATAAAAATTATCTTTTATAATATCTTTATATTATTTATCTTTTTTATTAAGAACAAATCACTTATTAGACTCTTGCCAACAAGCTTCAAGTAAATTCTCCACAGCTGGATATCAAATGTATTCTTAGATAGAAGATCACACCACATGACAATATTGTCACACTATAATTGCTTACAGTATATAAAATCCATTCAAAATGCATAATATGTTTATAGGTTTAAATATGTGTTAGAATGGTTAGTAAAGTAAATTAGAAGGGATTGGTGTAAGAAAATTTATTTTAGATTTTTACTTAGTTTGATTATGGAATTTAAATTACATATATCTAAATGTTTAGTATGAAGCCTTGAAGGTGGGAGCCTAAGGATGAAAATTTAAGCTAGTAGGAGGCTAATTGGGAGGGATGAAATCAAGGCATGGTCGGATGAAGGCAAGAAATAGAGAACTTCATCCCTATTGGTCGAATACCATACCCAATGGGCTTTGAGGAGGCTGCCTACAACCTTAATAAGGATTTCAGCAACTTCAAGGGGGCCATTTAAAAATCAGAGACTAGGATTAGAAATCTTGTTTTTTAGCCTATAATTTTGGTATAAAAATTGAGGAATTTGGAATTTTAATGAGAGAGGAGTAGGCGCTTAAAGTTAGGGTATACAAATTGTACCTAATATCACTCTTTTGAAGATTGAAGGAGTTGTATGAAAGCTTTTGGAGATTGAGAGGTGCAACTAGAGAGGTGATTTCAAGTTCTACACTTGATGTAGAAGGATTACTACAATTGTAATTCTAAAGAAGGAGATATTGGGAGTCAAAGATAGCAGATCAAATTCCAAGGTAGTAAGTAGACCATTTAGTTGATAGTGATGGGATTTGCCATATCTTGAGTTTCTGGATGAATTTTTATTTCAAACTTTTTAAGAAGGTATATGATTATGCTAGAAAGCTATATATCAAAGTTTTATAGCATTTGAACTTTTAGATTGTGAGATATAATGAATTTAGTACACAAGTGTTTGTAAACAAGGGTTTGAAGCTATTGCTAGGATTTTGGTGATATTTAAAGATCAGTAATGAATCAATGGTTGAAATTTATGGTGGTAGTTGTAAAGAATACATGAGTACTTCATGTAAGTTTGGAGTGGATTTAGACAGTTGGATTAAAAGCTATGGATTATTGAAGTTTAAGAAAAATTCCCTTTTTACGGGGGAATGAGGATTTTAGAGCATTTGTTAAGTTTTGAGTGGTCTTATGAAATAAGGCTTATGTATTGGATGCAATAGCCCTATGAAGAAATATTTTATATAAATTTGGAGGTTTTTTTATACTTGGATCTTAGTTGAGTAATTAGTGGCAGCCAAAAGCCCAGCGCTTTCTTGAGGCAAATTCTCTCTACCACGACAACGTCAAGGGGCATGCTCTCCATGAATCTGTACATAGAATTTTAGGCAATTAGCATGTGACTTCAATTGGAATGAAGAAGCGCTAATAAGCCAATTTTATTAGAGATTAAGAAATGATTTAAAAGATTTGTTATTGCTGCTTCTGGATCCACAATCGCTCAATGAAGCCATTAGCTAAGCCGTAAAATGTGATAACCAATTATTTCAATGTCAACAAGATCAATGTTCATAGGCTTCAATAAGACAACACACAATCCGATATATCCCTACTATATTAACAAGCATTTTGAATTCACACTTAAAAGTAAAAGATATGCAACTTGATATAATACGATTTAAACCTCTTAGTCTACAAAAAAAAATATATATATATATATATCAGATGGAAGAAGGTCTATGCTTGTATTCTAGCAAGGAAGGCCACAAGATTGGCAATTGTCTAAAAAAATAAAATCGACACATTATCAAAACCAGAAATATAATTGTTTTGAAAAACGACAATATTCAGTCATAAGAGGGACCATGTGGCTGGACAATCCAACATTACAAAATTATTTAGGTTCACTTCTTTCTGCTCAACTTACTTATTGCTTTATGATCCTTTTATACTTTGGCCCTCTAAAGCTTTAGACAACTATTTTATTAGATTTGAAGGTATTTGCTTATTTCATAGATGAGACATTTACTAAGCTTTATAAAATTCTTCTAATACAAAAATCCAAACCTATTCATGTAGAAGTAATAGATAGACGATTCTTATCTTTTAATAATATCATCCATAAAACCACGCCTATAGAAGTTTTATTCAAAGATCATAGAAGCTAGATTGTATTTAACATTATTAGGATTGCTTTAAATCCTATCATTTTTATATTATCTTGGTTGAAAAAGCATAATCTATTTATAGATTAGAGGTCACAAAGAATAACATTTCTGATAAAAATTCTTGTAAATTTTTTTTGTAAAAAGCCACAAATTGATAAATTTTTATTTATTAGAATAAGGGCTTTTATAAAATCAGTCAAAGAAAGTATATTGTTTGTTATTTATATAATACTAATTAAAGAAGATATGACTTCATCAATAAGTATTCCAAAGTAATATAATAAATTTCAAGATATTTTTCAAAAGAAGAATGTTGATGTATTCTTGGAACACCTACCATATGATTGTGCTATAGATCATCAAGAAAGAATGTAACTCCATTTTGGTCTAATCTATAATCTTTCTTAAAATGAGCTTTTAATATTGAAGGATAATATTGATGAAAATCTTGCAAAAAACTTCATGAAGCATTCAAAGTCTCCAATAATTGCACTTATATTTTTTGTGAAGAAGAAAGATGGTTCTTTACATATGTGTGTTGATTATTGAAGATTGAATAAGATGACGGTGAAGAATTGTTATCCAATATTGTTAATCTTAAGACTTTTGGAACAACTTAATCAAGCCAAGATCTATACTAAAATAGATCTTTGTAAAGCATACAAGCTAGTATGGATCAAAGAGGGAGATGAATAGAAGAGCGCATTTTGGATAAGATATGGACATTTTAAATATAATGTCATGTCTTTTGGACTAAAAAATGCATCCGCTATCTTTGAGCATTTAATAAATCATATCTTTTAAGAGTACTTGGACAAATTTGTGGTGATCTATCTTGATGACATCTTCATCTAATCAAAAAATTTGGAAGAACATGAGAGGCATGTCAAGTTGGTATTACAAAAGCTATGAGATATAGGTTAATATGTCAAACCAAAAAAATATGTATTTCATCAACCTAAGATGGAATTTTTGGGATACATTGTATCTATTGAAGGTTTGATGATAGATCCCAAGAAAGTAGAGGTGGTTATGCAATGGGCTAATTTATAAATTGTGAAAGATATATAATATTTTCATAGATTTGTTATCTTCTATTGAGTCTTCATCAAAAATTACTCTCAAGTTGCTACCCTTTTTATTCAATTGATATATAAGGACAAGTTAAAATGAGGGCCTCAAGTGGAGAAGGCATTCCAAGACCTCAAGACAACATTTACTACAATCCCAATATTGGTGCATCTAGACTTTACAAAGGTATTCTATATGGAAACTAATGCTTTGGATTTTGCATTAGAGATTGTACTTTCACAAATGGATA
This sequence comes from Physcomitrellopsis africana, assembly GCA_036785485.1. NCBI lineage: Eukaryota > Viridiplantae > Streptophyta > Bryopsida > Funariales > Funariaceae > Physcomitrellopsis > Physcomitrellopsis africana. The sequence goes on along the minus strand of JAWRVF010000134.1, from coordinate 171,954 downwards.
TAGATGATAAATTCCATCCTGTTGCATTACATTGTCAAAAAAAATTTGTTACCAAAATTAATTATGAAATCCATAATAAAAAAACTTTTTGCTATTGCAGATTCTTTTCAAGAATGGCATTATTTTCTTGAAGGAGCAATGCATCTTGTGACCATATATATAGATCACAAGAACTTAAAATATTTTATGTCAGCTTGGATTCTTAATCACCACCAAATTTGATGGAATATGCTGCTATTTTGATTTAATTTTGTTATCATTTATAAACCTAGGAAGCAATAAGGATTGTTTGATGCTCTATTGAGGAGATCATATCTTATACCAAAGGTAGGAGAGACAGCATTTCATCAACAATATACAGCTTTGTTGAAATTGGAGCAATTTTGTCTTTGGACTACTATTACAACAATGCGTATTGATTCTAGTTTCTTTAATGAAGTGCATGTTGTAACAACTAATAATACTTAAATCCTTAATGTCAAGCATCACTTGAAAGAAAATATTTGATAACTTCAAACTTTAAAAAGACCTTCTATACTTTGAAGAATATTTATATATCCTAAAAAGACCAATACAACTTCACGTTCTTCAATCTTGCCATGACTTTCCAACTATGGATCATTTTGGATTTAACAAGACCTTGGAACTTATTTTCCAAGATATTTTGTGATTTCAAATATAGAAGGCAATGAAGAACTTTGTGCTCTTTTGCGATATCTATTCAAGGTTTAAAAATCCTCGACATTATTTTTATAGATTTTTATAATCCTTACTTATATCAAGATAGTCATGGTCTTCTATCTTGATGGATTTCATCATAGATCTACTGCCATCAAATTTATTGGACAACATTCTTGTGGTGGTTGATCAACTCATAAAGATAGCTTATTTTATTCTTTATAAGAAGATTTCTTTTAGTAAAGAAACAATAAGGCTCTTATTTAACAATATATATTTATATTATGGCCTATCAGATGATATCATATTTGATCAAGGGCCCCAATTTATATCTAAGTTCTTGAAATGTCTTTTTGAAATATTGAAGGTAGATATTAAAAAAAAATTGGCTTTCTATCCTCAAATTAATGGCCAAATAAAATAAATTAATCAAATTTTGGAGCAATATCTATGATATAGTATTAACTATCAATAAAATAATTGGATCTTGTATCTACCATTAGCGGAGTTGGCATATAATAATATTATTCATACCTCAATTCAACAAATACTATTTTATTCTAATTATGGATATCATCTGAAGCTTAATCTATAGAGTATGCCAAAGAATAACAATCCAACACCTGAAGGATTTACAAAGCATCTATCGCAACACCAAACAACCTTGAAGCTTCAATTAGAAGTAGCTCAAGATACTTACAAGGCATTTGCAGATAAATTCAAGAATCAACTACTTACTTTTTATATTGGAGATAAGGTATGGCTTCTTTGACAAAACATCAAGACTAAATAGCCATGTAATAAATTAGACTATTGAAGGTTGGGACCATTTTTTATCTAGAAGCAAATCAATCCATGGCATATCGCTTAAAATTACCATCTATTATGAAGGTACATCCAATTTTTCATGTCTCTCTTTTAAAACCTTATAGAGAATTGCATATTTCGAGAAGAGTATAATAATATCTGCCTAGTATCAAAATTGAAGACCATAAAGAATACAAGATTGAAAAGGTATTTAATTCACGGCGAAGGTGGAAAAAATTAGAATATCTTATTCAATAGCAGAGCTATGATATTAATGAGCATACATGGGAACCGGTGTCGTATAATAATATGACCATTAGGTGAAAGAAGAAAGAAGTGGTTATATTATAGAAAAGCTCAAATGAGAATATTTAAAAAAATTATCTTAAAAAAATAAATGATAGAGAAGGAGTTAGAAAAAAAATCAAAAGGTGTTAATGTTGCTTTTTACAAAAGTGATTTCTAATTGCTTTGTATCACCATAAATAAGACTAATAAAGTAGATTAGAAAAATAAACAATATAGGCATCTTTAGAAAGGAATTGAAAATAGGTTTTAAAAAAATTTACTAAAAAAATCTCAAAATAAATACCCAGAGAGGACCAGTTATGAGACAAGGTTGACATAGGCACAAAACCATGAGCCTATAGTGGGTTGAAAGCTTTTTGGCACATCAAAGAGCAGAATTAGAAGGCAAAGTTGAGAGATTTTGTATAAGATTTGATTGGGAGTGATTTGAATCAAAACTAATTTTATAAGAGCTTTGCAAAGTTAGGGTTGTTTTGGGCGACTTTGGATTTTGAGAAATAAAATAGGGTTTATACTTTGAGCAATTACAAAAGTTTTATAGTAGATCTACAGCTAAATTTTTGTAAATTGGTTGGTATTATTGTTGTCAATGTGTGTTATAATTTTGAATTTAATCTAATGATTTAATTATAAGTAATTGAAGTCTAAATATGTTAAGGTCTCGGGAATTGGATTTTGAGGGTTAGTTAGGATTTCACAGATTTTGAACAATTTGCCAATTGGATTTGAGTGAAATTTGTGTTTGTAGATAGAAGATTTAATTTTCTATACATATATTAAATTTAAAAGCAATTAAATGGTAAAATAAGAGGTTTAGATACTAGAATATTAGCATCAAGATTGGAGAAGAAGGCCAGCCAACACTTGAGTAGATTTATAGATTTTTCTTCTTTTTGGTAAGTTAGATCTTCTTCAAACTTGATGGATTTGTTATCAGCTTAGTTATTAAGATGTGTGTAAAGTTTCAATCAAGATCAATAGTTTATTTGGTAGTTATTGAGGTTTTAAAATTGCCTTAGGAATTGATTAGAATTAGATTAGGATTTAGGGTTTGGATTTAGGGTTTAATGTTTGATTAGAATTTGATTAGGATTTAGAATTTGGATTTAGGATTTAGGATTTAGTATTTTATTAGGATTTTATTAGAATTTTATTAGAATTTAGGATTTGAATTTAGAGTTTAATGTTTGATTAGGATTTCATTAGGATTTCATTAGGATTAGAATTTGACTAGGATTTGATTAAGATTAGGATTTGATTTCGGTTTTGATTTAGAATTTCATATAGGTTTAATTTAGGATTTAACCAAGGTTTGACTTTAGATTTGATTAGGATTTGACTTAGGATTTGACCAAGATTTGATTTAAGATTTGATCAAGATTTGACTTAGGATTTGACCAAGATTTGACTTAGGTTTTTAAGATTTTTATTTTTAGTATTTTCTAAAATTATTTTTTTATATATTATTTTTTTTATAATTAATGGATGATTCATTTATTCTTCTTTTTATAATTTTCTTAAGATTAGGTCAAAGCTTGATTAATATTGTTAAGGTTTAATGGAAGTAATTTAGGATTCTATTAGAGATGTTAGCATCTTGTTGTTGTGTATTTTCTTTTTATCTTCCACAACCTGGTGCCTAGAGCATTCTCAAGCAAGACTTCACGTACTACGATACCGGCCAAAAATCTCGCTAATGTGCCTCAAAAGGTATAAGAATTTCATCAATTTTATCTTTACAAATCCAAATGTATTCAATGATAACTTCTTAATAAAGATTAGATTCAAAGAGTATTCATAAGAGGAGGAGAGTCAAACTAAAGCCTCCATTAGTATGTAGTCATTTGTTCTAAGATAGAATAAAATAATAGAAGCAAATTAGTCACCATGTCAAACCTTTAAACATTGAGAAAACAAGACTTAGAAGATTCGTTTGCTACATAAGCTTTGAACAAACCAATGCAAATTTTACAACCTTCAATTCAAAAAAGTGAGGATAATATATTTCAATGTCAAGTATGGCCTCAATTAGAGCCATTAGAAGTAAGATCCAACCATACAAGTCTTCATTCCAATACTCAAATTTTAGTGATATTGCTTAAGCTCAAAAAGATGAATCTTTTTAGTCTTGAGATCTTATTTGGAGGATGTTTTGAAAGCTACAATGAAGATTAGATCCTTCGATGGTATAAGCCAAAAAGCTCATCACAAAACTTTTTATATTTTTATTTGATTGAATTAAAAAATTTAGTGTTTTTATATTTTTTATGGTTTTTTTTTGTTGTAAGCATTTGTAGTACTCTTATCTAAATGTCTTCCAAATAATGCACTCTTAGTGTTATAGATAGATGAGAAAGATAAAAGAATCTAGATAAAAATAAAAGATAAAAGATAAATAGTAAAAGATAAAAAAATATAAAAGATAGAAATAAAAATGACAAGTAAAAAGATAAAAGATAAAAGATGAATATAAAAGTAAAAAATATGGAAAGATAAAAATTAAAAGTACAAACTTAAATTGGTGGTAAAGGTGAAACGTGAAAGTAAAAGAATACAATGCAAGACTTTCAAATAAAAAAAAAAAATACAGAAGTAGGATAATGAAGGAAAATTAATTTAAGGAGTATTTAATAATAAATATCAAGATCATTCAATAATATATTAGAAAGAAATCACAAGCAATTTTAAAAAAAAATAAAACAAAAAAATAAAAATATAATCTAGAGATGCCTCCGATCTAAGGAATAGACCGTCTTTCACTAAAACAGCTATTGTTGCCTTGTCCTTGATTGGATTTGAGTATGCTTAGACCTTCTAAAAGGATAATCTTAAGATCTATTACCATCCAAAATTTCAACTACAAACTCACTCTGCTTTGGAAGATGTTGCTCCTCAAAGTTGGTGCTTTGAATTTTTCTAATAGCAGATCTCCCTTCACTAAAATAGCTGCTATTGCCTTGTCCTTGATTGCTTATAAATAAACCTTAGTTTTTCAATACCAAACTTCAAAGCACTTCTTTTCCGACAAGTTTTACCTTCAAATTCTTCTTGACGCTCTAGATCTTGTCCTTCAAAGTCGCAACTTCAAGTCAAAGGAGTAACAAACTCCCTTATTATTAAAATAGCTAGCATTGTCTTGTCCTTACTTCAAATGGCATGTGCAATACATTTTTAAAAAGCCAACAAAAAGTCCTATCACCTCCTAAAAATTCAAGTCCTAACTCCATTCTTACTAGAAGTTATGCTTAATTAAAACACAACCTAACTAAGAAAAAAGAATCCATATTTTGGAGGAAAATTTTTCAAGGGCTTCACCACAAAAAGATGAGAAAGAGCAAGAGTGGCTACCCAAGCCTCTTTTAACCAAGTGCAAGGTGTCTTAAAGGTGGCGGCCACATCTCCACTCTTAAACTACAAATCCATAATCAAAATCAAGGGTCCAAAATGATCCTAAGCCTAAGCCCAATTTTAAGACTAAATGTACCTATAACTAAGAATAGACTATTATTTTAGCAAAATTAATACACCATGTCTTTAAAACATAATTTTATCCTAAGATTGACTATTCATATGTCCAAATCTAAGTTCAAAAGTATAGTTTCAATCAATTTACTAATTGCAAATTTTGACTATTATAATTTTATTAAAATATTTCAAGAAACTTTTATTACTACCTTCTAATCTAAATTTAGATAAATAATAATAATCTAAATAAACTCATAGTATTTTTTTCAACTAGATATATTTTAATATTGTAATTAAAATCACCAATTGCCAAACAATTTTGACTTATAACAATTATAAGTCAATAATTCTTGAAAATTATTGAAATTCATAGAATTCTAATTTTTAAAATTCTACTACTTTTCAATAAAAGATTACGCTAGTATAATTGATTCTAATTCTAGATGATCATTCTATTACTAAATTTAGATAATTATCCAAATTTCTTATTAATATATCAAATTTATTTTTTAGAATAATAAGAATATCTATTTGGCAAGATTTATCCATTTAACAAGGATTTTAGCCACCAATAAATATTAATTAGCCTAAATTTATCCTAACTACTCATTTTTAATTGATTTTGGATAAAAATGAAGAATTGAGCCTTTTTGACGGTTTATAGATGGAATATTTCAATAACGGAGGTACTAGCTCAAGGCCATAGGCAATTTCTTCAAAGACTAATTGAACCTATTGCCCAAGAATAGAAAAAAAAAATACATAGCTTTACTAATGTAATATATTCTTGATTTCTTATCTATGTAGTAAGATCAAACTTCTCTTAGAATTCATCGCTAGAAAAAGGGGTGATGTTAGCAACATATACTTTGGAGGTTCACAAAACCTTCTAGAATATTTTAGAAACTTCTTGAATTAGTGAAAGTTAGTTGAGAAGCTTCCTAGTTGGTGAAAATCGGTGGAGAAGTTTCCTAATTAATAGAAGATCTAAAGAAGCTTCCCAATTAATAGAAAGAGCTCAAGAAGCTTTCCACTTAGTAGAAGGAGTTCAAGAAGCTTCTCTAATTAGTAGAATTTTCTTGAGAAGCTTCTTAGTTTGATGGAAGCCGCTTAAAAAGCATCCTAGATAGGAATATATATAGGAATAGAGGCTAAAGAGTTCTTGAGTCTTGACAACGCATCTTTTGGAGTTCTAGCTTACATTTCTTAGTGCTATTTGTATATTCATCTATAAAATTCATTTCTTCTTGGTTTCTTCTTAAAACCTTATCCTAATTCAAATCTCTTGCTTTATATTTTTGTATCATTGATATTATTTACTACCTTGAAATTGAATTTATTATCTTTAATTTTTAATATTATCTTCTTTCAAATTCTAAATATAAAAGTTTTTTTTATGTAAGATGTAAGTCTTGAAATCACCTATTTAACCGCACCTTCCAATCTCCAAAAGCTTGTATACAGTTCCTCGTACCTTCAAAAGAATGATAGTATATCCTAAATTTGCACCTTGACTTCAAATGACTATATCTTCTTCATCCCAATTCCAAAATTTCTAATTTTTGTATATAAATTATTATCCAAAATCTAAACTTCACATTTCTTATTTTTTTCTTCTTGAATGCTACTTTTGAAATCACTTTAATCCTCAAAATACCATAGATAGCTTCTTGAAAGTCCATTGAATATAAATACTAACCAATGGAGATGAAATCCAATCAATGGAATAAAATCTTCCATCTCTTGCCTTCACCTCTCCATATCTTGCTTCCATCCCTCCAAAACTTGGTTTTATTCTTCCATTCTTTGCTTTTATCTTTCCATTCCTCTATACTTTACTTTCATTCCTCTAAATAAATTTCTTAGTAGTTTAGATTTCAATCTTTTAAGCCCCAAATCTCTTTTTAAAGCTTTATATTAAATATCTAGATTCCATATAATTTAAATGCTATAATCAAATTAGAAAAAAAAACCAAAATAAAGTTTCTTATATCAACTCTTTTAAATTATTTTACAAACTATTCTAATACATATTAGAATTTATGAACATATTACATATTTTAATTGGTTTTTACATACTGTAAGCAATTATAATATAATATCAAATAAGACATTATAATTGTCACAATCTTTATAATGACAAAATAGAGATGAAGATCTTCAAGAACAACATGTTCTTCCTTAAAACAATAGCAAGATACAACATGTTTGGTATCACAACCTTAGAAAAAAATCCCGCTATTTGGTGATACTTTTAGAAGTAAGAACTACTCTTGATGGTGTTTCAAATATTTTTTTTGAAAAAAGCTACAAAAGCTTCAACAATGATCAAATATCAAGTGATCATTTCACCTTAATATAGGATGCTATCAATGATTGAGAATACCTATCAATTACCTTCAAACGAAACAAAGATTAGAATATGTGATAAATATAATTTAGTGCATCTTAGAATTCTTCAATATGTAATCACCACTATTATATTACATGAAGTCTTGCTTGAGAATGCACTAGGTACCTAACTGTGGAAGATAAAAAGAAAATTGTAATAATAAGTCCTAATACCTCTAATAGAATTATATATAAATTAGAATTAAAGAATAATAAGTATTCTCAATCATTAAAGAAGTTTAATTATATTTTTAATTAATTATAAAAAAATACAAAAAAATCCTAATTTTTTTTTAAATCAAAAAATAATAAAAAAAATATTAAAAAAATATTAATTTAAAAAATCTATTAAAATAAAAATTTATTAAAAAAATATTAAAATAAAAATCTATTAAAAAATATTAAAATAAAAATCTATTAAAAAATATTAAAATAAAAATCTTTTTTAAATATTAAAAAAAAAATTATAATCAAACTTTAATCAAATCAAATTTTAATCAAATTCTAATCAAATTTTAATCAAATTCTAATCAAATCCTAATCAAATCCTAATCAAATCCTAATCAAATCTTAATCAAATTCTAATCAAATATTAGTCAATTTATAATCAAATCCTAATTAAATACTAATAAAATTCTAATCAAATTCTAATCAAATCTTGATCAAATCTTAATCAAATCTTTATCAAATCTTTATCAAATCCTAGTCAAATCTTAGTCAAATTCTAACCAAATCTTAATCAAATTCTAGTCAAATTCAAATCAAATTCTAAATCTTATATAAATCCTAATAAAATTCTAATTAAATCTTGAATCCTAAATAAATCCTAAATAAACTCTAATAAATCTTAATTAAATCTTAATCAAATTCTAATAAATTCTATAATAGATTAAAACCTTAACAGCTAATGATTTAAATATTGATCTTAATTTAAAATTTTCACACCTTTTATTAACTAAATTGGAAATATGCACAAAAAAATCTACTTGGGTGTATGCCTTCTTCCTTCTCCAACCTTGATGCCAATCTCTCAGTACTAATATCTTCTTTTTTGTATAGTTTAATTACTTCTAAAATTCATATACATATGGAAAATTAAGCCTATCATTTATAAAAATAATTTTCACCTCAATTCAACTAGTAGACTACTAAATATCTTAGAAATCCTCACTAATCCTCAAAATCCAATTTCTAAGATCTTAATCTACTTAAACTTCAATATCCTTTTGTCACACCATTAGATTAGGCTCAAATTTATAGCATGCACTCAATACAACTACAATCACATATTTACAAAATTTCATCTATAGATCTAAAATCAAACTCATAAAATATTCAAAAATATAAACCTTGTTTTATTTTACAAACCTCAAAGTTGCTTGAATCAACTTTGATTTTGCAAAGCTCTTACAAAATCAATATCTATCCAAATCACTCAAAATAGACCTTCTGAAATTTATTTTTTAATCCTACTCTTCAATCTGCTAATTACATGGCACACATATAAAAATATCAATCAATCATACACAATCAAATTTTGTATATATTTTTATATGTGTGTAATATATAAATCTAAATCATTAAATAGAGCTACAATGATGTATGTGAAGGATTTTAAGCAAGTTGTATTCAATTTTGTTATTGGAAGCAAATACTTCTTAGACATTAATAGAATAAAGCCATATGCAAGTTTAAATAAAATGTGGCTTGTCAAAATTTTAAAAATTATCTAATATGCAAAAAAAATAATATGAAGATATTGTTCTTATGTAATGTGCTTCTTAATAACCATCTTTTGAAGGATAGAAATGTAGACTTTGTTTATTGATTCAACTTAACTATTATCTTGTAGATAATAAGGAATTAAAGTTGTATAGTAGAAAAATAAATAATTAATTATTGTCTAAATAATTATATTAATAAAATATGTATTTTGATTATAAACAACATAGAAGGGATAATCATAGTGATTAAAGATTGATTTATATAAAAATTAAACAATTCCTTGGATTATGTTTTCTTAAAAGACTTTGGTTTTAGTTTACTTAATTGCATAGTTGATTACAACTTAGATATACTTGCAACCGCTTTGGATCATTTTTAATAATAGTCCAATAAAGACTAATTCTTATTTTAAAAATAATTTGATAAAGAAAGAAGTAAAAAGTTGTAAATTAAATCATTTTAGTTAAACAATCTACTATCACAAAATCAAAGTTATAATAATCTTAAGTTGATTAATATATAATAAAATCAATCAAAAATAAGATTACAATTGATTTAGAATAAAAAATGGTTGAAAAAATTTATATAATTAATAATATAGAATCTTTATTCAAAAGAAAATATTATAAGATTATATAAAAAATTTAATATCTTTTTATATTTGAAGCCATCAAAAATATCTTAAAAATTTATATATAAATATATATAACATCTTTATATTTTGATATAAAATAATATTATCTAAATGAAATAATTCACAAGTCTTATTGTTTTCTAAAAAAATATATAATAAAAAATATAAATTATAAAAAAATATACTTTAATAAGCTTAAGAATGATTAGATTCATGTATTAAAATAAATTATTTAAAAATATTATAACTAATATAAACTATAAATAGATTAAAATTATTTTTTTAAAAATGATATCATTTTTTAAATTAATTTATAATGATAAATAGTTTCTTTATAATTTAATCTTTTATTTAAGTTTATTAGGTCTATAATAATTTATACATAATTTTAAGTACCTATTTTTTTTCTTTACTAATAGGAATAGTTTACTTATAAGAGATTTTAAATGATAAATAAAATTCTTTATATAAGTTTCATCTATATATTTTTAAAGGTAATACTATGTAAAAATTTATAAATTAATCTTAATAATGGCTAATGGTTGAGTTTTTTTTTAAAGTTTTCGTGTTGTGATTTGGCTGTAATATAAAAATATTGTATATTTATATTTAATATATAATTTACTATGCAGCTAAGTGAAAGCCATATTAATAGATTTTATTAATTACAAAATATGATTAGTTTATTAATTTATAAGAGGTTTGTTTAAAAAAGAAATTATTGAAATTTATATTATATATATATATATATATATATATATTTATTTATTTATTTATTTATTTTTGATAATGACTTTTGAAGTTGATTTTATATTGATAAAAAATTTTATATATTTTGTATCACCTTTGTTAGATATTAGTGACCCTTGAAATCTTATTTTATTTTTTTTATTTGGTATTTAAAATATATATTATACAAATCTTATTAGAAAAAGGATTAAAAAGAGATTTTTAATATAAAAAAGAGTAGTTAGACCATCCATGTGCATGAATGGAGATGGATGATAGAAGTTTCTATTCCTATTGGCTAAAAATTATATCCAATGGATTTTAAGAAGACTGTTTGACGCCTTATTAGGAATTTGGGTTTTTTTTTTCAAGAATATTCATATATTAGAGATTAGATTCAATAATTTTAGATTTTGGCTATAATTTTGATATAAAAATTGAGTGATTTGGAGTTTTTATGAAGGAGATATAGGCACTCAAAATTAAGGTGTTGAAATTGTACCTACTATTACTCTTTTAGATATACTCGTGCATACAAAAAGCAATAAATGCTTAGTGACCAAGGTTGGAAAGAAAATTTTCTTGGCTATAATTTTTGTATAAAATATGATAAATTCTAAGCTAAAATAAAGGAGATATTAGGAGTTAAAGTCAATGCTTGTAATCTAAAAGCAGTAAATAACCCTGATTAATTAGTGGTTGTGTTTTGAACTATATCTTAAGCAATTTGATAAGTTTTTGGCTCAAAATTTTTAAAAGTTTATATTATCACGTTAAAAAATTATATACAAAAATTTTATGATATTAGAATTTTGGATTATTGAGATATAAAGAAAATAATACTTAAGTGTCTGTAAATTAGGAATTTAAGCACTTGTTAGGATTTTTAAGATATCAGATGATTAAAAAAAAATCAACAATTGAATTTTCTTGTGATAAAGCTTAAAGATATAACCTATACTTTGAAGAAATTTGATAAAAATTGAATAGTTGGATGAAGAATTATTGGATTCTAAAATTCAAAAAGAAATCAATCTTTTATAGGTGAATAAGCTATTGAAGGATTTTATTGCAATTTGAGCATTTTGTACAAATTAAAGGGGTTTTTTAGGAGCTAAGTGTGAGTCCCACCAATAGATCTTAATTGGTGAATTGGTTAAAAATATAGTCTTAAATCATTTAATTATACAAATATGATGGTTAGAGAGTCTTTTTGACTATTTAAGTATTTATTAGAATTTAGAAGTATTTATAAATATAAAAATCTTATTAGAAGAAAAGTTACAAAAATAGAATCTTAGTAAGTCTTGGAGGCAATTATTTTAGTTGGTTTAGTATTTTTACTTATTATTAAATATTAAGAGTTAGTTATTGAGACCAATATCTATATTGGCCTTCTAATTACATGTATTACTCATTAAAAACCTATAAATATTACTTAGTAGGTAGAAGAAGCATGAGAAAGAAATCTCATGTCTTTTTAATTATTTTTGTAGAAAATAGGATTTTGAGTTGATTTTTATTGATTTTATTATTATAAAAAAAATTTAAGGTAGATTAAAATAGTTTTAAATTGATTATATCATCTTAGAAATATTATAGAGATTTTTAGAATTTATTTAGAATTTTTAGAGCAATTTTGAAGATTTTGGTAAAAATGAATTTTACCACCTTGGGAGCCATTATGAAGAAATGGAGCAAGATTTGAAGCCCTTAAAAGGTTCTTAGGCTAATAGGGTATTTTTGAACACCATGGTGAAGTCAAAAATAAAAAATTAATAGTTCTACTAGTATAAAATAGGAGGACCAGCAGCTAGTGTAATCCTTGTAGGAAGGGAGGTGCACAAGTCCCATATGGGTTGTGGCACCTTGGATGTAGGTAGGAGGATAAGACTAAGGCCTCGTGGCCCCTCTAGGACACCCATATATACTACTTGTGAGCCTTGGTGAGATTCGAATCCATGATCTTGTAACAAGTTATCCTTGAAGTAAAAATTTCTACTTAACTTTTTTCATTGTTTACCTTTTAATTTTGAATTATCATAACTTATTCATAGTAACTTAGATTTACATGTTTTTTACATCATTAGAAAAATAAAAAAATCATCTACATAAAAATATAATTTTTACTTTTTACTTTTACTTTTTATTAGGTAAAAATCTAGTGAACGGACTGTGACTAGTTTTATAGTATGCAATTACTTAATTGCACACATTTTACTTGTTTTGTGTTGTTCTTCTCTTTCATTGTTGTTTATTGCTCCTTATACTTCACACCACAAGTTATAAGCAATTCTTAATTGAGGCCACCTTATAACTTAGATTGAGGAGTGAATTTTACCCTCACACTAAGATTTTATGGAAAAATAAATATATAGAGCTATAATAATGTTTTGATATGAAAACAAGGTTTTGAAAGGAGATTATGGTTTTTCTTAAAAATTATTGAGAATCTAACTTATCAACAACTGATTAGTTGTGATTTTATATAGAAAGAGGTGTTAAGAAATTTTCTATATACCAAAGAAAAACTTTATGTACAAACCTACTTAAATATAAAAGGTTTTTACTAGTATAATATTTTTTTAATGATATTACTATATTATTTTTTTTTTTTTTATTAAAGACAAATCACTTATTAGAATTTTACCAATAAATTATAAGTAAATTTTCTACAACCAGATATCCAATATATTCTTAGATTAAAGATCATACTACTTAATAATGTTAATGCATGTAAAAAAAATCAATAAAATAAAATTAGAAAATTTTAAAAATATAATCTTATCAATTTTCATCATATTTTAAAAAATTAAATTAAATTAAATTTTAAATTAAATTATTTTTTTACTATGAATTTCTTTAAAATATATATTGTAAGTCCTACTAATAAATTTTAATTGGTGGATTAATTAAAATTATACTTTTAAATTATTTAAATATCAAAATATTAGGATTTGAGATTTTATTTGATCATTTAAGTATTTATTAGAATTTAGAAGAGTTTATAAGTTACAAAAATTTTATTAGAGAAAAGTCATAAAATTGGAATCTTAGAAAGTCTTGGAAGCAATTATTTTAGTTAGTTTAGTATTTTTTTAATTAAAAAAATTATTATTTAATTATTAAAATCAATATCTATATTAGCATTTTATTTATATATATCACTTATTAGAAATACATAAATATTATTTAGTAAGTAAAAGAAGCATAAAAAAAATCTCATGATTTTATAATTATTTATATAAAAAATAGAATTTTTAGTTGATTTAAATTGATTTTATTATTATAAAAAATTACTAAGATAAAATAAAATAGTTTCAAATTGATATTATTATCTTAGAAATATAATAGAGATTTTTAAATTTTATTTAGAATTTTTAAAGAATTTTTAGAGCAATTTTGAAAATTTTGGTAAATATAAATTTTACCATCTTAGGAGCTATTATGAAGAAATGGAGCAAGATTTGAAGGCCATACAAGATTTGTATGCTAATTGGGAGTTTTTTTGCATTTTTTACTTGGTGAGATTTAAACTCATGATCTCTTAAGCAATCAGATCTCTCTCATATATATATATATATATATATACTTAATAATTGAAAAGGTACTTGTTTAAAACTTTTATCATAAAGATATATAATCACATCAATGTATCATCAACATTCTGATTACCAAGTTGTAGATTAGTTTATTTTACAGCATTTGAATAAAATATTTTCAAATCAAGATTAATAATTCACAATTTTTAAAAAAAATTAAAAATTAAAAATTAAAAAAAAAAAAAAAAAAAAAAAAAAACTTAATAATTTACAGAAAAAGCATAGATTTCAGAAAAAATTGTAAACTCATAAAAACAGTTTAATATGTGTATATTCTTTTATTCCTTTAGATTGGGATTAAATTACACAAAATGAATTTTAATTACCATGATTGTTCTTAAAAACTCTCAATTGCATGAAAATTCATCCAACATACAGGGGGCTGCAATACGTTGCTGCTATGGATTCCATTTTGAAGATTCTAGATGCTCCTAGAATCCAAGCTCAGACTGATGCTCAACCACTGTTGCCAGAGGCTAAGCAGCTCTTTGGGGGATCTCCACAGTTGGATTTAGTTGCTAGTTTGCCTGCAGCAGGTTGGACATGGCAATGATAAAATGCAATGCCCAAGTCATGAAAACTGCAAACAGGTAGAAAACCATCTCCCTGTTGTGGATATTGCATGACTCTGTGCTCCCAGACCCATGCTGCTCAATCACCATTTCCTCTTTGCTTCTTGCCTGCAGCGAATTCTTCCTCTCATCACGAGTCTACAATGCAATAGCGGTGAGGGTAGTAGTGCAATGACAAGTCAGATGCAAGAATCCAACATCATGCTTTCGTAGGGTATGGGTAATGAGAAGCTAGACTCCATTGCATTGCTGGAGATCGCTCTTCTTGTGAAAGGAGCGGAGAAATAAAGTTGGTATGAAATCTAGTTCGACCTTGACTCTGAAGCTGCCCTTGCATCTATCAGCCAAGCAAGCAGGGAGCAAGCAGGAAAAGTACATTATTCAGTAGCTGCGGCGCTGCACGTTTATAATTCACATCTTAGGCATCTATCCAGAGACGTGCCTACTCCTCGAAGTGATAAATGGAAATTCTTCGTTGAGTTAAAGTGAGCATGCAGTGGTACTGAGAGATCCCCGTATTCAGGTGGTTAGGACGTGTGCACTCCGCCACTCATCAACTAGTGTATTAACTCATCTGAATGCCCTTCGAGTCCCTGGAGTAGATCAGCCGGATTCATTAACTGCGGTATTACTGTTAATTCGTGCAAAAAGAAAAGATAAAATATGCCCATGTTCATTTAGCTAGTCTGTCGTAGAGATTGAGAATCGTTGCTTTGTCTTTTTGCAACGCTACCGAGCAGATAATCTAGTAACATCTGCGCAGGAAAATTTGTGTACTACAGAAACAACTGAGCATAGTTTGATGTCAGAGGAAAACCAACCTCAAGCCAGTGGAATTCCAAAATTATTGATTCAAATGGAAATTTCAGGGTGAAAATCAGATGGAACAACTGCGACAGGATAATAGGTCACTGGTCTACTTGACTTTTTATAAAAAGAGAACCTAGGGGATCAGGCGGTTCTTCACAAATATCCACCTGGACACTGGTATGGTTGATGATCACCAAACGTCAACCACCAACAATGAAAACTATTTTTAATTTCCAGAACACAGAAACAGAACCTTAGCTGGTGAGTCTCCAAAATTGACATAGGTGCTTGAACTCGCTTTTAATTATCTACACTTCGACTGAATTTGAAACAGATAACATACAACCGAATTCTGATTGTTGTGGAAGGAGCAAATTATGTGACTCTTTTTTCTTTCTTTTTTTTTTCAAAAGTAGTATGTTTAACTGTCATTTAGATTACTCAATGATGTCCACCAAGGAAGGGTCTCCGGCTGACATGGCTTTGATAATACGGTAAAGTTCAATGTCACTCATCGCGGCCCACGGGAAGACCACATGGAATGCAGGAGTGTACGCGATGGCAGAATCGACCCTTTCCTCCTCTGAGAGCTGCTTTACACTACTAAACGCATGTGCATCAAAGTTGCTGGGCTTATCCAACGCCATGAATATCAATGGTAGGGCTAGATCTCTGTGTAGCTTCACCTTCGCCGCCAGAGGCACTATAGCTGCAAAATCGTCAATGTAGCGGCGAGGGAGGTAAAAGATGTCCGAGCTGCAGACAACGAAGTGATCGTCGTCCATAGTTTCTTTGTAAGTGGTGCGGTACTCCACTGGCAGCCGGCTAACAATCTTCTTCACACCGTTCTTGTGGTTTTTAGTGAGATACCAGTCTGTTCCTGAGGCATTGTAGTCGACCGTTCGCCAGATTGCTTTCAACTGGCCAAACCACGCCAGAGTAGAATTCAAGGGTACGTTCTTCACCAGCTGAAATGATGTTCTGATCGGAGACTGACTTGACGGAAACAGACCACACGAAAATGCAACATACCTGATGGAAGTTCCAGAGATTCGTCTTGTTGGCAGATGCTAGTTGCCAATAATTGAACACAACGGCCTCCCTCATTACCACGAAGCCATCCGCTGTAGGATATTTCTCGAAGATCTTCGGGAACATACTGCACATCAAACGAAGTGGAGAGAACATGTCAACGACCATGCTTAGAATGGAGAATTCCAGATACTGAGAGTAAAACAATTCTTTCCCTACCAAGAGGGGATCCACTCACCTGTATGACAGCCACCAGTCGCTGGCGCGCACGCCAAGCCCTGGTTCATTCTCCTGCGAAAGGACGACGACGTGCTTGAACAATCGCCCATACAAGAGCCGCCACGCCAACACTGTGTGATTCAAGGGCCAAGAGCATTCAAGCACGAGCACCATGTTGCCATAAAACTTCCGCCAAGTGAGAAAATCCACAAACTCTTCCGTCAACGCGGTGCCATCCTCCACGCCCAAATGGACCGTAGGGTAGGAGAGCGGGACGAACTGCTTGTGCGCTAAGGAAGGAGTTGAATCGTCTATCTGCACATCGAGATCGCTCCCCACCAAGCGAGGCTGACGCCACCCAACTGAGAGAAGGTCCTTGAGCCAATCAGTCGTGAGCTCAACGTCCTGAGCGCCCCAGAAGCCTTCTAAGGCCATGGTATGCGTCAGGTGGATAATCCTATCGAAGAGAGTAGTTTTCGGAGACCGCCATTTAACGAGAAATTCCACCAGGCGGCGGGACTCCGCATGTAAATCCTTCTCATCGAGGAAGGACAACGGCACGCCGGAGTCCTCTCGCACCACAGTTGGCGGGTAAATCACCATCATGCCACCAACTTCCCAGAGTATGCGCTGCGCCCAGTACCCCCGCACAATATCTGCTGTCTTCGGGCTGAGCGTCACAGGCAGCAACAGTCCCCAGAAAGCTGCAGAGTGAAACAGCGTGTTGAAGGCATTACAGGGTGCCATTGTGCCATGGGGGAGAGTGACAGGCGGCGCATTCACGTCGAAATTTATGTTGATATTGCCGTCATGGGATCGACGAGTGTTGTAAAAGATGGAGTCGACGTCGGGTAAGCCGTTTGCAAGCCCTTGCTGGATGAATTGGTTCCCGGAGAATACCTCGTTGTATGAAATGTCTGGTGCGATTTGCTGTACAAACTCCAACGGATAACCTCTCGGCCATACTGATTTCTGGCCGAAATGAATGAAAGGGTTCACCACAGTCCGGTTAGGGACAGTGCGAAACTGAAGAATTGGCCCTCGCCGAGCTCGTCGCCCTTGAAGGTACACATCAAATTTGGACTCCAGGTCATCACCAATCACCGACTCCTTCTCGTCAGCGTCGTAGATTATCTTAGCACCGTGTTGGATCGCAAACAAGTAGCCGATGCTCTTCCGCAAATAGTTGTTGTAAGGAAGATGCGCTGAAATCCGGTAGCTGAAAGCAGCTTGGTCGTCCATGGACAGGAAGATGACTCCCGCGACCTTCCAGTCCGCTGGCGTGTCCTCACCGGCTACAGCGAGCACCTGCCACCCACTCACCCTGGTCAATGCTTGAATGTGCGATGTCGGGGCACCGAGAGCGGCCACCACGATCCACTTATCCGTTCTCATTGCAGCGTATCGTCCTTTGTCCACCCGCGGGGTGATGTGGTTCAGGTTCAAATTGGGATACGGAATTCTCTGCAGCTCCTCGGCGACTGCCTCGGCACAGATGAGCGCACTCTGTTCCCCGTAGTTGCGCATCACGATGAGCACAAGCGCGCTAAGGAACACGAACACAACAATCACGACCTTGGTGAGGTTCTCCATGAGCCAGGCCCCCAGCATGCCCGCTGCGCTGCTCTCCGCCTCGAATGCCACCTCGGGCGGTCTCATTACATCGCTGTAAGGGTCCGTGGTATCCTCGTCCTCGGATTCCACCTCGACTGCAGCCGCGTCCTCTTCGGGTACATTTCGGGAGCCATTCCCCAACCACGCCGCCTTTCCATTTTCCTGCTGTACAAGCATCGCGCCCCCTCTAGCTTCTCAATTCAAAGTTCCTTATACCCTCTACCACATTGTCGTCATGCACGCAATCAATTTGAATCCGCCCGTCCAGCTTCCCGTCAAGTCCACCTCCGCTAGGATATTTCGTCTACCCTAAAAGAAAACAACACTAATGCCTCGACTTATCAATCAAGGGAGATACACTATCTGGAGGTTTGCGAATACTCTCAAGAAGCGCTTCTCTAAACTTGCTTGCTCCTCCAGCCCCTCGTTGTTCTGCAAATGGCGCGAGAGCCACTCGGTCAATCACATCACATGCTAAATTTGGTACGATCAAAAGTACAGCAGAAGCTTCCGGCCTCTGTTCAAAACACCAGATTAAGCTCCCTCCAAGAAAGTTAAAATGATGCCGTTGATGTAGCCAACACCTCCGATATGGGAATTTACAAGCTCCGAATCTCAAACTGCGTGTCGATCACCAAACCCAAAATATTGACTCCTACAGCTTCTAGAGTACGAAACTCGAATCTGCTGACTAAACCCAACCGCAAAATAAATAACACCCGCTTACATCTACTAACAATATCACCATATTACACACAACCTCTTCGGCAGGTTCCCAAACCCCAACATGGAAGCTTGAAGAATACCCCCACCACTTCTCACTAAATCGCAATCGTATGCCACTCCAACTTCAAAATACATCATCCCTTACCCAATCGCCAAATGGTGATCACTGGACGAAACCACTGATCCGTCCCAACAGACGAGGCTCGACGCTCAAACAGCGACCGAAAGCTGCACTGCAATTAGGCCTCAAACGAAGCTCCTGCGCATCGAAATCACCACACAAGGTTCTTTCTTCAGCACTGTGACGGCGAAAAGTGTAGAAAAACGAGTAGTTGTGACAATGAGTGGCGAGAGGCTGGGCCCAGCAGACTCAAACAACGAGGGGATAAAAAACAGGAGAGAGGAGGGAGGCGTGGGATGTGATGATGCAGCGAGAGTGGCAGAAAACTCTCACTCTCCTTGCCAGCCCCTGCCCAGCGCTGCCGCCCCTGTCCCTCACCCACTTACTTATTAGTCCTAGGCTTACACTAGCTGCTCCCTACTGCTGCCATCACCGCCGTGCCGTCCTCCCAAGCCGAGGCCTGGCGACTCCCTCCCCCCATGATTCTTCTTCCCTACTTGATGCGGATTGAGTGCTGACACTCAATCCTCTAGACTGCGGACCCAAGGACTATTGATGCCCCTGGATTAGGATGAAAAACCCAGAAAAACTGGGTCATGTCGGGAGTGGGCGATTGTGGGTGTGGTGGATTTGTGTGCCGGATCGCTGTCATGATGCTCTCGATCAGTTTCACGATATGAAGGGAGGGTCTCTTTCCATGCCGAAATACTCGGGAGCACAGTAGACTTGGAGCACCGGCGTCGGTGATGTTCGTTACCCCCTCTCGTTCTGAGCCAGGGCTAAACAACCCCCCAGAGTGTGACCAAATGTAGATGAATATTTGAACTCAGAGTTCATCCAAATGTCACTCTGGGCAGGTCCAAAAACATTTGAGTGTGCCCAGTCCAAGGAGGGAGGCAAGGGCAGAAGGGGGGCAGCCGAGAAAGGAGAGGTTCCCGAGAGCCCTAGGAGAGAGTTGCGGAGGAGCTTAATTGGCCATAACTCCCAAAAATAAATTCAGATTTGCCTCCACCGCTGACTATTGGATGTTGTCCACCCCGTCGTGCATTGGGAATCAAACCCTAAAAACCCCCCTCCCCTTCCCTTTCCACCCAACCTAGACTCCGTGGCGTTTGGGTTGCATTGGATTTTAAAAACTTACTTATATAAATTTTGGATTGCCCTCTATCCGTTGCTCAAAATTTTTAAAAAAAATTCTACTGTTGTGTAGTTTTAGAAAAACCTTAAGTTTTAAAATAAAAATAATATTATTTATGGTATCAATTATAAAATTATTATATCATTTTTAAAAATAAAATAATTATGAATCTAATTAAATCAAATATAAAATTTAACTTAAATTTTATATTTAAATTATTTTTAAAAAATTAAAAGATTATAGATTATCTTACCAAAATATTAAAAATAAAAATCTTAGAATTCTATATTAATCTTTTCAATAAAATTATGAAACAATTAGAATGTTAAAATTTATAATAGAAATATTTTAAATACTAATATAAATATAAAATTCTTATAGTTTATCTACCAAAATCAAGCTAGATGCATTTAGATATTGTTGAAGAATTGTTTAATTTATTTTTTGGAAGCATAATTGTAATAAGGGTCTACACTTTTTTTCACAAAATAAGTAACATATAATGTGTATATATATATATATATATATATAGATTGAGTCCAAGAAATTTATATTATATGGAATTTATTAAAATTTGGTATAAATAAAATCAAATATTACTATAAGTAATTAGACTACAAAATAAGTTAAACTTCTAAATACTCTTAATAGATTTAATTTACAATACCTTGATCTATAAAAAATAAAAATTATAATATTAAAAAAATATATAAATTTAATATATATTTTTTATTTTTTAATGATTTTTAAATATTAATTTAATTTTAAAATTTGATGTGTTAATACTATTTAAATCCATTAAAAAATAAATAGGATTTTATATCTAACAATTATGCTTCCAATATTATTAACAATTATTGATTTACAATAAAAAATTGATTTTATAAGTAATTTAGCCAATTAAATAAAATTTAATATAATACCAATAGAAAAATCATATATAAATTTCTAAAGTAATTGAATATAGCCAAGAAAATTCTTTATAACTTCAAAAAAGTGTTCCTATTCTTATAAAAAATATTGAAGATATTGAATTGCATTTAAGAGTATATACTTTAAAGAGCTAAAACTATATTTAATTTAAAAGTATAAATAATTTTTTCTCTAATGTATATCTACTTGATATTTATACTTTTATTTATTTATTCAAAATTAGATTTATATTTTCTATTACTTAATCATATGTTTATTTAAATATCCAAAATTATAAAATTTAAAGTATATATATATATATATATATATATATAGATATATCTCATAAAATAAAATTTAAATTATAATTTAGATTTAAAAACTAGTTAAGACTCAATCATTCTTAATATTTAAGATATTTCAAATATTAAGAATGATGCAAACAAAAAAATCAAAAAAATCAAAAAATATCTTTATAAAACCTAAAAAATATAATTTTATTACTTATTAGGTTATTATACCTAGAAGTCTATTTTAAAAGGCCATTGTTTAAAAGCCTTTATAAGGTCCTATACTTAATAAAATAAAAACTTTTATTTAGAAGTCTTGGCATTTGAAGATGTAAAAAATATAAGAAGAAGCAATAAAATAGACTAAATGATTTTTTTTATTAAAAGTCCAAATATACCACTTCACACTTTTATTCTAATAATCATAATAAATGTTAAATATTTGATTCTTATTTTTATAAATATTTATAGTAATACTTTATATAATCTTTCAATTTATTTATAAAAACCATGTCTTTAAGGTGGGCATATCACAAAATTTTAAAAGATAATACTATTATATAGAAAAAAAGATAATACTATTATCAAACCTTTAAAAGTATCATCAATCATCAAGAATTTCTTCCAAATTCATGATACTAAATACTTTGTATCTCACCATTAATTCAAAAAAGAACATGTTCTTGAGGATCTTCATTTCTATTGCATTGTCTTAAAGGTTGTTGTCAAAGACACATTTCAAGTTATTAATTTTTAAAATCTTTTAGAATATTATTTAGTCTTCTAAAATCTTCTTTAATCTTCTTTGACCTTCTAGAACCTTCTTTAGCCTTCTAAAATCTTCTAAGATATTTTTAAATGCTTTTGTAAAGGATTCATTAAAACATAGATCTTATAATATAAATAAGAGGCAAGATCAAGGTACACCTCAATCTTCCTAATATAAGTCTTAGAGCAATTCAAAGTATTACCTTGTTTCTTGATATAAATCTAGTTTTTGTTTTTATCAATCATCTAAATTTTTGTTTTTAAAATCAATCTACGTCTATATTCTTTCCTTTGTCTCTTTGTTAATTTATTGTCGTGAAGGAAAGAGCCCTCTTTGAGAAATTGCTAAGATCCTAGCTGCTTATTAAGCAAAGAAAAAGAGGACTGGTGATATCTCAATTTATACCCTTGTGATTTTCTTCAAAATATCCTATCTATCAATCCATTTGTTTCCACAAAGATTATTTGATAAAAAATTCTTTGATTTTCCTAATATGCCTCAAAGATTCTTTGGTCTAAAATCCTTTGATTTCTTTAAGATGCTCCAAAGATTTTTTAATCAAAAATCTTTTGATTTTCTTAAGATGCCTCTAAGAATCCTTAATCTAAAATCCTTTGACTATCCAAAGATACTTCAAAGATTCCTTGGTTAAAATCCTTTGACTATCCAAAGATGTTTTAAAGATTTTCTTGGAGATTCTTTATCCTTCCCTTGTTTCAAAATAAATCCATTCCAGATCCAAAATAAAAAAAAATAAGAAAGAAAAAGTATTTATTTTCAACCCTAAAAGGATTTAAATAGGTGGCTTAGCCAATACTTGGACAATACCTAGTGTATCTTAATACTCATCTGATACTTGCCTGATATCCAGTTGATACTTGGATTTCAGATATCCCATAATCCTAAGATTTCCTAATTGATACTCTAGAATCTTGAGATTTTGTAGTTGATATCTTAGAATTCTGAGATTCTCTAGTTAATATCTTAGAATCTTGAGATTTCTTATTTGATATTTTGAAATCTTGAGTTTTCTTAGT
This sequence comes from Physcomitrellopsis africana, assembly GCA_036785485.1. Classification (NCBI taxonomy): domain Eukaryota; kingdom Viridiplantae; phylum Streptophyta; class Bryopsida; order Funariales; family Funariaceae; genus Physcomitrellopsis; species Physcomitrellopsis africana. Next base: position 148,374 of record JAWRVF010000134.1, on the reverse strand, counting down.
CAATACTCTAAAATCTTGACATTTCCTATTTGATACCTTGGAATGTTGACATTCTCTAATTGATATCTTAGAATCTTGAGATTCTCTAATTGATATTTTAAAATCTTAAGATTTTATAATTGATATCTTAAAATCTTGAGATTCTTTAGTTGATACCTTAAAATCTTGAAATTCTTTAGTTGAAACTTTGGAATCTTGAGATTTGATCCTATTCATTTTTATCTCTATTTACATTGTAATTTTAAAACTAATTCTATTTTATTTCTATTCACACTACAACTTTGGAATTAGTTCTATTCTATCCCTGTTCATACTATAATTTTGGAAGTAGTTCTATTCTATCCCTATTCATATTATAATTTTAGAATTAATTTCATTTTATCTCTGTTCATATTATAGTTTTATAACTTGTTTTTTATTAACTCTTTTTTACATTATAGTTTTTAAACATACTTATTATATTTTTGATGCACTTGTCATAAGTGCATCACGACATCCACCCCCTCTAAATTTGCACATTCTTCGATATGTGCCACCCTATTCTTCTTCATTTTTATTTGCTTCCGATTCTTTTTCTTCCCAATCTTCTTCTAACAGTGGTTCTTGATCTAATTTTTGAGCTTCTAACTCTTGGATATTTTCAATATAAATTTATCCATCTTTTTTTTTTAATAGCTTAATCTATTTATTAGCAATTCTAGACCTCAATGGTATCCCATCTAATTCTCTCAAAAAGTAGATCGTATTATCAAATGTCTCAATCACCACATATGGTCCAAACCATCTTCTGGAAAACTTTCTTGAGACACTATGTTAATAATCTAATTTGTTATCAAATACAAGTATCCAATCACCAATTTGAATAGGATTTGATTTTAACTTGTGTATTATATCAAACTTGATCTTGTTCTATAATCTTGCATTGTTCAATTTTTTAATAGCCTTTTGGTGATTCCTAGGTAACTTCTCCAATTGTTTGCTTCAAAGCTCTAATAATCTTTCCATGTCAATGTTATCTTTCCAGTCCAAGAACATCCAACTAGACATACTCTCTTCAGTTGGCATCATAGGTTTCTGTCCCAAAATCATAAGGTAAGCAGCAAATTCTTATATAAAGAAGTTTTGCTCCACCTTGACATCTCCAATTCTTACCATAACTACTGGACATGCTCTATATAATTCATCCCTCTTATTATTTGTAGCCTTTATTGTCCATCCATGGTTGGTGCCAATAGGCCACATTCTCTTTTCATAAATACTTTTAGATATTATATTGATCTTAGACCTATGATCAACTAATGCCGAATAGGTCTCTTTACAATCTTCAATCTTTATCTTGACTTTTGTAGTAGTCCTAGCCCAATATGTATAAGAAAATGCAAGCTTCTCTTCAATTCATGTCCTTTCATATTTACAAATTGAGGCCCTCACTTGCTCACATCCTTTACTCTTAGTCTTCTCCATTCCACATCTAATTACTTTAACCTCTTTCATATGTATATTATTGGTGGAAGTATCAGAGGCATTAGATCTTTTAATTCTTTTTTTTTCACTAAATTCCTTTTTATTTTCAAATACATTGACAACACCAATAGAAGAATTTTTATATCCTTGATTTTGTGCAACCCTTTCTTTGCTATCACCAGATAAAAAAAACACTTGTACATCTTTTTTTTCATGTGTTTCTTTTATGTTTGCCAAAGCCTTCATTATTTTTGCTTCAGATGTCATTTGTCTCTTCCTCTTAATGATATCAATGATGACCTCATGAAATTCTTTCTTGGTCATACCAAGAAACTCCCTTAAAAAAAATTCAATTTTGGCATCTAAAATTCTCTCTTTTAGAATATCTTTCATATCAATAGAGAATTCAATATACAACTTCAATTTAAATATTGGATTTCTAGTCTTATTCCTCTTTGATTCTTCTTTTTGATTTTCCTTCTTCCATTTTTTCTTAGATAATCCGGTATTCTTATCTGGATAGGAAAAAGAAGGCCTTGATTTCATTGGAGTAATAATTTGCTTCTCTTGATTCTTATCTATCAATCTTTGGTTTTGCCTCTAGCTATTGGGCTCTTCTATTTTCTTCTCTTCTTCAATCCTATCCCTTTTAATCTCAATAGTAGCCTCTTGGATCTCATCTTTATCTTTATTAACTTCCAAATAAGCTTTAATACTTATAGCATCAATTGAAACACTCCATCTAGTCTTCTCCCTAATAACATGTCACCTCTAAGCATAACTTTCTTGTTAGGAATTATAAAAATCCCTATGTTTCCCATTTCCACAATAATAGGGTATGCACTTGCTTCTTTAACCATAGATGTACCACTAGAACTTCTAATGTGGCCTTGCATAATTTTTTTTATTCCACCCTTTCCAAAATTTAATTCAATAGGCTCTCTAGTTGCAATGAGTCTTATCTTATCTTCCTTAAAGAAGATCACCCTTTTCTTCAAATCATCTTCATAAGGCTAAGGAATTCCTCTTGTGATCATCTTTATTATCATAATACATACATCTCTTTACCAAATTTTTGGTTTCTGTTGGAAATTTAGAAGAATTTATTTATTTATTTATTTATTTTTATTTATTTTTTTTCAATTTATTAAACTTGATCTTTAATTCTCTCATATCTTTGACAAGTTCTTGAAGAGTTTCATTTGAAACACCTTTGTTCAAAACTAATACTAGATCAATAGAAATTGTTGGAATTATTGGGATGGAAATATGAGCCATTCTTGATTCCACAACTACACCTTCTTTAGCTTTTATTCTTCTCTGCTTTATGATTGTTGCCACAGCCTCTTTAACTTGTTTCCAATCATTAATAAGACCTCTTTTGCCACTTCTATTAACTAGAAGTGAAAACAACTTATCTTGTAAATCTCCATCAACCACTTGTAGAAAAAACTCCACTTTCTTATCATTGAGCAACTGCCTATTTGCTATAGGAAGCTAAAAAATTTCCTTTCAAATTCTCCAAGCAACTCCTTAGGACCCATTTGCTTTCCAAGTTGTTGTTCTACTCATTCTAAGAATGTTCTCTTGATCATCCTCTTTGAATCTTCTTCAAGAAATTCTTCCCTTAAAATTTTTTTATACTTATCCCAAGAATTTATATCATTTCTATATAAATCCTTGACTCTTTTTTTGACTTCAAGAATGCAAGAAAGTACAAAATTCAAACACATATTTTTATAAGAAATTTGATATATTTTCATTTCATTGACATAGATTTTAAGATATCTGGATATGTTTCTTCTTTCAAATCTCTCTACTTGATTGATGATAGATTGTAGAGCCTTAGAAACATTTTTTTCTTCTATTTGTATGAGTTGCATCCTTGATTGCTTTTGTGATTGCTTCTCCATATATTTTGAAAATGCCTTCAATATCTTCTCAGTATTCCTAGATCCTCTTGCTTCTTCCATTTTATTAATACTTAATAGCCTTGAAGAATCTTTCAATGGAAGCACCAAGAATTGTAGTGAAGGATAGAGTCTTCTTCAAAAAATTGTTAGAATCTTGACTGCCTATTAAACAAAGAAAAAGAAGACTAGTAATATCTCAATTTATATCCTTATAATTTCTTTCAAAATATCTTGTCTATGAAGTCCTTTGTTCCCTCAAAGATTTTTTTATTAAAAATTCTTTAATTCTCTTCAGATGCCTCAAAGATTCTTTGGTCTAAAATCCTTTGATTTCTTTAAAATGCTCAAAATATTCTTTGATAAAAAATCCTTTGATTTCTTTAAGATGCTTCAAAGATTCCTCAATAAAAAATCTTTTAATTATTATAAGATTTTCTTGAAGATTTTTTTTTTTTTTCTTGTCTCAAAATAAACCCATTCAAGATTTAAAATAAAAAAACAAAAGAAGAAAAGTGTTTATTTTTAATCCTAAAAGGATTTAAATAGGCAACTTAATCCATACTTAGATAATATCCGGTGTATGCTAATACTCGCCTAATACTCATCTGATATCCGGCTAATATTTGGATCTCAAATATTCCATAATCTTAAGATTTTCTAATTGATACTTTAGATCCTGAGATTTTCTAATTGATACTTTAGATCCTGAGATTTTCTAATTGATACCCTAAAATCTTGAGATTCCCTAATTGATATCTTAGAATCTTGAGATTTTCTAGTTGATATCTTAGAATCTTAAGATTCTCTAGTTGATATCCTAGAATCTTGAGATTTCCTATATGATATCTTAGAATCTTGAGATTCTTTAGTTGATATCCTAAAATCTTGAGATTTCCTAATTGATACCTTAAAATCTTGAGATTCCTTAGTTGATACCTTGATATCTTGATATTTGATCCTATCGATTTTTATCCCTATTTATATTATAAATTTAGAATTAGTTCTATTTTATTCCTATTCATACTATAGCTTTGGAATTAGTTCTATTCTATTCTTATTTACACTATAATTTTAGAAGTAATTTTATTAAATCCCTGTTCATATTATAATTTTAGAATTAATTCTATTTTATCTCTGCTCACACTATAGTTTTGGAATAAATTCTATTCTATCCCTCTTTATACTATAATTTGGAACTAGTTCTATTCTATCCCTGTTTATATTGTAATTTGGAACTAGTTCTATTCTATTCTTGTTCATACTATAATTTTAGAATTAATTTTATTTTATTCCTATTCACACTGTAATTTTAGATCTACTTCCTTATTAACCCTTTTTTATACTATAGTTTTTATACATACTTATTTTATCTTTGATGCACTTGCCGCAAATCCATCACAACACACTTATCTTGCATCTTTGATAGTTTGGCAAGACTATTAAGTAATCATATCAAAGCTTTGATCTCTTGATAGAAAGTGGATTACTCCTCTTCTTGAAGATAATATTATATTCTAAAAGAGTATGGATTATCTCCCTCTAGACTAATATGCTTATTTATTACAATTTGATCTTTCTTTAGAAAAAGTAGATTATTCTTTTTTTAAGATGTATCATTGTATTTTAGAGGTTGTAAATTATCCTCCTCTAAATTAATATTATTTAATAATATTTCTTTTTAATACAAAAAATATTACATTAAAGACTTATTAATTTTTTTTTTGTCACAATGGAAGTAGATCAAATTATGGAAGGTGCATCTTCACAAATAGAGAATAGAATGGCAATTCTTGTAGATCTTTGAGCTCTTTTGGATAGTATACAAGAAGAAATGATTTTCTTTTACAATCCAAAAAATAAAATCAAATAAAGCTAATATCTAAAAAACTAAGTGAGAGATTCATAATTTACAACAAAAAATTATTCAATTAAAAGAAATAGGTGGTAGACAAGCTATGCATATAATCTATGAGCTTTAAATTATGTATCACAATTTTTTTAAGTTAATTTTTGGTTTTTGATAAGATATAATATTATTTATTTATTAATTATTAAAAATAGAAGTTTTTGGTATAAATTATATATCAAAGTTTTAGATTATCAAATTGATTTTAATAGAATCTAATTATGAAAATTAAATTTTAGAAAATATTAATTCTTGTTTCAAATGATGTTATTAGGAAATGTGGAATTAGTTGTATTTGGAGTATAGTAAAAAAGTGATAGAAAGTTATTCTACTCTTGAAGCCATAAGTGATAGTAAAGGAAGAAGACAGAGAACTATTCTACTCTTTAGTTGTTATTGCTATGACAACAAATTAAGTTGATCCTTAACAAATTCTTTGTAAATATTAATATTTCTATTAATAAATTAATAAATTATTTTATATAAGTTTTTTCTAATTAAATTATTAAGAGTTAAAACTTATCTATTGATTGATATCCATGATAATTTATCATCATCTTATAGCAAATGGATGTCAACCATTCTCCTTTCTACAAATAGCATTAGTTAGAAATCATGGGAGGTATAGGTTGATCTCTTAATGATAAGTGGTGCTAAAAATAATAATTGATAATTAGAAATATTTAGAATAAGATAAAGTGGCATGCAAGTTATATCACTTGTATGGAGTAGTTAATAAAAAGGCTTCCAAATTAGTTATTACTTGTAAGTTATTCGCAATGGTAATTGCTAGTAAATCGCTTGAGAGCTTGGATATATAAAACCCTCTCAAAGCCTTGTTCTTCATCTATCTATCAATTGATCTATCTATCTCTTTCTCTCTCTCATCTTTGGTTTGAATCCTTGATAAGGGCAATCTATTGAGGCACCAAGAGTTATATTATTTTGTTTGTTATAAATTTATATTATTAGTTGTTATTTTATATCTTTGGTAGTTCTCTTGAAGCTCACTATTAGTAGAATCATTTTTTTATTTAGATATATTCATTATATAGAAAAAAGAAAATTAATAAAATTAGGTGAAAGAATCATTAAATTTCGAATTGAAATAGAAAAGTTATGAGAATTTGAAATTGAGAGGTTTTTTGTTGCTACCGCTACTTTGCCTTGCCTTGGAGATTTACTGCTTTGCACTATTTTCATCTAATTATACTTATTTTTATCTAATTAAACTATTTTTATCTAATTATATTATTTTTATTTAATAATATTATTTTTATCTAATTATATCTATTTTTATCCAATTATAATATTTTTATCTAATTATATATATTTTTATTTAATAATATTATTTTTATCTAATTATATTATTTTTATCTAGTTGTTTTATTCTATCCAATTTTTTTTTATTTGCCTATTTTTATTTTATTATTTTTATCTAATTCTTTTTCTTTCTTATTTTATTTTTTTATCACTTGCTCTAAATTAAATCAAATGGCAACCATTGCTTGAAAGGTATTATCTAGAGAGTTGGAACTACAACCACTTGATTAACTAATCAACCATTAAAATAATCATATAGTTAATCTCTACTACCTTTTGAACTTGTTGTGTAGTTATTTTTCTTCTTAAAGTAGATAGGAAAGAATTTTAACTCATATAATCCCTCTAAAAGTTTTAAAGATTGTCATGAAAGAACCAAAGGCTAGTATGCCTAATAAATTTGATAGAACAAGATCCAACTTTTGAGGTTTTATGCAACAAGTATGGCTCTACTTACAATTATATTCTTCTCGTTATCTTGATGGATTTACTTATATTGCTTTTGTAAGCACCTTTTTATCAAGAATTTTTTGATCATAGTTTGCTGTACTATTAGAAAAGAATTCTCCAACCTTATACAATTTGGAGGTTTTTATAAAAAGATTTATTATTATATTTGGAAATAATAATATGGAGAGGATAGCAGAAAGGAAGATTTAAAATCTATGACAAGAACAATATTCAACTGTATCAAGGATACGAACTAAAATAGATGCATAAATTAGTAAAAATTATATCAAAAGAAAATAATAAGATATAAATAAAGAAATATATATATTCAAGAAGAAATTAGAATATCTATTGTCAAAGATTAAAAAATATATGAGACTCTTGAACTAGACTAGAAACAAGAAAGAAATTGGCAAGAATGAAGAAGGTTGCACTCGTGTCTCTATATATACTATCTATCTAAGAGCTACATGGTGGCATTCTATAAGACCTCCAACATGTGTATAATTTACAAGACACATGTCAAACTTGCAAGACAGGTTTCTTACATGCGTGCCACGTATTTGGCTTGTTTTATAAGCTACCAATATGTATGACACATGGCTAGCTTGTGGAACAAACTACCAATATTTGTAACATGTGGCTAGCTTGTTGGCTTAGTTTCTAACCTATCAATCACCTATAGACATATATAAAGGTGATTCCGCATTTATAAAGTTTCTAGGAAGCTTTTCTATAAGATATTATCAAATTAACTTGTTTTACCTACTTCTATTAATTAAATAATTATTGGAATAAATCTTATGTCCGTGAGATTATTCTCCCTTCTAAGGACGAGTTCTACAAGAATCAATGATTACATGTTGAGGAAGTCCAGGATATGTTGAATTGTGCTTGTCACATACTCTGATCTTTGTTTCTTTTGAAGATAGTTAATAGGTCCTTTGAGCCATCAATAGTATCCCATACCAAGACAAGAGAACCATCCTATTATTTGATCATTGTTGAGGCCTTTATAACTTCATTCAAAGAAAATATTTGGAACACCAATAAGAGTAGTTCTTACCTCTAAAAATATAATCAAATATCAAGAGTCTCTTCCAAGGTCGTGATACTAAATACGTTGTATTTCGCCATCAATCCAAAAAAAGACATGTCGTTCTTGAGGATCTTCATCTCTATTTCGTCGTCATCAAGGTTGTGATAGTCATAATGTCTCATCCAGCAAGTGAGCAAATGATGGTTTTTGAGGTGAATTCACTTGTTGTTAATCCTCCATCTCTTTAGCACAAACAAATTTAAGAAAATAGCAAACAATGATATAAGATCGAATGAAACCTCTATAGAACCTGCTTTGTTTTATAGTAAAGATTTTATTGACTTTTTATCTTGGTTTTGATGGATGTCGTTGTTGAAATGCATTGACTTTTACTGATGCATTTTTTAGATTCCTAGATGGCTCCCATGTGCATTCACTAATATCGTATCCGTCCCAATGCACAAGATACTTCAATTGATTTTGGTGTCACCTTGAATCTAAAATCTCTTCTATCTCAAATTCTTAATTGTTGTCCACTTCAATAGGATGTGATGGCATTTGTCTTCTTTCTTGTAAATCTGTTGTCTTGTATGGCTTGAATAGTGATATGTAGAATACAAGATGGATCTTTATAGATTTTGGTAGGCATAATTGATAAGAAACTGGATTGATTTTTTCACAAAACAAAAAAGATTCAAGCCTACAATAATTTAATTTGTTATAAGAACATATAGTTTTAATATCATAACAAAGTAATCATACCTTATCGCCTACATGGAATTGAAGTTGTTTCTTGCGATAGACATCTACATTGATTTTTTGTCGTTCTTGAGCTTTCTTTAATTGTGCCTTCATTGTTGCATGTAGCTCTGACAAACATTTTGCCAAATCTTCTGCCACAGGATTATCAGCTTTTGAAAAGTCAAAAGTATCAAGTTATGGATGATAACCATAATTTGCAAAGAATGGAGTTTATTGAGTAGACAAATGTATCAAATTATTATAAGCAAACTCTGCCAATGGCTAAAGAGTTGTTCAGTCATCTTGATGGTAATTGATGGTACATCTCAAATATTGCTCCAAAGTTTAATTTACTTATCATGTTTGTCCATCAGTTTGAGGGTAAAAAATTGAAGATAGATTTATATCCATCTTGATATAAATTATATTCCTCTATCTGATATAATATTCTTTGATAATCCATGATAGCGATAGATATTATTAAAGAAGAGTTTAGTTATTTTTTCACTTGTAATAGATTTTGTACATAGTACAAAATGTGTCATATTGGTAAAATGATCTACAATCACAAATATAGAATCATATGAACTTGATTTTAAAAGATCCATGATAAAATCTATAGAAATAGAAGACCAAGATTGTTCTGGTATAGGTAATAGTTGGAGAAGTCTGTAAGGTTGGTAATGAGGAGTTTTTAATCTTGAACAAACGTCAGATGATTATACAAATTCTTTAATAGCCTTTCATATTTGAAGCCACCAAAAATCTTTTGATATTAGCTCCAAAGTCTTATTATATCCAAAATATCTTGTTGTACGGAGGTTGTGATGAGCTTCTAGAGTACGTAATCATATTACACTTTTTGGAATATATAGGCATCCTTCAAAATAGAATAGATCATTTTTAAATTCAAACTTGGAAGTATCATAAGAATTAGATGAATTATTCATTTTATTAAATATGTCTTTAGATCCTCTGATCGATGAATTTGTATAGATCTTAATTTAACTTGATTTAGTTGATCAAAAAGTCCAAATATTAAAGATAGAGGGTATCTATTCTTGATGGTAATCTTGTTGAGTCCTTGATAATCTACACATATCCTTAGAGACCCATCTTATTTCTTTACAAAAAAGATATGATCTCTTGTTGGAGATTTTGAATGATGTATGAAATTCTTGGTTAGGTTCTCATTAATATACTTTCTAAGTTCAGCCAATTTATTTTGTGATAAACTATAGATCGGTCTAAATGGAGAATGAGTTTCTCCTTTGAGATCAATTGAGCAAATATATGGATGATATTCTAAAAGAATATGTACATTTTTTTTCTCATAAACATCTTGATAATCTTGATATTGGCTTAGAATGCCATTTGAAGTGTTTCTACCATCAAAAATAGATGTAGCATAAATAGTAAAAGATGATCCTTCTTTTGCTACATTTATAAAAGCTTTTGCACCTACAAGTATGGATTTTACTATACTAGACTTATGGCTTGTTACTTGATTTACAAGACTTTCATTAATGTTGTAAGAAAAGTCAAGTCTATGAAAAATCTAATCTATTTAAATAGCCATTCCAATTTAAGTACAATGAGGAGGCAAGAAGGCTAGATGGATAAGACTTTCAAGGATATTAGGCACTAATCCTATATTTATTTGCTTAAAGATAGACTTTTATGGAAGAGGCCTAAAAGGGGTGATAAAATTCTATTGAGGGTGGTAAGAGACCTTAAAACTAAGAATAAAGTTTTGAAAGAATTTCATGATACACTCTGGGTAGGATATAGAGCAATTTGGGCCACTTATACCAAGATCAAGGAGAGATATTGGTAGAAGGGCTTGTACAAGAATATTGAAGATTTTGTGAGTTCATGCATAGAGTGTCAGCTATAGTCTAAGGTCACACATAGAGACTAGTCATATCTTACTTATCCACTTGCTATACATTTTCAATGGGTGATTGATTTGATAGCTATGCCATCAGATCTTTGAGGCATGAAATATTTGGTTTTAGTAAAAGAAGAACTATCAAATTACATTGAAGGGAGAACATTAAAAACCAAGACTATAGAAGCAAGATGCAGATTTATATTAGAAGATATTTTTAGCAAATATAGAAGCATTGGAAAGATAAAAGCTGATAAAGGAAAATTGAATGCTGTTGAAGTAAGATAATTGTTTAGCAGGTATGGAGTTTAGCTAAAGTTGACTATTTCTTATAATCCTGAAGCCAATGGAAAGAGTGAGAGGGGCCACCCTCCTATTATTTATGCATTGATCAAAGCCAATTCAATGGCCTAAATTTCTTCTATTTGCTTTATGGGCTGATAGGACTACTCATAATACTATCACTCGTTATATGTCCATAGAGTTGATATTAGGGCTAATGCCTATGATGCTAGCTAAAGAAATATATCCTACATGGATGTTTCTATCTTGGAAAGATGGCATTGATAGAAAAAAATTATTAGAGCTCTGAATTGAGCAGTTGGGAAGGTTACTTGAGGACTTGCAAATTGCATCTGAAAGGTTAAAGGAAGTAAGGTTAAAAAATATAAAAAGGTTTGATAAGACTCATAGGTTAAAGCCTAGGCCTATAGAAGTTGGAGATTAGATTCTAATTTATGATAGCAGTTTAAAATATCAACATAGTATTGAAAGAAAATTTGCAAAAAAATGATTTGGTCCATATGTAATAGTCATGGTCCATGATAATGCCACATATTCTTTACATGAGTTGGATGGAGCTATCATTAGAATCCTAATAGCCAAAAAGAGGGTCAAGGCTTTTAAGAGGAGAGATGGAAGATTCAAGATAGAAGACCTTAAAGAAATTTTACCTCAATACTAGGATGAAGGACATGAAGTAGAAGAATCTATTAGTGATTCAAAACACTTCCAAGAAGATGAATAGAAGTAACATGTGGCACATATTGGAAGATGTACAGATTTGGAGGAGATGGATGTTGTATTATAATTGCTTATAATATATAAAAATTAATTAAAATATATAATATATTCATAAGTTCTAATATATGTTAGAATGGTTAAAAAAATAAATTAAAATGAGTTGGTGTAAGAAACTTTATTATAGATTTTTATTTAATTTGATTATAGCGTTTAAATTAAATAAGATCTAAATATTTAGTATAAAGCCTTGAGAGGTAATTGGGATCTAAAGAAGCAAAATTAATTTATTAAGAGGCCTATTAGAAAGGATGAAGACAAAGTGAGGATGAATGAAGACAAGGGATGAAGTTCTTCATTCATATTGGTCAATGGTCATACCTAATAGGCTTTGAGGAGGCTGCCCGCAAGAAGAACAAGGGTTTCAACAACTTGAAGGAAGCCATTTAAAAATCAAAGACTAAAGGTTAAAAAGCTTATTTTTTGGACTACAATTTTGGTGTAAAAATTGAAAGATTTAGAATTTTTATAAAGAAGAAGTAGGCACTTGAAGTTAAGGTGTATAAATAATACATACTGTCACTCTTTTGAGCATTTGAGGAGTTGTATGAAAGCTTTTAGAGGTCAAGAGGTGTGTTTAGAGAAATAATTTCAAGTTTTATATCTAATATAGAAGAATTATTATATTTGGAATTCTAAAGATGGAGATATTAGTAGTCAAAGACAATAGATCAAATTCCTAGGTAGTAAGTAGGCCATTTTATTGATAGTGATGGATTTTGCCATATCTTCAATTTCTAGATAAATTTTTATCTAAAACTTTCTAAAAAGGTGAATATTTGGATTAAAAAGCTATACTTCAAAGTTTCATAGTATTTGGACATTAATTTTGTGAGATATGAAGAATTTAATACATGGATATTTGTCAATATGGGTTTGAAGCTATTGTTAGGATTTTCCGGATATCTAAAGATCAATAAAGAATCAACGGTTGAAATATATTATGTTAGTTGTTTAGAGCACATTAGTACTTTATATAAATTTTGAGTAGATTTGAATGGTTAGATTAAGAATTATAGATTATTTAAATTTAGAAAAAATTCCCCGTCTTCCAGATGAATGAGGGTTTAGAGTATTTTGTGAAATAAGACTTATATATTGGGTGTAATAGTCCTAAAAGAAAGAACTTTATATAAATTTGAAAGTTTTGTTATTTTGGATCTTGATTGAGTATTTAGTGGTAGCTAGAAGCCTAGTGCTTTCTTGAAGCAAATTCTCTCTACCACAATAGCGGCATTCTATAGGACCTCTAACATGAGTCTAATTTGCAAGACATGTGTGCGAGACAAGTTTCCTATATGCAGACCACATATTTGGCTTGTTCTACAAGCTACCAATATGTGCGATATATGGCTAGCTTGTTCCACAAGCTATCAATATGTGTGACACATGTTTGTTGGCTAGCTTGTTGGCTAAGTTTTTAACCTATCAATCACCTATAAACATATATAAAGGTGATTCTGTATCTATGAAGCTTCTAAGAAGCTATTCTATAAGATATTATCAAATTTACTTATTTTATCTATTTTTATTAATCTATATTAAGTAGATAATTATTGGAGTAAATCTTATGTCCATGACAAAGTATAATTCATGCTGCAAAATTTCAACAACTTACTTGTAATTTTTATTAGAACAATAAGGCTTTTATGACTTGATTTTGTTATGGCCTAAAAGATGTAAATCTCACTAATGAATTATAATTGGCAGATTAATTATAGTTTTAAATTATTTAAATATTAAAATATTAAGATTAGAGATTTTATTTAATTATTTAAGTATTTATCAGAATTTAAAAGAATTTACAAGTTACAAGAATCTTATTAGAAAAAAGTCATAAATTTGAAATTTTAATAAGTTTTAGAAGTAATTATCTTAGTTGGTTTAATATTTTTTCTTAATTATAAAAATTAATATTTAATTATTGAGACCAATGCCTATAATGACCTTCTATGTATATATATTATTTATTAAAAATATTTAAATATTATTTAATAGATGGAAAAAGCATAAGAAAAAAATCTCATGTCTTTGAAATTATTTATGTAGAAAATAAGATTTTAAGTTAATTTTATTTTATTTTATTATTATAAAAAATAATAAGATAGAATTAAATAGTGTTAAGTTGATATTATTATTTTAAAAATATTATAGATTTTTTTAGAATTTATTTAGAATTCATTTAGAATTATTAAGGAATTTTTAGAGCAATTTTGAAGATTTTGATAAAAATGAGTTTTATCACCTTAGGAGCCATTATCAAGAAATGGAGCAAGATTTGAAGACCATACAAGGTTCCTAGGCTGATTGGATATTTTTGAGTACTTGTCAAGGATACAAATTAAAAAAAGATATATAAACTAGTGAAATCTGTATAAAAAAAAAAATAACAAAATAGAAATAAAGAAGTATGTATATTTAAGAAGAAATTGGAATGGCTATTGCCAAAGACTAAAAAATACAAGAGACTCTTGAACTAGACTAGAAGCAAGAAAGAAATTGATAAGAGTGAAGAAGGCTTCACTCTTGTCTCTACATATACTATCTATCTAAGAACTACATGGCAGTATTCTATAGGACCTCCAACATGTGTCTAATTTGTAAGACACATGTCAAACTTGCAAGACAAGTTTTCTACATGTGTACTACGTATTTAGCTTGTTCCACAAGCTACCAACATGTGCGATATGTAGCTAGCTTGTTGACAAAGCTTCTAACTTATCAATCACCTATAGACATGTATAAAGGTGAATCCATGTCTATAAAGCTTCTAAGAAGCTTCTCTGTAAGATATTATCAAATCAACTTATTTTTACCTATTTCTATCTATCCATATTAATTAGATAATTATTGGGATAAATCTTATGTCCGCAAAAATATTTTGGTGAAGTAAAAAATGAAAAAAAATGAGTTCTACTAATAGAAAATAGGAGGACTAACAACTAGTATAGTCCTTTTAGGAAGAGAGGTGCACAAGTTCCATATAAAGTGTAGCACCTTGAATGTAGATAGGAGAATAAGACTAAGGCCTTAAAGCCTCTCTAGAACACCTTTATAAATTATTTATAATCCTTAGTGAGATTTGAATTCATGATCTTTTAAACAAATTAACTTTGAGGTAAAAATTATTCATTTAATTTTTTTTATTATTTATCTTTTATTTTTAAATTATTATAATTTATTCATAATAATTTAAATTTATATATTTTTTATATTATTAAAAAGATAAAAAAGTTATTTATTTAAAAGTTTATTTTTTATTTTTTATTTTTATTTTTTATTAAATAAAAATCTAATGAATAAACTATGACTAGTTTTTTTACTGTGCAATTGCTTAATTGCACATATTTCATTTTTTTTGTGTTATTCTTCTCCTTTGTTGTTGTTTATTGTTCTTTATACTTTATATTATAATTTATAAGCAATTCTTAATTAAAATCATCTTGTAATTTGGATTGAAGGGTGAATTTTATCCTCACAAAGGATAACATGAAGAATTTATTGATCACAATGCCAAGAGTTGAAAGCTTAAAAGAACTCATGTCTCAAGCTATTACTTGTGGCAATTGCCTATTTGAGTTGCAACAAGAGAGACAATTAATTTTCAACAATGTCTATTAAGGTACAACTATTATGTCTTCAAAAACATTGGAAAAGCTATTTATATATCTTGAATCCATGCAGATTGATACAAATTAATTCAAGCCATTAATATCAGTAGAAAAGATTAAACATTGGCAAAAAAATTTATATTTATATTATGAAAGACCTAATTATAAGGTAGCAAACTATCCAAATAAGTCTAAAGAATTCAAAGTATGAGGTATAATATCTGAATTGGAGTGGTCAAAAAATAAAGACATCTAGCCATAGTAAAAACCTTGCAGTTAGACACCTCCAAATCTAAATTTCCAAAAAAAAAGTCTCTTCTTATCTTCAAATCTAACATCTTGTTTTATGTTTATTATACACATAAAAACCTTAAAATATGAGATTTTTGCTAAAGTCCTTTTAGATATTGCAGCCTTAACATGCTTTATATATAAAGATTTTACAATCAAGTATAATTTAATACTTATAAAGAAGATCCATCTTGTATCCATTCAAGTTATTGATGGATGAAACCTTGCATCAAGGGATGTTATTGAAGAAACACAATTATTAAAATTGATACAAGCAGATCAAGTATCACATATTATCTTTAATATTATTTAATATCCAATAAATCATATTATTATTAGACAGCCTTGATTTGAATTATATAATCTTGATAGTAATTGGAGTTTGTAAATTTTTTTTTTAAGATTCAAACATCAAAAAAAAAAATGAAATATGACTTCATTTCTTGAAGCTAAAGTATTTATGCAGGTAGCAAAGAAATAAACTATATTTATATTATATGCTACTCCAATGAAAGATTCAATTGGATAATTCAAATAAAATATTTTCAATCAATATTAAGACCTTGAAGATATATTTGAGAAGAAGACAACAAGCATATTGTCAAAACACCATCCTTATGATTGTACAATTAAATTACAAGATGGAGCTCAAGCTCAATTTGGTCCAATTTATAATCTCTTACAAATGGAGCTTACAACCTTACAAAAATATATTAATAAAAATCTGGCCAAGAATTTTATTAGACACTTGAAATTGCCTATAGGAATACCCATCTTATTTGTAAAGAAGAAAGATGGTTTTTTACATATGTGCATTGATTATCGAGATATAAATAAAGTGACTATAAAAAATCGCTATCTATTACCATTAATCTCAAGATTATTGGAACAATTAAGATAGGCAAAGATTTTTACAAAGAATGATTTGAAAGGCACCTAAAATCTATTTAAGATCAAAGAAAGATCAATGGAAGACAGCATTTTGTACAAGGTATGGACATTTTGAGTACAATGCTATACCTTTTAGACTTATAAATGCACCTGTAGTCTTTTAACATATAAAAATTGATATCTTTTGAGAATACTTAAATGACTTTGTAATCATCTATTTGAATAATATCTTGATCTTTTCTAAGAATGAATAAGAACATAAACATCACATTATCAAGGTAGAAAGAGTTTGCCTCAAGAAAGTATTAAGTTTCTAGTTACCACTAATTTCTTAATTAAGTATCAAGATAGATAAAAATCCCAAATTTATATAAAATTGTTCCTAAAAAAGACCATTACATCAAATACATAAGCCTCAAGTACTCTAGAATCTCTAAAATATAGCAAAATATATTAAATCCTTCATTAATTCTAAAAGGGATTTTTTTTAAAATTTCAATAGCACATATTTTTAATTTGGACATTCCACAAGTATACATATTTTATATAAAATACTAATGTATTCTTAAAAACTTCTACAACAAATTTTAAGCATTGATTTGTTGCCAATCTTTAGATATTACTAAAATCCTAATAGTAGCTTTAAATCTTTATTTACAAATACTTGCATATTAAATTCTTTATATCATACAAAATAAATATCCAAATACTACAAAAATTTAGTATAAAACTTTTTAACATAATAATTTATATTATCAAAAATTTTTAGACAAAAATTTATCCAAAAGCTCAAGATATGGTCAAAATCATCTCTATCAACAAAATGGTCTATTTACTACCTTGGAATTTGATCTATTATTTTCAACTTCTAATATCATCTTCTTCTAAATTCCAGATATAATACTTCTCCTATACAAAATGTAGATCTTAAAATCACCTCTTCAATTGTACCTTCCAATCTTTAAAAGCATTTGTACAATCCTTCATATCTTCAAAAAAGTAGTAATAGGTATGATTTGTATACCTTAACTTCAAGCATCTACTCCTCTTTCATAAAAATTTTAAATCTCTCAATTTTTATATCAAAATTATAATACAAAAAATAAGCTTTTCAATTTAAGCCTTTGATTTTTAAATACCTTCTCTAAAATTGCCAAAATCCTTATTCTTGTTGCAGATAGCCTATTCAAAGCCTATTAGATATGACTATTATCCAATGGAGATGAAGATTTTTACCTCTTGCCTTCATTCGTTTATACCTTACTTTCATTCCTTCAAATAAGCTTCTTAGTAGTTTAATTCTTAATCTTTGGATCCCAATCTCCTCTCAAGGCTTCATATTATATATTTAGATCATATATATTTTAAATGCCATAATCAAAATAAATAAAAAAAAATCAAAATAAAATTTTTTACACTAATTTCTTTTAATTTAATCTACTAATTATTCTAATTCACATCTAGAATTATGAGCATATTATATATTTTGAGTAATTTTTATATATTATAAGTAATTATAATACAATAATATATATATAATATTAGAAAATTATGATAAAGTAGATTATATGCCAAATTAGAGAAGTATTCTTTCTATCAACCATCAATCAAGGTGTTAGAATATATTGCTTTTAATAATGGAATTTATATAAATCCAAAGCTACAAACTATTATAAAGTGGAAACAAGTATCATCAATTAAAGATATATAATATTTTTTAGGATTTATAAATTTTTATACAATCTTTATCAAAGATTATTTTAAGATTACAGCTCTATTAATAAAACTTATAAGCAAGGAAAAATTTATTTGAAATAACAAGGTTGAAAAAGCATTCAAAAAGCTAAAAGAATCTTTTATTTCAACTCTTATACTTCTCTATATACATCCAATAAAACCATTCATTTTGAAAACAAATACTTCAAATTTTGCACTTGGATATGTATTCTTTTGAACTAGTAATAATAGTCAATTTCATCCAATATTATTCTACTCTACAAACAAAAAAAAAATTTCAATTGCAGAGATCAATTATGAGATCTATAACAAAGAACTATATACAACTGTTGATGCTTTTGAAGAATGGTGCCATTTGTTGGAAGGGACTTAACACAAAGATCATAATATATATTGATTATAAAAACTTAGAATATTTTATGAGTGCTTGAATTTTGAATCACTATCAAGTATGATGGAACATGTCAATATCTTGATTTAATTTTGTAATTATATATCATTTGAAAAAACTTAAAAAAAACTAAATGCCCTTTCTTGATGTTCATATCTTGCAACAAGAATAGGAGACATTGTATTGGATCAACAAAAATCATTCATGTTAAAGCCGTCTAATTTATAATTAAAGATATTGGTAATTTCTACCTATACAAATATAGCTCTTAAGATAGAAATCCAAAGAACAATGAAAATTGATCCATTCATAGATAGCATTCAACAACGTTTAAAAAATATAGTGGTGGGAGAAAACAATAAATTCAAGTTTGAAGATAAATTATTATATTTTAAAGATCTCTTGTATGTTCTTCTAGGCTCTACAAGATTTCAAGTTCTTTAAATATGATATGACCTTCTCGCAATTAGACATTTTGACTTTAATAAGACTTTAGAATTAATATCAAGAGATTATTGGTGGCTTCAAATGTAAAAATTGGTGAAAAAATTTATTCAGTCAATCAAAATTTGTGCTTAAGCAAAGGTTCCAAGATACCAACCATATGAACTTTTTTAATCACTTCTAATTTCTAAGGATCCATGGCAATCGTTATCTATTGACTTCATTATAAACCTTTCAATTTTCAATGGCAAAGATTAAATTTTTGTAGTAGTAGACCATCTTATTAAGATTTCACATTTCATTTAATATAATAAAATTATTTTTGGAAAGAAATGATATTATGATAAAGAAAAATTACCTCAAAAAAAATTAGGCTTTTTGCTATTGCTAATTTTCAATCAAGTATCTAAATAGATAAAATTCTAAATTTATATAAGTTATTCCTAAAAAAAGCCATTACATCAAATATACAAGCTTTAAATATTATAGAATCTCCAAAATATAGCAAAATACATTAAATCCTTTATTAATCCTAAAAAAAATATTTTTTGAATTTCAATAGCATATATCTCCAAATTAGACTATTCACAAGTACATAGATTTTACATAAAATACTGATGTACTTTTAAAAACTTCTACAACAAATTTCAACCATCAAATTTATTGCCAATCTTTAGATATTACCAAAATTCTAACATTAGCTTCAAATTCTTATTTATAAATACTTGTATGTTAAGTTCTTCATATCTCACAACTTAAATATCCAAATGCCATGAAAATTTTATTGAAGAATTAGAAATTAGAAGCCACAACACTTAGCATCAGCAAGGTTGCACACAAAGAGAAGTATGGAATGAGATAACTCTCACTTCCAACACCCTTTACTTATAAGTGGAATTCACATCCAATATGCATAGACTTCATCTACATTCATCTAAAATCAACCACCTCTCGAGATTCTAAACGTAGCCGCCTGTCGAGACCCTAAATCCAGCCGCCTATTGAGACCCTAAACCTAGCCGCGTGTTGAGATCCTAACTGCCACTTAATCCCTAGTTGCCTTTTGACTATTAGAAACTTATTATGGTTTAAACTCTATATTATAATATTCCAACGAACTCTTTGTTGAACTTTAATACTCCCACTTTTTTAATTGTCAAAAGGCTTTTAAGCCTAATGCCTTTATCAACTCGTGGTGTATCCTTCACTAATGCCTTTCTAAGCACATCAGCAAGCATCTCTTTTGTAGCACAATACTTCATACCTATTATACCATCTTCAATCTTCTCTCGTATGAAATGATGTTGAATATCAATATGTTTCATTCTTGAATGGTGCTTTGGATTCTTGGCAAATGCAAGACATCCTTGATTGTCACACATTATTGGAGTTGCTTTTGTTTGCACTAATCCAATGTCTTCTAAAAGTTGGCTTATCCAACAAGCCTCCATTGCACAATGACTTGCTGCCATGTACTCAGCCTCCATGGTTGATCTTGCAATGGTAGGTTGTCTCTTGCAATTCCATGAAATGACTCCCACTCCAATAAAGAACACATATCCCGTTGTGGATCTTCTATCATTTGCATCTCCAGCCCAATCTACATCACAATAACCTTGCAAATCAATGTTGTTACCACCAAGGCATAATTTGAAGTCTTTAGTACTTTTTAAGTACCTTTTAAGTACCTCAATATCTTCTTTATCATTGCCCAATGCAAAGGTCAAGCCTTAGACATGTGTTGGCTCACAACACTCACCGCATATGCAAGATCCACTCTTGTGGCCACCATTGCATACATAAGTGAGCCTACTGCTGCCTTGTATGGAATACTTTGCATCTTACCTTCAACTTGGGCAAACTCCTCATCCGTGAGCTTCATCAACTTCAAATTTGCCTCTAAAGGTGTTCCAATTGGCTTACACTCCTCCATGTTGAATCGTTTCAACACTTCTTGAATATACTTGCTTTGGCTCATTGTAATGGTCTTGTTCTTACGATCTCTTATAAACTCCACTCCTAAGCAATAGTAGAGTTCTCTCAAATCACTCATTTCAAATTCTTTTTCTAATATGGCCTTCATCCAATTCAATCTTTTTACATTGTTAGCCAAGATGATTAAATCATCAACGTAAAGGATTACAATCAATAAGAACTCTTGAGATTGCATCACATACATGGAATGATCTGCGTCACTCCTTACAAATCCTTCATTCACAAAGAATGTGTCAATCCGTTGGTACCATGCCCTTGGTGATTGCTTGAGTCCATACAAAGATTTTCTTCAACTTACAAACAAGGTGTTGTTTGCCTTCTTCAACATATCCTTGAGGTTGATCCATGTAGATGTCTTCTTCCAACTCTCCATTCAAGAAAGCCGTCTTCACATTCATTTGATGCATCTCCAAGTCCATTGCTGCCCCAATTGCCACAATGGTTCTGATAGTGGTGAATTTAGCCACGGGAGCATATATCTCATTGAAATCAACACCAGCAACTTGTGAATATCCTTTGGCAACTAATCTTGCCTTATATCTTACAACATTGTCCATTGCATCCCTCTTGGTTTTAAATACCCACTTACAACCAATAAAAGATCGATTTGATGGAAGTTGAGTTAATTCCCATGTTCTATTGTCCATAAGAGATTTGTATTCTTCTTCCATAGCCTTCTCCCACTTCATAGCATCTGTGGACTTCATTGCATCACATAAAGACAATGGATCAATAAGGAGTGCAACATTGGCATGTTTTTCACTTACTTGAGGAAAAATGTGGTTCTTCCACCATTCACCAAGTGGTCTGCTTTCCCTCATAGGATATCTCCTTTCATTTGAAGAAGATTCACCTTCATGTATTCCAACTACTCTTCCAAGCTTCTTCTTTCTTAAATTTTGTCTTTTCTCATTCAAAGGTTGATACTCCTCATCATCATCATCTTCAACATTTTCATATTCTTCATTATTGGTCTCAGGAATCAAAGAGACTTTCTTCTCCATCTTCTTTAGCTCTTCACCTTCATTCATGTCTCCACTATCTTCATTGTCTTCATCTTCTTCTTCTTTCTTTGCTAGATTTAAAGATGTGTCCACAAACACACCATTACTCCCACTTGGACACATCTCCAAGTGCTCATAAGCACTCTTATGCTCAATAAACTCAACATCACGACTTTTGATGATCTTCTTGGTATCCAAACACATTAGCCTATATGCCTTTGTACCTTCACAATATCCAACAAATACACATTTTGTACCTTTTGCCTCAAGCTTGGACCTCATACAATCTGGTATCTTTGCATAAGCAATGCATCCAAATGTCCTCATGTGTGAAACACAAGGTTTCTTCCCACTCCAAGCTTCTTGTGGAGTCATTGATGTAAGTACACTCGTAGGGCATCTATTCCTTGTGTATACTGCATTCACCATAGCTTCCGCCCAAAATTCATATCCAAGATTTTGAGCATGAAGCATACTCCTTGCCATCTCCACAATGGTGCGATTTGCTCTTTCAGCAACTCCATTTTGTTGTGGAGTGTAAGGAGTAGACGTTTGTCTTGTAATACCTTGAATCTTCAAATATTCATCAAAGTGTTTTGACAAATACTCACCACCATTGTTCGTGTGTAATATCTTGATCTTGCATTCACATTGCTTTTCTACATGTGCCTTAAATTCCTTAAACCTTGAAAAACACTCACTCTTGGCTTTAAGGATAAAAATCCACACCTTTCTTGAAAAGTCATCAATAAATGTGACAAAGTACCTTGCTCCTCCAATTGATGGTGTCTTCATAGGTCCACAAACATCTGAATGCACAATCTCCAACAACTTACTTGCTCGTGTTGCTACTCCACTTGGAAATGAGGCCCTTTGTTGCTTGCCTTGAATACAACCTTCACAAGCTAGAGTCGTGGCATTGTTGTATGATTGACCAAGATCTAAGCCAATTACCATAGATTTGAGCTCCTTCATGCTTTTGGCATTCAAATGACCAAGGCGTCGATGCCAAATTCCAAACTTGTCTTTATCTTTTGGAAATTCAGCAAATCCTGCTATTTCAACTCCATTCATCTTCTTACAATTGAGAATATAAAGGTTGCCATCTCTAAAGCCCTTTAAAACATTATCTCCATCCAATGTCTTCACAAAACATCCATTCATATCAAATTGAACCTTACAACCACTTGACACAAGTTTGCTCACCGAAAGAAGATTCTTCTTCATCTTTGGCACATGTAGGACTTCTTTCAATCTGATCCTCTTGGTTTCATTCTTCACAACAATCTCCACCACAATGGAGCCAATTCCAATAGCTTGTACCATGCCATTGTCTCCTAACCAAACATTTGTTACTGGAATTTCTTCATAAGTGTTAAAAGAACACTTGTATGGAGTCATGTGCTTGGTAGCACCTGAATCAATAATCCACTTAGACATGGCAGCCATAGAAGTGCCTTCACTTGCCATGAATGCAAAGTCATCTCCTCCAAATTCATCATGTGCATTGTTAGCATTCTCTCTATCTCCTTTCTTGGCCTTGTAGCAATTTCTTGCAAAGTGACCTGATTTTCCGCAAATGAAGCAAGTTCTCACATTACTTTTTCCATTGTCACGTTGGTTGGAATAGGTACCTTTGCCTTGTCTTGAAAAGAGAGCCAAGTCTTCACTTTGATGGTCCTTTTCTTTCCTTTTGGTCACTTCATGAGCAAGTCTTGCCGTCACATAGTCCATTGTAAGCTCCTTCAACTTGATGGACTCCAATGCTACTATAAGATAGTTGTAGGACTCCGGAAGGCTCATGAGCAAGGTCATGATAATATCACCATCTTCTAAAGGTTTGTCAACAATAGCTAGTTGATTTGCAAGAGCCTTTACCTTATTGACGTGAGCCATAAGGTCTTTACCTTCTTCCATCTTGCAAGTGAAGAATTTCCTCCTTGTAAAGAGGATGTTGGACAAGTTCTTGCTCTCATAAATATTGCAAAGAGTTTTCCATGCTTCCGCTGGTCCATTGCAATGGATAATGTGTGAAAAGTTGGCTTCATCCACATTTGTGGCAATCATGCTAAAAGCCTTCTTTTCACGTCTTTTAAAGTCCTTCTTCTCTTTAATACTTGCATCTATGCATGGAAGGTCTTCACTTTCATCTATAATGTCCCAAAGGTCCAAAGATGCCAACAAAAGCTCTATTTTCACCTTCCAATGATAGAAATTGTCACCTCTAAACTTCTCAATCAATCTCAAACCTTCACCTTTACTAGAAGCCATCTCTAAGGAGTAGTATATCAAAGAATATTGAGAAAAGAAGTTTCTATGTGATCAAAAATCACCAAAAACAAATTTGCACTAGCAGAAACTTAGAATATCCTTTTATGAACAAAAGAGTGATTTCTCACTCAAAACACTTTCAAGTGATCTTCTAAAGCTTCTAATTAGTATATGCACTCTTATGAACCTCTCAATCAAATTCTTCCACCCTTTCAACTCACTATTTAATGAAATGCACAAGGTTAATGAAACAACTTCAATAACACATAAAGACACTATCAAGGTCTTTCATAATGGTCTTAAACTCACTATCCAAGGAGATAAGAACCCACAAAGCAATGTTAGAGATCTCTAAGCTTACAAATCAGAACCTCTTCTTGCCATAACATAAGCTAAGATCATACAAACTCTAACATCAGCAAACACCATAAGACCTATTCCACACAACAACAAAGACTTCATAAAACTTCTAAAACTCACAAAGCAAATGTGAGTGGGCCCATAACCTATTGAGGAATTAGAAGTTAGAAGCCACAACACTTAGCATCAGCAAGGTTGCACACAAAGAGAAGTGTGGAATGAGATAATTCTCACTTCCAACACCCTTTACTTATAAGTGGAATTCACATCCAATATGCATAGACTTCATCTACATTCATCTAAAACCAGCCACCTCTCGAGACTCTAAACCTAGCCGCCTGTCGAGACCCTAACTGCCACTTAATCCCTAGTTGCCTTTTGACTATTAGAAACTTACTATGGTTTAAACTCTATATTGTAATATTCCAACAAACTCTTTGTTGAACTTTAACAAATTTGATATATAGCTTTTTAACCAAATGTGATTTTAAGGTATAATCATAACCTTTGATTTTTAAATGCTGTCAGGTAGAAAAAATTCGCCTTGAAAAAACACCGGGTTCCTAACTGCTACTAGAACTAGCAAGGAATATGAAAAGGAATTGTGCAAGTATCTTATATACTTGTACAATATTTGTTCAAGCTTTCAAATTATACTTGTATTATATTTATACACAATTTGTATAAATATAAAGTATAAATCCTTGAATAATACTTATATAAATACTTATATAATACTTGATATAATACTTATATAAATAATTGTATAAAATAATATATAATCCTTAGTATAATACTTATACAAATATTTGTATAAATATTATATATAATACTTATAGAATATTTATATAAATATTTGATATAAATACAAGTATAAATATTTGTATAATAGATATAAGCAAAGTGTGTATATATTCAAGTATACCTCAAAATACAACTGTATATGAAGAATACAAGATATACAACTAGCTGAAACTAAATAAATCACTAAAACTTCATTCAAAGGTCAAATCAAGCGTACTTATAGCCTATAAAAAGCTAATAATCTATTGTAAAACATATCAAAATTTCACAAATAGATGTCTTATCATTTAAAAGTTATGGCTAAAAGAAGTAGGTACTAAAATTTCCCAACAAATGTAAAGATAGCAAAGCTTCTCTTCACTTCAGCCTTTGTTGTGATTATTTCCCCTCTCCAAATTGGACATGCAATAGCTTTTTAGAAAGCTCACTCTATTATCTAACTTATTCTAAAATTTTGCGTGCATGCCTCTCAAACTCCAGATTTTATAGCTAGTTGATTCTACTCTTCAAATCCTAACAACAATTTGCCCTCTTGACTCTTCACGGCTCATAAAACTTTGATAAAAGCTCCAAATGTATTGATTTTTGTTTTTTTAAAAAGCTTACATAAGCTACTATAAGCATCTAAAATATCAAAAAGATTGAAGAGACTTTCTGACTTAGGTGGTTGAACAAAGTCTCTATCCTTCTTCATCAAATGGTAGTAGACCCTTTCCCACTCTCAAGCTCGCAACTTTTTCTCTCCAATTCCAAATACTACAAGAGATGTCTTGATAGAAAGCTAGCACAATTTTCCACACTTTCTTCAAATTTCACTAAGAAAGACTTGAAATCAACCTTTACCTTTCTTCTAATTATAAAAAAATCTATTTTAGGTTATAAATAAGGTAGGAATCAAAACAAATAGCCATCCTAATTTACTAATTAAGTGGCTAAAATAAATCCTCTCCTTATAATATCTTTTAAAATAACCTCTAACACTCACACATATAATAACAATAAATATAAGATATATAATATTTTTACACACTACACGTAAATGCAATATGACAACGCCGTCTCTAAAGTTGTCAAAATCCTTGTTTTTGTCACAAACAGCCTACTTAAAGCCTATTAGGCATGACTATCAACCAATGGAAATGAAGATCTTCATTCCTTGCCTTCATTTGTCCATTCTTTACTTTCATCCCTCCAAATAAGTCTCTTAGTAGTTTAGTTTTTCATCTTTGGATCTCAATCTCCTATTAAGGCTTCATGTTAAATATTTAGGTCCTATATATTTTAAATACAATAATCAAAATAAGTAAAAAAAACCAAAATAAAGTTTTTTACACCAACTCTTTTTAATTTAATCTACTTATCATTCTAATACACATCTAGACTTGTAAACATATTATATATTTTGACTAATTTTTACATATTGTAAGCAATTAGAGAACAACATCCACTCCCTCCAAACCTGCACATCCTTTGATATGTGCCAAGAAATCACCCCTTCCAATCTTCAGCTTAATCAATGGTTCTTGAATAAATTAATGTCTAATTATGTACTTCTCTCTCAAACTTTGCTTGCTTGATGTATTCCATAGTATTAAGCAATAATTAGGTAGCTACTAGTTTTACTTTCTGTGTTACAATCTTATATTTAAATTATACCATAGCCTTAGATTTAACCTATAACTTATAATAAGTCTACCTTTTATTCCAATTTTTTTCAGCTCTTCATAAGTCCTTTTTAAATGTATCTCCACTACAACATATTCATCCATGCTTATAATTAAGCTCTTTAAAACTTGTACCAAACCATCTTCTAAACTTGCTTCTTCTATTATTCCAAATATAATTTAATCATTTAAAATAAAATCTGTTCTTTTTAAGTTTTATTTTTTATTTTTTTTGTCTTTCTTTTATTTGCTCAATTCAAATCTTAAATCCTTTGAAAACTCACAAATTCATTGTTAATCAAATCCAAAACCTAGAACTAAAATTATCTATATTGGAATTTGGAGATAATCTATTCACCCCCATGTACCTCCATCCTATATAGATGCATTTTAGAAATCTAAGAATATATTTTTTGTCTTAAAAGGCATCTTTTTTAGTTGCTCTCTATGTCTTTCATAAATAGGCTCTACAATAAGAAATTGCATAACTTTCTTTCCATCCCAGCTACAAATCTTAGAATAATGTGAATCATCATCGAAGACTTTAGTTTCTATTCTAATAGCTGTAATATAAGATTAGCCAAGTATTATTAAGTATGTAATAGAATTTAAACAAAGAAGTTCTATTCTACTTCCACATCTCTAATCTTGGTCTTCACAGTTGGACAAGCTCCATATAGATCACCTTGTTCATTATTTGTAGCTCTAATCATCCAATCATGGTTGATATCATTTGGCCACTTCTTCTTCTTATATATCTGCCTAGATATGATGTTGATTTCTAATCCATGATCAAGTAAGGCCAAGATTAGATTCTTAAATTCTTCTAACTTTACTTATGTCTCTATAGTAGCCTTAGCCTAATAAGGGACTGAATAGTAACCACCTCTCATTACATTACTATCATTTTTTGAGGAATTAATAATACATGCTTCTTGTATAATCTTCTTTTTATTATTAGAATTTATAGATATATACTATAGAATGAATAGGAATTTTAGGATTTATAATATATAATTTGTAGGATTAGGAATAGGCAGGAAATCGATGAATGGCCAGTTTAGAAGGCAGAATGGATGAAGTAGTTAGAAAAAGTAGTTATTATTGGTTGTGTAGCACTTAACATAGATTGGGATAAGTATAAATTGATTTGGTATGAAGGAGTTGGGACTAGACTCTGATAGTCCTGAGCCGAGGTAAGCTTGGTGCTATCTCTTTCTCTTCTTTTCTTAGGCTGTAGTGGAGGATCCGAATTCTATTCCGAAGGATTATACCATGTCAATGATGAAGAACAGTAATAAAACAAAAAATTTTATATATGTGGAGGAGTAAGAAATCATAATTATTTGATGCGTGAGTTCTTTGTGGTGAATTCGAGGTTGAAGACCGACTATGTCAATGAAGTTTGATTGTGGATGAAAGTGTCATGCCATATTGATTGTGAGAGTTGAGCGGTGAAGGAGAATATTGGAGAAACGATTTGTTTCGAAAGACGTTCTGGGTGAGAAATTATTTCCAGTGATTGAAGAGAGAAGCGGGTGTATACGGTCTATGGAAATGGTGTAACATTGCCGATTGTTGTTATGAGTTCAAAAGAAGACAGAAGATTATAGTAGGAGAATTGGTAGAGGATTGTATCACAAAGTTTATCTTTAATTGCAAAATAGGAGAACCATTAGAGTAGATGGCATTATTTTAAAAAGCGTGTACATGTGCATTGGACTCTAATGTTTAGAAGGTGGTTAGTTGTATGACCCTAACAGTTTAACTCAATGCAGATAGTCTCTCATTGTGTTCAAATCCTCCTTTACAGATTTACTCTAGGCAATATTGGTAGAATAAGTAAGACAAAGGAGAATAACATATATTATATTTGATATTCTCCCATATCTTTGGCATAATTCATTTGAGTCTTATTTTTAATATTGTCAAGTATATAAGAATATAGAGTAAGAGACTTGAACTAGAACAAGGTTTCAAAAAGAAACCAATAGAAATTTGAATTAATCAATTGAGTACATGAACAACACTAAAAAAGATGAGCTAAAACTCCAAGAGATGCTTTATCAAGATTGAAGAACTCTTCAGCTTTAATTCCTATATATATCCTTATCTAGGATGCTTCTTGAGCGGCTTCTATCAAATTAAGAAGCTTCTTGAGTGGCTTCAACCAACTAAGAAGCTTTTCAAGCTCCTTCTACCAACTTGGAAGCTTCTCAAGCTCCTTCTACTAACTAGAAAGCTTCTCAAGCTACTTTCACCGACTAGAAAGCTTTTCAATCGACTTTCACTAATTTAAGAATCTCTAAAATGTTCTAAAAGGTTCTATGAACCTCTAAAGTATATGTTCCTAACATCATCTTTTTTTCTAGCGACAAATTCTAAGAGAAGCTCAATCTTTCTATATACATAAAAAATCAAAAATATGCTACACTAATAAAGCTATGTATTTTATTTTTCATTCTTTGGTAATAAATTCTATTGGTCCTTGAAAAAATCACCTATGGCCCTGAGCTAATATCTCTGTTTTTGAAACATTCCATCCAAGGATTTGATCTTCATTGTCACTTTCAAAACATCTTCCAAATAAAATCTCAAGTTTAAAAAGATTCACCTTTCCAAATTCAAGCAATATCATTAAAGCTCAAGCATTAGAATCGAGACTTATATGGTTGGATCTTACTCCTAATGGCTCCAACCAAGGTCATACTTGGTGCTAAAATGTATTGTCTTCACTTTGCTCAATTGAAGGATGTGAAAATTGCACTGTTTGTTTGAAGCTGGCATAACAAATGAATCTTCTGAATCTTTTGAATCTTATTCTCTTAATGCTTGAAGGTTTGACATGGTGATTGACTTTCTTCTACTACTCTATTCTATTTTGGAACAAATTATTATATACTGATGAAGGCTTTAATTTAATTCTTCCCCTCTTATGAATATTCTTTGAATCCAATCTTCACCAAGAAGTTATTATCAAATATGTTTGGATTTGTAGTGATAGAACTAATGAAATTCTTATACCTTTCAAGGCACATTAGCAAGATTTTTAGCCGATTTCTATATGTGCTCATTTATATTATAGTTCTACTAATCAATAAAATATTCTAATTTGTTCCACCGTTGTTGTGAATCAAGTATCTTTTCAATCTTGTATTCTTCATGGTTTTCAATTTTGATGCTAGGTAGCAATTGTTACACTCTTACTAGAATATGCAACTCTCTATAAGGTTCTAAAAAAAAGACATGAAAAATTAGATGTACCTTCATAGAAGATGGTAATTCTAAATGATATGCTATTGGATTAATTTGCTTGTAGATAGAAAATGGTTTTAACCTTTGATAGTCCAACTTATCACATGGCTACTTGGCCTTGATGTTTCATTAAAGAAGCCATATCTTATCTCTAATATAAAAAATGGGCAATTAATTTTTGAATTTATCTATAGATGCCTTGTAAGCATCTTGAACTATTTGTAATTGAAGCTTCAAGGTTGTTTGGTGTTACATTAGATGCTTTGTAAATCTTTCAATTTTTGGATTATTATTCTTTGATATATTTTATAGATTAAACTTTGAATAATATCTATAATTAAAATAAAATAATATTTGTTGAATTGACGCATGAAAAAAATTATTATATACAAACTCTGTTAATAGTAGATATGAGACTCAATCATCTTGTTGATAATTGATGGTGCATTATAAATATTTCTCCAAAATTTAGTTAACTCATTTTGTTTGGCTATCAGTTTGAAGGTAGAAAGCCAAAAAAAGTTTAATATCCATCTTTAATATTTCAAAAAGACATCTCCAAAACTTAGATATAAACTGGTATCCTCAATTGGATATAATATCATCCAATAGGCCATGATATTGATATATTTTATTAAAAAAGAGCCTTGTCATTTCTTCACTAAAAGCAATCTTCTTGCAAAGAATAAAATGAATCATCTTTGTGAATCAATCAACCACTACAAGAATATTATCCAATGAATTTGATGGTAGTAGATCCATCATAAAATCCATCAAGATAGAAGACTATGACCATCTTAAAATAAGCAAGAGTTATAAGAGTCTATAAGGGCAATGTTGAGGATTATTAGACCTTGAACAGATATTGTAAGAGAGCACAAAGTCCTTCACTGCCTTTCACATTTGAAGCCACTAAAAATCTTGGAAAATAAATTCCAAGGTCTTGTTAAATCTAAAGTGACCCACAATTAGAAAGTCATGGCAAGATTGAAGAATATCCAGTCATGTTGGTCTTTTTGGAATATACAAATGTTCTTCAAAGTATAGAAGGTCTTTCTCAAGTTTGAACTTGTCAACATGTTTTTTTTAAACAATGCTTGATATCAAGGGCCAAAGTATCATTAGTGATTGCAATATACACATCATTGAGGAAATTAAAATCAATAAGTGCCGATGTAATAGTGGCACAAAGGCAAAATTGTTCTACTTTCAACAAAGTTGTATATTGTTGATCAAATATTGCCTCCCCTATGCTTAGTACAAGATATAATTGTCACGGACACAAATTATAGACTTGAAGTCTAAACAAGAAGTTCAAGAAGAACTGGCAGGAACTGGATTAATGAAATGAGTACAAAAACAACACCAAAGAGGTGAGGTAGAGCTCCAAGAGATGTGTTGTCGAGATTGAAGAACTCTTCAGCCTCGATTCCAATATATACTCCTACCTAGGAAGCTTCTCAAGTAACTTCTACTAACTAGGAAGATATTAGAAGGCTCTAGAAGATTCTAGAGAGTTCTAGGAAACTTCTAGAATGTTCTAGAAGGTTCTAACAAGTATGTCCTTGACACTAGGAAGATATTAGAAGGCTCTGAAAGATTCTAGAGAGTTCTTAAAAACTTCTAGAATATTTTAGAAGATATCTAACAAGTATATCCTTGATATCACCTCCTCCTCTAGCTTCGAGGTCTCCGAGAAGCCATTTGAGATATATACTCACAAACGTAGGAAATCAAAAATTTATCGCATAGTCTCTGCAATATACTCTAGCTGTCGTTCATGAAACAGATGATTCATGGGTCCTTGTAGCCACCGATAATGACCAATACCTTCTACTTGAGACCATGCTTGAACTTCTGTATCTTTATTGTGGAAACAACTTGAAAATATCGCTTCGCCACTACTTGCATGAGCTGGTTCAACTTCAAAGATAATTACAAGTGACTTGCTGCTTGGTATTCTTCGACGTCTTCTTGGCTCTTCTAATTCTTTGTCTTGAGTTTGATGTCGTGAGCTACTCCGTTAAGATGGTACCACTAATATAGTATCTATATTTTGACTAGCCATATCTAAATACACCTTGATATTAGATATCTTGATACTACGAAATATAACAAGTTATGTTTGGATACGACATGGATCCCTTTTCTATTCATTTTTCCAGAGAAGGCTTCATCTTCACGCTTTGTTAATGATTAGTTTTTGATTTATTATGATATCGTCGATAGAATTCTTGTACCTTTTGTGACGCATTGACAAGATTTTTGGTCGGTTCCCATATTCTTTCATTAATATCGTAGCCGCTCCAATGCACAAAGTACTCTAATTTATTCCATCTTTGCCAAAAATCTAATATCCTTTCTACCTCATATTCTTTGTTGTTTTCAATTTCTATACTAGGTGGCGGACATTGCACTCTTTCAGGAAAAGTCGATTCTCGATAAGGCTCTAACAGAGAAATATGAAAGACAGGGTGTACCTTCATAGTAGCTGATAATTCTAAGCGATACGCCACAGGATTGATCTGCTTCTAGATAACAAATGGTCCCAATCTCCGGTAGTCCAACTTATGACATAGCCGCTTGGTCTTGATATTCCGTCGAAGCAACCATATTTTATCTCCAATCTTGAAATTAGGTGCCTGATTCCGAAACTTATTCGCGGATGCTTTGTAAGACTCTTGGACAATTTGTAATTGAAGCTTCAATGTGGTTTGAAGCTCTGATAGCTGCTGCACCAATCCTTCAGTTGCTGGATTGTTATTCGTTGACGGACTAAATAGATCAAACTTTGGATGGTACTCATAGTTGGAAAAGAATGGTGTTTTTTGAGTCGACGCATGAAGGGTGTTGTTATATGCAAACTCGGCTAGCGGTAGATATGCAGTCCAATCATCTTGCTAATAGTTGATGCTACATCGTAAATATTGTTCCAAAACTTGATTCACCCGTTCTGTTTGGCCGTCTGTTTGAAGATGGAATGCCAAAGAGAGCTTGATGTCCACCTTTAATATTTTAAAAAAAAATCTCCAAAACTTTGATACAAATTGGGTTCCTCGATCCGACCCGATATCATCTGATAGACCATGATATCTATACACATTATCAAGGAAGAGCCTTGCTGTATCTTTGCTTGACGATATCTTCTTGCAAGGGATAAAATGTGCCATCTTTGTAAGTCGATCCACCACAACAAAGATGCTGTCAAATAAATTCGATGGCGGCAGATCTGTAATAAAGTCCATGGAAATTAAAGACCATGGATGACACAAAATGGGCAATGGCTGTAGAAGTCCATAAGGGCGATGTCGAGGATTCTTGGATCTTGAACAAATGTCACAAGAGAAGACGAAATCCTTCACATCCTTCTACATTTGGGGCCACCAAAAATCTCGGAAAACGAGTTCTAAGGTCTTGTTGAATCCAAAATGTCCCGCAACTGGAAAGTCATGACAAGATTGAAGGACTCAAAGTCGTGCTGGCTCTTTTGGGATATATAGCCACTCCTCAAAGTATAAGAGATCTCCTTCAATCTTGAACTTGTCATCATTGATACGTTGCTTAATATCAAGGACTATTGGATCTTCAATGATTGCAGCACGTACCTGGTTGAGGAAGTCAGCATCAATTGGCACCACAGCAGCACAAATCCTGAATTGCTCTGGCTTTAATAATGTCGTACATTATTGATCAAGTGCTGCTTTTCCAATCTTCGGCGCAAGATATGATCTTCTTGATAAGGCATCGGATAGTCCTTGCTGCTTTCCAGGCTGATAAGTAATAACGAAGTCAAATCTAGATAGCGACACATTCCATCGAGCTTGACGACGGTTTAGAATCCGAGTAGACATGAAATATTCTAGATTCTTGTGATCCGTATATACGGTCACCGGTTGCGCAGCTCCTTCGAGGAAGTGACGCCACTCTTGGAAAGAATCCACTATAGCAAGGAGTTCTTTATCATGAATCTTGTAGTTGATCTCAGCCGCAAAAAATTTCCGTGAATAGAATGCAATTGGATGAAGCTTATTGTCGATGCCCATCAGTAAAAGTACGACTCCTAAAGCAAAATCCGAAGCATCAGTTTCCAAATAGAAAGCCTTTGTAAAGTTTGGGTGTACCAAGATTGGAGCCGTAGTAAATGCCGTTTTAAGGTTTTGAAATACTTTTTTTGCTAGAGATCCCCATTCTAGCTTATCCTTACATGTTAATCGAGTGAGTGGAGCAATAATTTCAAAATAATTCTTGATGAAGATCCGATAGAAGTTAGCAAAACCGAGAAAACATTGTATGTCTCTAACCGTCTTTAGAACTTCTCAGGATACAATTGCTTCCACCTTCTTGGGATCCATCTTCAAGCCTTCCGTAGTCGCAACAAATCCTAAAAACTCCATCTCAGTTTGGTGAAATAAGCACTTTTCGAACTTGGCGTAGAATCCTCGCTCGCGTAGTTTTTTGAATACCAAACGAATGTGCTTCTCATACTTTTCTTCATTCTCAGAAAATATCAAGATATCATCTAAATAAATGACAACAAAATCGTCTAAATATTCTCAAAAAATATCGTTCATCATATGTTGAAAAACTGCCGGAGCATTGGTAAGACCAAATGGCATGACATTATATTCAAAATGACCATACCTTGTATGAAAAGCTGTCTTCTATTTGTCTCCTTCTTTGATTTGCACAAGGTTGTAAGCTCCCCTTAGATCAATCTTTGTAAAGATCTTTGCATGTCCAAGTTGTTCCAGAAGACTAGAGATCAAAGGTAATGGATAGCGATTCTTCTTTGTCACCTTGTTGAGACCTCGATAGTCCACGCACATCCGTAGTGAGCCATCCTTCTTCTTTACAAATAAGATTGGTATCCCAGCTGGCAATTTTGAATGACAAATGAAGTTCTTGGCTAGGTTCTCATCAATGTATTTCCGCAACTCAGCCAACTCCATCTGTGATAGGTTATAGATTGGGCCAAAAGGTGATTGTGCTCTTTGCAATTCTATGGCACAATCATATGGTCGATGTTCTGGTAGTATGTCAGCATTCTTCTTTTAGAACACGTCTTGAAAATCCTTGTATTGTTCCAGTATTCCTGCTGTTGAAATTTGCTCTCTACTAGTTGGAGCCGCATAAATGACCAATGGTGTGCCTTCCTTATACAATCTTACAAACGTTCTTGCTCCAATGAACAAGGATTTTTTGGTTTGGGATCTTCTTCCAGGCTTGTTCTCAGGTTGTTCTATGGGAATTTTTTGAGTAGATTAAGATGTTATCAAGATAGATCACTACAAACTTGCATAGGTGCTCTCGAAAGATATCATTCATTAAATGTTGAAAGATAACGATGTCGTGTTGTAACATGTTTATATAGTAAAAAGTATAAATAAGAATAATTTTTACTTGATACTTGATTATCTTATTTCAATAGGAACTTAAGATATTTAAGAAAAGATTTATGAAAGCCTCTTAGATTATTTTCTTATTTTAATAGCTAATAAATAAAAGTTACTTATTAAATTTTCCTTCTAGGTTGTATAAATTCTGTTATTACTTTTAAAAAAGCCATAAGTTAATAAAAATAGGATAAAAAAGATAAATAGTTAATATGGTTGATATTAGGATTAAATTGAGGATAGGATTAAGCTTAAAAATCCTTATAATTAGTTGAATTGATTTGCAGGGTCAATCAAGTATGAGATAGGGTTGAAATCAAACCTCAAGCTACAAAAACGAGCACGAAGGACAAGGAATTGGGTCATTTGGGGGATTGGCAACTAGAATTGGATACTTAGCTTGAAAGACATTCCAAGGATGTTAAGTTTGTTTCTAGAAGATTTGTAAGGACTTAGCAACTACTATTTGAAGTCAAGGTTTGAATGTGAGATTATATTTTTATGCAATAAAATTAGAGCTATCATTTTGGCTATTTTTTGCAATTGGTATAACATCCACATTTGGAATTTTGAAAGTGTGGATTGATCAAGTGTGCTAAGATTGAATAAAAAATTGTAACAATCTAATAGTGCTTTCAGGATTTATTCAATCTTTAATACAAAGAGGTACCAAAAGTTGGCAATTTTAGATTGCTTGGAGTTCCTATAATATTTTAAGATGTATTAGTTGGATTAAAGAGAAATTTGATATAGTGTTGGAAGACTTGAAGATTGAGCTATATATCAAATTTTAGTTGGAATTAATAGTTTTAAAAGGAGAATTTCTGCTGGAGTTTCTACCTTAACTTTGAAGCTAGTGGCCAAATGACACTAATATAGGATTTGGTCAATTTTTCACAATTTGTAAGTTGGATTAGATTGAAACTTTTTGAGCATATAAAAAGCTTGTATTTTGATTTTTGTACAAAATTTCATACTAAATTGATTGTTAGATTAAAAATTATAGCTTATTAAATTTTATAAATTAAAGTTAAGACTTATATAGAGACTCTTGGTTGCTTGATTGTAACAAGTATCAAGCAATTGGAGTTTTATGTGAATGAAGTTATCAAAAAGAGTGTTTTTAAATACTTTGTATTGATTTAAATATTCTTATTATGATATTCAAATCATATCTTTTATATATGGATAAAACTTATTAAAGGTTCTTGAGTATATGTGAATCACAACTTCACCCTCTACAGCCAAGTACTTGGTGTATTTTTAAGCAAGACAATACGTTATATGATAATGGATACATTTGTTAGTCCAAAAGACATGACATTATATTCAAAATATTCATATCTTGTCCAAAATGAGATCTTCCATTTATCTCTCTCCTTGATCCGTACTAGGCTGTATGCTCTACAAAGATCTATCTTAATATAGATCTTGGCTAGCCCAAGTTGTTCCAAAAGTCCTGAGATTAATGGTAGTAGGTAACAATCCTTTACTATTATCTTATTCAATCCTCAATAATCATTACATATGTGCAAGGAACCATCTTTCTTCTTCATAAAAAGTATAGATGCACTTGTTAGAGACTTTGAATGTTTGATGAAGTTCTTTACAAGATTTTCATCAATATAATCCTTCAATGCCAAAAATTCATTTTGAGAAAGATTATAAATTGGGCCAAAAGGTGGTTATGTTCTTTCTTAAAGATTTATAACACAATCATATAGTCGATGCTTCGGTATTATATTAATATTCTTCTTTTGAAAAACATCTTAAAATTTGCTATACTGTTTTGAAATACTTGCTGATGAAGTCATATCTTTTTTAATTGGAGTTACATAAATTCCAAATGGTGTACCTTCTTCAATTAATCTTGTAAAAGTCTTTGCTCCAACAAATAAAGACTTATCAATTTGTGACTTTTTATAAATTTTTTTTACAGGGATTTCTATCAAAAATATTATTCTTTATGACTTCCAATCTAAAGATGGATTATGCTTTTTCAACTAAGATAGTTTAAGAATAACAAGATTTAAAAGAGTCCTAATGATGTTCAATACAATTTGGCTTCTATGATCTTTGAACGACACTTCTATAGGAGTGGTTTCATGAGTGACACTATTAAAAGATAAGGGTTGACTATCTATTACCTCCACATAAATAGATTTGAATTTTTATATTAGAAGAATTTTATGAAGCTTACTGAATGCCTCATTTATGAAACAAGTGGTGTCGCATTGTAAATTAAAACAAGGTATGAAAGATATAAAAGAATGAATTAAAATAAAAAGATATAGATCAAAAGAAGAGAAGATGAAAAAAGAGAAGGGGTTGTGGTTATAACCACATTATCTTAGAGATTACAATATTTATCACAAGCTCAGGGATGATAGGTAGGCCAAACTACTAATTTCCTGCTGAATTCCTACTAGCAGTACTAAGTCATGAAGCCAAGGATTTCTATAGTGAAGTCAAGTGGATTCAAACTCACGTCAATTCCAAAGTAGCTAAGAACTTAACCACACAAGCTTCTTTGATTTGGCAGTGTAGGATGTAGTTCTTTCCTTTTTATCTCTAATCTAATCTAAATTATTTCTTTCTACTTGTTAGGTTTTCTTCTTTTTAATCTTAGATCTACTTTATCTTTATTCTGTTCTGTCTTAGATCTGAACTTAAATGTTGTGGGCTGAAATTAGAAGAGAAGTTGGTAGAAAAATGGTAGTAAGAAGATAGAATAGAAATTTATCTCAAAAAATGAGATTTCTTCAAGTTAATCCAAGATAAAAGATTAAAGAGGTAGAAAGACATGGGCTGAGGTGTCTCTTGACCAAGAGAAGAAGGAAGATCAGGCGGGGATGACAAGGAGGGGTCGTAAGAGAGAAGAAAGGAGGGTTTTTTTGGAGGTGCATGGAATTTTTGTATAGGTAGTATATATTTTTGTATGTAGAGAAAGCTTGGAGAGGATTTTAAGTGCAAATTTTTATAAGTTTCTAGTAGACAAGATAAAAAACATATAGAAATAATTTTTATATCTTTTGATTAAATATAAAAGAAGATATGAGTCATCAAAGTTGCAGGTGTTTAAAACTAAGGCAGTGAGGGTTACTAAATTTCGGGCCTTGGCTCTTGGAAACCACTTGGATTCTAGAAGCGAAATTTGTTGGGTTTTTGTTCCTTATAGAGTTAACTACTTTGTATCAAAATCTCAAGTCAATATGATCTCTGAGCAAAGAATTATCAATAAAATTATAACCAGGTTTGGATGAAAAGAGAAATAGAGTGAAGGCAGGATTGGGATTTGTATGGGTAGTGTATGTGTGTGGGTTTTTTTGGGTATAAATGAAGTTAAGAGACGAATTTGAGTGTAAAATTTAATATACATAATCTATGTAATTTAAGGAAGAGATGAAAGTAAGTTTGATAGTCAATCATTTAATGAATAAATTGTTATGCTCTTTCAAAGTGATAGGGATCTATCTATAAGTCAGTTAAGTTTGAGGGAGCATATCTTTGTAATAAAAATAGCATTTTGAATAAAATTTATTGGAATTTTTAGATATATGAGTCTATTAAGTTGTATAAAAAAATGATTGCTATTGGAGTTATATTTAAAGAATTATGAGGAAATTTGTGGTCAGATCTAGAGTTGTTAGAAATCAAAAATAAAGAAGAAGGGTAGAGTCTATAACTCTAGTTCAAAGAGGACTTTTGGAGCAACAATTGGAAGACGTTTATAACATAAAACAAGCAACAAGCCTATCAAATTTCAGTACTTAGATCTTTGTTAATGAGGAGCAATGAAGGTGTGAAGCAAAGGGGGTCCAAAATCAAAGGCAGCATGGAGGGATTATTTTGATAATATAGTTCTTCCTAACCACATGAGCTATAATCAATAGGTTTATGGGATTTGCTTCTTTACTTCTTTAAGTGCTTATTGTTCAAATTTTGCTACAATTGATGTGATATCCTAGGATTTATGATTAAAATTAGGAGCAGGTCTCTAAAGGCAAAATAGATTAGGGTTCATAAAGTATGTTGTTTTAATGTAAATTCTTCAATTTTATGAACTCTTATGGATCTCATCTTACACTTAATTAACTAGAGGCACAAAAGACCTAGTGTTTCTTAGGGCTAAGACTCTCACGACGATAGCGGATGCCCTCAAATCTAACAAAGCAATTATCTGAAGCTTCTAAAGACGAAAATATAATTTTTTTTTAATAATGAGTAAGTTGAATAGAAACAGAGGAACTTGAATAATTTTGTAATGTTAGATTATTCAGCCGTACAGTCTCTACTATGGCTGAACGTTATTATTTTTTTGAGCAATTACATTCTTGGTTTTGATAATGTATTGATTTTATTTTTTCAGACAATTGTCAATCTTATAGCCTTTCTTGCCACAATATAAGCATAAACCTTCTTCTATCCAACGCTTTTTTTCTTGTGGACTAAGAGGTTTAAAACATAGTGCATTAAATTGCATGTTTCCTAATTTAAGTGTGAATTTAGAATGCTTATTGATGTAGCAAGAATATGTCAGATTGTATATTATCTTATTGAAGTCCATGAGCGTTGATCTTGATGACGTTGAAATAATCAATTATCATATTTTACAGCTTGGCTAATAGCTTTATTAAGTAATTGTGGATTCGGAAGTGATAATAACAAATCATTTATATCATCTCTTAGTCTCCAATAAAATTGATTCATTAGGATTTTTTTGTCTCAATTGATGTCATATATTAATTATCTAAAATTAGATATATAGACTAATATAGAATATGCTTCTTGGCACCATGCTTGGATCTTAGCTGTTGCTCAATGAGCCTTATTATGTTCTCTAAATGCTTTTACAAATGCTTTTATAAAAACTTCAAAGTTACTCAAAATTGATGATCTCTTTTCAAAAAAGAGAGCAAACTATAATAATACTTGTCTTGTAAGCAAGGTGCCACTTAATTCAATCCATGATTCTTTTGTCAAAAAAATATTAGGTTGTAGAACTATTATCAATCAAATTTGGTTGACAAATCCTAAAAACTTTGAAAGTGTATCATCATATTTTCCTGGGAGATTAATTCAAGTTTCTTTATGTTATTGAACAAGTGGATTTCTTTAGCATAGCATAGGTAGTACTGCATCCTCAAGCCCAAGAGTTAGAAGTGGGTGCAATTTAGATTCTGGTACTTTGGATGTTATATTATTATGAAATTTTTAAAGAACCCCTTCAATCTCTACAATCCTAGCAGATAATATAGTAAAAGTATTTATAACGGCAACTAATTTGGACTTAGAAGATTTGGTCATATTAATATCTTAATGTCCAATCATTCTAAAAGAAAAAAGAAATGAATCTATAAAAAGATAATATTAATTTAGAAGAAGATAATCTATAACTTTTAAAATGCTTTAAGACTTTCAAAGAGAAGGGGGATCCACTCTTTCATAAGAAAGATAAAGCTCTAATCTTATAATAAAAAAAATATGAATTTAAAAGAAGATAATCCATAATCTTTGAAGCATTGATATGCCTTTGAATAGAAAGGTAATTCACTCTCTAACAAGAAGGATCCAATTTTAATATTGAAGATGAAGTCAGTCTCGACAAATTATCAAAGACACAAGAATATAGAGCAAGAGGCTTGAATTAAGACAAGGTTTTGAAGAGAAACCAATAGGAATTTAAATTAACTAGATGAAGACACAAACAATATTAAGAAAGAGAAGCTAGAATTCCAAGAGATGCTTTGTTAAGATTAAAGAACTCTTCAGCCTTGACTCTTATATATATTCCTATCTAGGACACTTTTAAAGCGACTTCTATCAAACTAATAAGCTTCTCAAGCAACTTCTACCAACTAGGAAGCTTCTCAAGCTCTTTCTACTAACTTAGAAGCTTTTCGAGCTCTTTCTACTAATTAAGAAGCTTCTTGAGCTACTTTTATTAATTAGGAATATTTTTAATTAACTTTCACTAATTCAAGAGCCTTTAAAATGTTCTAAAAGGTTTTTTAAACCTCCAAAATATATATTCCTAATAAATATTAGCTTTGCTTTTAAATTTTGATAATACGGTTTGCATAAATATTTGCCTTATTTCTTCTTCCTCATTTTTTGTCACATGAATATCTAATACTTCTACTATAATAGCTTGGATTATTATTAGCATGTTTATCTTTATTACATCAAAAATTAGCTCATGAACATTCCTCTTTGTTATATCAAGAATATCTTTTAAAGTAAATTTAATTTTGATATCCAAAATCCTTTCTTCTAAGATACTCTTTATATTTGTAGATGTTTCAATATCAAATTGTAGCTTGTAGACAGGATTTTACCTTTAAACTTGCTTGTATCATCTTTTTTCTTCTCTTTGACCTTCTTCTACTACTCTTTTGATAATGGTATATCACCAGTATTAACAAAAGAAAGCATCTTCTTTGATTTTGTCCCTTAATAAGCTTCCTTGTTTTTTAGAAACCTCCTCTTGCTTACAAGTTCAATAACATTTTTCTCATGAATGGCTCTATTTTTCTTTTCTTCAATAATTACATCATATAAATTATCATTTTGTTGATCTCCATTCAAAAATGCTTTGATACTAATAATATCAATTAGATCATCTCATCTAATTATCTTTTTAATAACTTCAATTTTTCTAATTATAGCTTCTATAGTTGATAAAAAAATAATCTTAATAATTTTTTATTTATTTTTAATAAAATAAGACTCTGCTTTCTTTTCATATATAGTACCACTCTTATATGTTTGCTCCTTTATCAACTTCTTCATACCATATTTTTCAAGGTTGGTTCTCAAAGGTTCATCAATACTTACTAACCTAATTTTGTTGTCAAGGCTACAAATTGAAACACATGTATAAGTTAGTAAAAATTATGTCAAAAGAAAATGACAAAATAGAAACAAGAAAATATACATATTCAAGAAGAAACTAGAATGGCTATTGCCAAAGATTAGAAAATACAAGATTCTTGAATTAAACTAAAAGCAAGAAAGAAATTGACAAGAGTGAAGAAGGCTTCACTCTTGTCTCTATATATACTATCTATCTAAA
The DNA here is from genome assembly GCA_036785485.1 of Physcomitrellopsis africana. Taxonomy (NCBI): domain Eukaryota; kingdom Viridiplantae; phylum Streptophyta; class Bryopsida; order Funariales; family Funariaceae; genus Physcomitrellopsis; species Physcomitrellopsis africana. The sequence goes on along the minus strand of JAWRVF010000134.1, from coordinate 105,381 downwards.
AAGTACGTGGCGATATTCTATAGGATCTCTAATATGTGTCTAATTTGTAAGACATATGTCAAACTTATAAGACAAGTTTCCTACATATGCGCCACACATTTAGCTTATTTCACAAGCTACCAATATGTGTGACCCATGGCTAGCTTGTTCTATAAGCTGCCAATATGTCTGATACTAGGCTAGTTTGTTAGTCAAGTTTTTAACCTACCAATCACTTATAGACATGTATAAAGGTGATTCCATATCCATGAAGCTTCTAGAAAGCTTTTCTATAAGATATTATCAAATTAATATATTTTTATCTATTTTTATCAATCTATATTAATTAAATAATTATTAGAATATAATAGAGGCTTTATGATTTTTAGATTCTAAATAGACATCTATTATACAATAAAAAAAAGGTTTTGAGGAGAGGATAGGATCTTTACTAAGAGCTGTATAAGATTTTGACTGTAGGGTTTTTATTGTAGCTGGACAAATTTATTTTTCAAAATATTGTCTTCTTTGACAACCGTACTTTTCATTTTGTGGTTGCATCATTTTTTTGAATAATGCAAAGCAGTGTTCTTAGATTCTCTATAATATAAATACAATCTTTTTTAATGACAATGAGTCTTTTATTATTCAGTGAAAAGTTTAAAATGTACCATGTCAATTTGCATGTCTTCTACTTCTGAATGTATATATTGGAAAGATATTGATGTTGCCATTGTATTATAGTAATATTGGAGCTCTCTTGGACGACTTTCAAATCAAAATTCAAAAAGCTAATTGTCATATTTTACAACAAAATCAATTATTTGATTCAATGTGTGATGATTAAATAAGTTGAGTATGAATTTTTTTACCTAATATTGTAATCCATAGAAAAATTGGCTAATGAGTACAACATCATCTCACTTGGTATCAATTGCTAGTTGTCAAAATTGTAAAGCATATGATGTCACTAATTGATTGTCTTATTGCAAGATGCAGATCTTGTTGGTTGCAAAATGAATTATATCATATTCTTCTTATATAGATCAAAACTTTACTAAAAATGCCTCCAAATTATCCAATATTAGATCATGCTGTTCAAGAAAGAATAAAAACCATGATAAATTAGAGCTTAAAAGTAGCGTTCTAATAAATCTAACTTGTGATCCTTGAGTTGGATAACTTTGGAGCTGAAGTTCAATTACCAATTGTACTTGATTGATGAATCCTCGAAGCTTAGATATGGTGCCACCAAACTTCTTTAGCAAACTAATTTTTGGCTCTTTGATGCTTGAACAGTATTCAATTATAGGTGAAGTAATATGACTTGAAGCAACTCTAATCATTTCTATATCTTCACTTCCTATTAATCTTATTACTCTTTGTGGTAGAGCATTGAGTTGATGCATTACAAGTATTAATTCTCTCATTTGTTCTTACATTTGTGGCATTGTACTCTTTATTTCAGCAAGCTTTGCTATGATAATATAATAGAAAGAGAAAAAAGTGTCTACTCTCACTACAAAATAAAACACTCAAGAACAAAGAAAAAAATTCTAAGAACAATATTAGTTTAGAAGTGAATAATCTACAACTTCTAAAATACTTATGTCTTATTGAGATAAAATAGATAATCCATTCTTAATCAAGAAAAGACAGCTTTAATATTGTAACTTCACTCTTGTCAATCTGCCAAGGCTACGAACTAAAACAAATATATAAGCTAGTGAAAACTATGTCAAAAGAATATAACAAAATAGAAACAAGGAAATATGTACATTCAAGAAGAAATTGGAATAACTATTATCAAAGATTAGAAAATACAAGAGACTCTTGAACTAGACTAAAAGGAAGAAAAGAATTGACAAGAATGAAGAATGCTTCATTCTTGCCTCTATATATACTATCTATCTAAGAACTACGTGGTGGCATTCTATAGGACCTCCAACACATGTCTAATTTGCAAGACACATGTCAAACTTATAAGATAAGTTTCTTACATGTATTCCACATACTTAGCTTATTTCACAAGCTACCAACATATGTGACATATGGCTAGCTTGTTCCACAAGCTACCAATATGTATGATATGTGGTTAACTTATTGGCCAAATTTCTAACCTATCAGTCACCTATAGATATGTATAAAGGTGATTCTACATCTATGAAGCTTCTAGAAAGCTTTTCTATAAGATATTATCAAATTAATTTATTTTTATCTATTTCTATCAATCTATATTAATTAGATAATTATTGAAATGAATCTTATATCTATAGCACTTGCCTTCTTTAAAATATTATCAAAGACACAAGAATATAAAGTAAAAATATATTGTTGTATTCTTTCCAAAATACGCGACTTTCTATAAGACTCCAAAAGTGAGACATAAAAAATTGGATATACATGCATAGAAGATGGTAGTTTTAAGTGATATGCCATTAGATTAATTTTCTTTTTGATGGAAAATGATCTTAATCTCTAATAGTCTAACTTATCGTATGGTTGCTTGGTTTTGATGTTCTATCAAAAAAGCCATATTTTATCTCTAATATAAAAAATAAGCAGTCGATTCTTAAATTTATCTACAGATATCTTATAAGTATCTTTGGCATATTCTATAAATCAAGCTTCAAGTGATATCCATAGTTGAAATAAAATGGTATTTATTGAATTAAAGTATAAATAATATTATTATGTGCAAATTTTGCTAATGGTAGATATGAGATCCAATCATCTTATTGATAATTGATGTTGTATTATAAATATTGCTCCAAAACTTGAATAACTCGTTTTATTTAGCCATCAATTTGAAAATAGAAAGCTAAAGAAAGTTTAATGTCTATTTTTAATATTTCAAAAAGATATCTTCAAAATTTAGATATAAATTAGGATCCTCAATCAAATACAATTTTCATTGAAAGGCCATAATATTGATATATATTATGAAAAAAGAGCCTTGCTATTTCTTCATTAGATGCAGTTTTTTTATAAAGAATGAAATGAGCCATCTTTGTGAATTAATCAACCACCACAAGGATGCTATCTAATGAATTGGATGGCAATAGATTCATGATGTAATCCATTGAGATAGAAGACTATGACCGTTTTAGAATAGGCAAGGATTAAAAGAGTCTATAAGAGCAATGTTAAGAATTCTTAGACCATGAAAAGATGTCACAAGAGAATACAAAGTCTTTCTCAGCCTACCACATTTGAGGCCACCAAAAATCTCAAGGAATAAATTTCAAAGTCTTGTAAAATCCAAAATGAACTATAGTTAGAAAATTATGGCAAGATTGAAGAATACACAATTATGTAGGTCTTTTTGGGATATATAAATGTTTTTAAAATATAGAAGATCTTTTTTAAGCTTAAATTTATCAACATTTTTATTGAAACAATGCTTGATATCAAGGGCCAAAGCATCATTAGTGATTGCAGAATGTATCTCATTGAGAAAACTAAAATCAATAAGTGCCAATGTAATGGTGGCATAAAGGCAAAATTACTCCAATGTCACAGACATAGAACACGAATAAGAAATCTAAACAAAGAGTTCAAGAAGAACTGACATGAACTAGATTACATCAGATGAATACAAGAACAACACTAGAGAAGTGAGCTAGAGCTCTAAGAGATGTATTGTCAAGACTGAAGAGCTCTTCAGGCTTGACTCCAATATGTATTCCTATCTAGGAAACTTTTCAAAGAGCTTCTACCAACTAGGAAGCTTCTCAAGCAGCTTCCACCAATTAGGAAGCTTCTCAAGTAACTTCTATCTACTAGAAAGATGTTAGAAGGCTCTGAAAGATTTTAGAGAGTTCTAAGAATCTTTTAGAATATTCTAGAAAGTTCTGATAAGTATGTCCTTGATATCATTTCCTCCTCTAGCTTCCAAGTCTCCGAGAAGTCATTTGAAATGTATACTCACAAATGTAGAAAATCAAAGATTTGGCACATAGTTTCTACAATATATTCTAGTTGTCGTTCACAAGGCAGATGATTCATGGGTCCTTGTAGCCACCAGTAATGACCAACACCTTCCACTTCAGACCATGCTGAACTTCTATCTTTTTATTGTAGAAGCGGCCTAAAAATATCGTTTCTCCATTATCTTCATGAGTTGATTCAACTTCAAAGACAATCACAAGCGACCTACTACTTGGTATTCTTTGATGTCTTCTTGGTTCATCTAATTCTTCATCTCGAGGTTGATGTCATGAGCTACTCAGTTACGATGGCATCACTAGTGCAATATCCACATTTTCACTAGCCATATCTAAATACACATTGAGATTAGATATCTTGATACTACAAAATACAACAAGTTATGTTTTGATAAGACCTGGATCTCTTTTCTATTCATTTTTCCAAAGAAGGCTTCATCTTTATGCTTTGTCAATGGTCAGTTTTTGGTTTATTAGAATATTGACGATGGAATTCTTGTATCTTTTGCAATACATTGGCAAGATTTTTGATTGGTTTCCATGTTCGTTCATTAATATCATAGCCGCTCCAATGTACAAAATACTCTAATTTATTCTATTTTTCCCGTGAATCTAGTATCTTTTCTACCTCGTATTCTTTGTGGTTTTCAATTTCTATACTACGTGGCGGATATTGTATTCTTTCAAAAAAAGACGATTCCCAATAAGGCTCTAACAAAGAAACATGAAAGACAGGGTGTACTTTCATAGCAGCTGGTAACTCTAGGTGGTATGCCACAGGATTGATCTGCTTTTGGATAACAAATGGTCCCAATCTCTGATAATGCAACTTATCACATGGTCGCTTGGTCTTGATATTCCGTCAAAGCAGCCATATTTTATCTCCAATTTTGAAATTAGGTGCCTGATTTTGAAATTTATCTGTGGATGCTTTGTAAGACTCTTGGACAATTTGTAATTGAAGCTTCAATGTGGTTTGAAGCTCCGATAGCTGCTTCACCAATCCTTCAGCTGTTGGGTTGTTATTCGCTGACGGACTCAATACATCAAGCTTTAGATGGTATCTATAATTGGAAAAGAATGGTATTTTTTGAGTCGATCCATAAAGGGTGTTGTTATATGCGAACTCGGCTAGCGGTAGATATGCAATCCAATCATCTTGTTAATAATTGATGTTGCATCGTAAATACTATTTTAAAACTTGATTCATCCGTTCCGTTTGGCCATCAGTTTGAGGATGGAATGCCGAAGAAAGCTTGATGTCCACCTTCAATATCTTAAAAAGAGATCTCCAAAACTTTGATACAAATTAGGTTCTTTGATCCGACACGATATCATTTGGTAGACCATGATATCTATATACGTTATCAACGAAGAGCCTTGTTGTGTCTTTGCTTGACGATGTCTTCTTACAAGAGATAAAATGTGCCATCTTTATAAGCCGATCCACCACAACAAAGATGTTGTCAAATGAACCTGATGGCGACAGGTCTGTAATAAAGTCCATAGAAACTGAAGACCATAGACGACGCAGAATAGACAATGGCTGTAGAAGTCTATAAGGGCGATGCCGAGGGTTTTTGGATCTTGAACAAATGTTACAAGATAGGATGAAATCTTTCATATCCTTCTACATTTGGGACCACCAAAAATCTCAAGAAATGAATTTCAAGGTCTTGTTGAATCCAAAATATCTTGTAGTTGGAAAGTCATGACGAGATTGAAGGACTCGGAGTCGTGCTAGTCCTTTTGGGATATACAGCTGCTCTTCAAAGTACGAAAGATCTCTTTCAACCTTCAATTAGTCATCATTAATACACTGCTTGATATCAAGGGCTATTGAATCTTCAATGGTCGCAACACGTACCTAGTTGAAGAAGTCAGCATCAATTGGCACAACAATAGCACAAATCTTGAATTGCTCTGGCTTTAACAATGTCGAATAGTGTTGATCAAGTATTATTTCTCCAACCTTCGACACAAGATATGATCTTCTTGATAATGCATTGGATAACCCTTGCTACTTTCTAGGCTGATAAATAATAATAAAGTCAAACCTAGATAGCGACATATTCTATTGAGCTTGACGACGGTTTGGAACCCGAGCCGACATGAAGTACTTCAGATTCTTATGATCCGTGTATACGGTCACCGAATGTGCAGCTCTTTCAAGGAAGTGAAGCCACTCTTGAAAAGAATCTACTATAGCAAGGAGTTCCTTATCATGGATCTCGTAGTTGATTTCAACCGCAGAAAGCTTCCGCGAATAGAATGCAACTGGATAAAGCTTATTGTCAATGCCCATCTATGAAAGTACGGCTCCTAAAGCAAAATCCAAAGCATCAATTTTTAAATAGAAAGCCTTTGCAAAGTTTGGATGTACCAAGATTAAAGCCGTAGTAAATGCCATCTTAAGATTTTGAAATGCTTTTTCTGCTAGAAATCTCCATTCCAGCTTATCCTTACACGTCAATCTAGTGAGTGGAGCAGCAATTTGAAAATAATTCTTGATGAAGATCCGATAGAAGTTAGCAAAGCTAAGAAAATATTGTACGTCTCTAACTGTCTTCAAAACTTCCCATGACACAATTGCCTCCACCTTCTTAGGATCCATCTTCAAGCCTTTTGTAGTCGCAACAAATCCTAAAAATTCCATCTCAGTTTGGTGAAATAAGTACTTCTCCAACTTGGCATAGAGTCCTCGCTTGCATAGTTTTTCAAGTATCAAATAAAGGTGCTTCTCATACTCTCCTTCATTCTTAGAAAATATCAAGATATCATCCAAATAGATGACAACAAAATTATCTAGATATTCTCAAAAAATGTCGTTTGTCATGTATTGAAAGACTGCTGGAGCACTGGTAAGACCAAATGGCATGACATTATATTCAAAATGGCCATACCTTATACAAAAAGTTGTCTTTTATTCATCTCCTTCTTTGATTTGCACAAGGTTATAAGCTTTCCTTAGATCAATCTTTATAAAGATCTTTGCACGTCCAAGTTGTTCCAAAAGATTAGAGATCAAAGGTAATGGATAGCAATTCTTCTTTGTCACCTTGTTGAGACCTCGATAGTCCACACACATCCATAGTGAGCCATCTTTTTTCTTCACAAATAAGATTGGTGCCCCAACTGGTGACTTTGAATGACAAATGAAGTTCTTGGCTAGGTTCTCATCAATATGTTTCTGCAACTCAGCCAACTCCGTCTACAATAGATTGTAGATTGGGCCAAAAGGCGGTTGTGCTCCTTCTTGAAATTCTATGGCACAATCGTATGGTTGGTGCTCCAATAGCATGTTAGCATTCTTTTTTTGGGTATACGTCTTGAAAATCCTTGTATTGTTCAGATATACCTACTGTTGCAATCTGCTCTCCATTAGTTGGAGTCGCATAAATGATTAATGGTGTGCCTTCCTTGTATGATCTTACAAACGTTCTTGCTTCAATAAATAAGAAATTTTTGGTTTGAGGTCTTCTTCTAGGCTTGTCCTTAGGTTGTTCTATGGGAAATATTATCCTCCGCAGCCTCCAATCTATGGATGGATTATATTTTTTCAACCAAGAAAGACCAAGAATAATAGGGTTTGACAGGGTGCTAATAATGTTGAAAATAATATAACTACTATGGTCTTTAAACATCACCTCTATAGGTTCTGTTTCATGGATGATATTACCAGACAATAAAGATTGTCCATCTATTACTTCTACATGAACAGGCTTGAATATCTGTACTAGGGGAATTTTGTGATGCTTAGCAAATTCTTGATCTAAGAAACAAATAGATGCTCCTGAATCTAATATGACTAAGGTTTTTAGTTTTTCAGGACCAAAAGACAAAGAAATTGTAAAACAACGGGCAGGTTGAGTAGAAAGAGAAGAACCTGGTATTGATTTGTCCAGCCGCACAGTTCTTATTGTGGCCGAGCATCCTCGTTTTCCTAAACAAACGCACCTCTAGTCTTAATGCTGCATCTATTTTGCTTCTTAGGAAAGCTTCCAACTGTATGGCCTTCTCCACCGCAATACAAACACAAATCTTCCTCCATACGCTACTTCTTTTCTTCTGGAATAAGGGATTTGATACGTACCGCATCAATTTGTATGTCCTCCACCTCCAATTGTGAATTTAGGCTACTTACCAATATAGTTGCGCCGTGATGATTTGTATATTGTCTGGAGCATTGGTCTTGGCAACGTTGAAAAAGGCGATTATCGCACTTCACAGCTTGGCTAATGGCTTTGTTGAGCATTTGTGGATTAAGAAGAGATAATAACAAATTCTTCACGTCGATCCTTAGATCCCAATAGAATTGATTCATCAATGCTTCTTTGTGCTAATTGATGTTGCATGCTAATTGCTTGAAATCCGATGCATAGACTGTTGCAGAGCGAATCCCTTGTCATAGCGACTAAATTTTTGTTGTAGCCCATCGAGCCTCGTCATGTTCGCCAAATGCTTCCGCAAATGCCTCCAAAAAAATCTCAAAGTTGTTTAAAATTGGTGATCATTTTTCAAACAGAGGAGCAAACCATGATAGAGTTTGTCCCATAAGTATAGTTCCAACCAGTCCAACGCGTGACTCCTCCGTCGAATAACGTTCAATTTGTAAAGATGTTATCAACTTGATTTGATTGACAAAACCTCAAAACTTGGAGTGTTGTCATGATGTAACGTGACTACTAGGTGAAAGAGTGTGGAAATAGTATATTATAGAAGATCTTAGTTCAAAATATTGTAGCAAATTATCTTAGAAAAAAATAGATAATAGTAAAAAGGGAGTAAAACTAATGGATTTTAATATTGCCTTTTTTACAAATGAGCTTCTATTTATTTTGTAGGGCCATAAGTAAGGCAAAACAAAGTAGATTGGAAAATAAAATGATATAGGCATATATAGGAAAGAGTTAAGAAGAGGTTTCAAAAAACTTACCACAAAAACCTTGAAATAGATATCTAGAAACGACCGGTTATGAGCTGAGGTCAAAATCAGACCCCGAGGCACAAAACCGCATGCCTACGGCGGATCCACGGAGCTTTTGCAGATTGAAGATTATGGTTAGTGAGTGGATTTGAAGGATTTTGTATAAGAGTTTGTTTTGAGTGATTTAGAGAAAAAATGACTTTGTAATAGCTTTGCAAAGTTAGGATTTTTTTCGGCAACTTGGAATTTTGTGAAATAAAATAGGATTGATGTTTTAGGCAATTTCAAAAGTTTTGTAGTAGATCTATGGCTGGAAATTTGTGAATATTTGGGTATTATTGTTGTTAATGTGTGTTGTAAATTTGAGCTGAATCTAACAGTTTAGTTGTACGTAATTGAGATTTAAGTGAGTCAAGGTCTCAGAAATTAAGTTTTAAAGGTTAGTTAGAATTTTTGAGATCTTGAGCAATCTGCAAGTTTGATTGGAGAAATGTTTATTTGTGTGGATAATAGACTTATTTTCCTATACACATGAGTGATTTGAGACTGATTGAAAGGTGAAAAAAGGAGAAATCAGCACTAGAAGATCAGCATCAAGGTTGGAGAAGGAGGCCAAGCAACACCCAAGAAGTTTTTGGGATTTTTCTTCCATTTGGTAAGTTCGATTTCCTTCAAATTTGTTGTGCTTGTTGTTGACTAAGAGGTTGAAAGGTATATAAAGTTTTAAGTAAGATCAACAGTCTAATCAGCAGATATTGAGGTTCTAATTTTTTCTAGGATTGATTTGAATTGGTTAGAATTTGGTTTAAGATTTGATTAGGATTTGGTTTAGGATTTAAGGATTGATTTAGGGTTTGACTTAGGATTTGACTAAGGCTTGGCCAAGATTTGACATAGGATTTTGACTAGGTTTTGACTTAGGATTTGACTAGGATTTGATTAAGGTTTGACTAGGGTTTGATCAAGGTTTGATTAGGGTTTGATCAAGATTTGACCAAGGTTTGACTTAGGGTTTGACTTAGGGTTTGACTTAGGTTTTGACCAGGGATTGATTTAGGGTTTGACTTAGGATTGGACTAGGATTTGACTGGGGTTTGACTCAGGGTTTAGCCAGGGTTTGACTTAGGATTTTACTTAGGTTTTGACCACAGTTTGACCTAGAATTTGATTTAGGTTTTGATTAGGATTTGATCTAGGGTTTGAATAAGATATGACTTAAAGTTTTAAGATTTTATTTTTAATATTTCTAAATTTAGTATTTTATATGTTATTTTCTATTATGATTAATGTATGATTCATTTCCTCTTCTTTTGTAATTGCTTAAAGATTGGATCAAAGTTTGATTAGTATTGTTAAGATTTAATAGAAGTTGTTTAGAATTCTATTAGAATTATTAAGATCTTGTTGTTGTGTATTTCCTTTTTGTCTTCCACAGCCAGGTGCCCGGAGCATTCTTGAGCAAAATTGCACGTATTACGACAGCGTTGTCATACTGCATTTACGTTGTCGTGTAGTAATACGACTACTAGGTGAAAGAGGGGAGGAATGATTATATTATAGAAGAGCTCAAATGAAAATATTTGAGAAAATTATCTTAGAAAAATAGATATTAGACAAGGAGGTAGTAAAAATTAAAAAGTGCTAATGCTGCCTTTTATAAAAGGGATTTCTACTTACTTTGTAAAGCCATAAAAATGGTAAAACAAAGTAGATTAGAAAAATAATTGGTATAGATATGTTAAATAAGAAGTTAAGAGTAGGTTTTAGAAAAATTTACCTCAAAACTACAAGAGTTGATATCCGGAGAGGGCCGGTTAAGAACCTGGGTCGAAACCAGACCCCAGGGCACAAAACCGCGTGCCGACGGCGAATGGAGAGTCTTTTTGCAGATCGGAGATTGGGGTTAGGGAGTGAACTTGAAGGGTTTTATATAGGAGTTGATTTTGAGTGATTTGGAGAGAAAACGACTTTGTAATAGCTTTGCAAAGTCAGGGTTTATTTTGGCTACTTGAGATTTTGTGAAATAAATTAGGGTTGATGGTTTAGGCAATTCCAGAAGCTTTGCAGCAGATCTACGGCTGGAAATTTGTGGGTTTTTGGGTATTGTTGTTGTCAATGTGTGCTGTGAATTTGAGATTGATCTAACGGTTTGATCAAAGGTTATTGAAATTTATGTGAGTTGGGGTCTCTGGAATTGGGTTTTAAAGGTCAGTTAGGGTTTCGCAGATTTTGATCAATCTATCGGTTGGATTGGGGTGAAATTTATGTGTGTGTGTAGAAGACTTAATTTCCTACATGCTTGTGAAATTTGGAAGCAGTTGAACGGTGCAAATAGGAGGTTTAGGCACTGGAATATTGGCGTGAAGATTGGAGAAGGAGGCCGGCTGATACCCGAGCAAATTTGTAAGTTTTTCTTCTTCTTGGTAAGTTTCTTCTTCTTGGTAAGTTGGATCTTTTCAAACTTGGTGTGTGTGTTTTTAACTTAATTGTTAAGGTGTATGAAATATTTCAATCAAGATCAACGGTTTGTTTGGTAGTTATTGTGGTTCTAAAACTGCCTTAGAAATTACTTAGGGTTTGATTAGGGTTTGACTAGGGTTTGAGTTAGGGTTTCATTAGGGTTAGGATTTCATTAGGGTTTGACTTAGGGTTTGACTTAGGGTTTGATTAGGGTTTGACTAGGGTTTGATTAGGGTTTGACTAGGGTTTGACTTAGGGTTTGATTAGGGTTTGACTAGGATTTGACTTAGGATTTGATTAGGGTTTGACTAAGATTTGACCAGGATTTGAGTTAGGGTTTCATTAGGATTAGGGTTTGATTAGGGTTTGACTAGGGTTTGATCAGGGTTTGACTTAGGGTTTGACTAGGGTTTGATCAGGGTTTGACTTAGGGTTTGACTTAGGGTTTGACTAAGGTTTGACCAAGGTTTGACTTAGGGTATGACTAAGGTTTGATCAAAGGATTGACTAGGGTTTGAATAAGATATGATTTAGGGTTTTAAGATTCTATTTTTAGTATTTACTAAATTTAGTATTTTATATATTATTTTCTATTATGATTATTGAATGATTCATTTATTCTTCTTTTATAATTTCTTTAAGATTGAATCAAGCTGAAAAATATTGTTAAGGTTTAATAGAAGTTAATTAAGATTCTATTAGAATTGTTAGGATTTTGTTGTGGCGTATTTTCTTTTTATCTTCCACAGCCAGGTGCCCGGAGCATTTTCAAGCAAGACTTCACGTATTACGACAACGTGCAGTGTATAAAAATATTAAATATCTTGTATCTATTGTTAATATATGTATGAGTGCTAGAAGTTATTTTAGAAGATATTATAAGGAGAGGATTTATTATAGCCACTTAGTTAGTGAATTAAGATGGCTATTTGTTTTGTTCCTACCTTATTTATATCCTAGAATAGACTCTTTTGTAATTAGAAGAAAAGTAAAGGTTGTTTTACCTTTCTTGTTGACTTTTGAGGTAGAATGGACCTTGTGAGGGGTAAGAAAGAAGAGCATGGGGTGAATAAGGCCCATCCAATAGGATTTGACTGCCCATGTGGGCGTCTCATAGTCTAATATGGAACGAAAAGGAGATATACTCCTCTTGCTAGACGGAGAGGAGGAGGCAGTTTTGAATAGTGAATTTTGGAGAGAGATAGCTCCGTGGATATAGAAGCATTTGTAATGCAAATTGGTAGGTGTTTTCTTCGAGTTGTGAGGATTTTAGAACCTACTCACTTGCTTATTTTGGAGTTGTGAGCAAAAAATTATGCTTGTTTTAGTAGAGTAGAGTTTGCTACCACCCGATGAAGAGGGGCAGAAACTTCGAGCTGCTACTGCAAGTTTGATTTCATTTGTTTCTTAGTGAAATTTCATAGACAGTGTAGAAAATTGTGCTAGCTTTCTATCAAGACATCTCTTGTAGCATTTGGAGTTGGAGAGCAAAAGTTGTGAGCTTGAGAGTGGGAAAGGGTTTGCTGCCATCCGACGAAGAGGGGCAGAGACTTTGTTCAACCACCCAAGCCGGACAGTCTCTTTAATCTTTTTGATATTTTAGGTGCTTATAGTAGCTTGTGTAAGCTTTCTACAAAAACAAAATTCAATACATTTAGAGCTTATATGAAAGTTCTATGAGCCGTGAAGTGTCAAAGAGGGCAAATTGTTGCTAGGGTTTGAAAAGTAGAATCAACTAGCTACAAAATCTGGAGTTTAAGAGGCATGCATGCGAAATTTTAGAACAAGTTAGATGATGCAGTGAGCTTTCTAAAAAGCTATTGCATGTCTAATTTGGAGAAGGGAAGTGATCACAACAAAGGCTGAAGTGAAGAGGAGCTTTGTTGCCTTTGCATTTGCTTGGAAATTTTAGTGCCTACTTCTTTTAGCCATAACTTTTAAATGGTAAGTCATCTATTTGTGAAATTTTGATATGTTTTACAATGGATTATTGGCTTTGTATAGGCTATAAACACATTTGATTCGACCTTTGGATGAATTTTTAGTGATTTATTTAGTTTCAGCTTGTTGTATAATTTGTATTCCTCATATGCGGTTGTATTTTGAGGTATACTTGAATACATACACACTTTGCTTATATCTTTTATACAAGTACATATACTTGTATTTATATCAAGTATTTATATAAGTATTTGATAAGTATTATACATAATATTTGTATAAGTATTATATATAATATTTATATAAGTATTTATACAAGTATTATACCAAGGATTATATATTATTTTATATAAGTATTTATACAAGTATTATACCAAATATTATTCAAGTGTTTATATGTTATATTTGTACAAGTCTTGTATAAGTATAATACAAGTATAACTTGAAAGCTTAAACAAATATTGTGCAAGTATAGAATATACTTGCATGGCTTCCTCTCATGTTCCCTGCTAATTCTAGTAGCAGCTAGGAACCCGATGTTTTCCCAAGGCGAATTCTCTCTACCCGACAGTGTGTACCATCAAACTTGTCTGGAAGGCTAATTTGAGGCTCTTTTCATTGTAGAAGCAATGGTTTTCGTTGAACCATAGGTAAAACTGCTTCTTCTAGTGCAGAAGCTTGAGGTTGATGAAGCCCAGATTGTGCTATTCTGGATGCTCCATTGTTATGAAGTCTTGCAAAGACTCCTTCAATCACCACAGTTCTCTGTGATAACATAGCAAGAGCATTCATAATGGCATCCAACTTGGACTCCAAACTTTCAGTCATATTAATGTCTTGACCTCCGGCCATTCTAAAAGAAAAGAAGTAATTGTTTCTACAAGGAGGAAATATTGGTTTAGAAGAGGGTACTCTACAACCTCTAAAATGCCTTAAGACCTTCAAGAAGAGAGGTAATCCACTCTCTCCAAGAAAAATAATATTCCAATATTATAACAAAAAAGATATCAATTTAGAGGAAGGTAATCCACAACCTCTAAAATACTAGTGTACCTTCAAAAAGAGGAGTAATCTACACTCCAACAAGAAGGACCTAGCTCTGATATCTAAGATGAGATTAGTCTTGAGAAATTGTCACGGATGTAGAAGACAAACAAGAAATCTAAACAAAGAATTCAAGAAGAGCTGACATGAATTAGATTATATCAGATGAATACAAGAACAACACTAGAGAAGTGAGCTAGAGCTCCAAGAAATGTGTTTTTGAGACTGAAGAACTCTTCAGCCTTGACTTCAATATATATTTCTACCTAGGAAACTTCTCAAGGAGCTTCCACCAACTAGGGAGCTTTTCAAGCAACTTCTACCAACTAAGAAGATTTTCAAGCAGCTTCCACCAACTAGGAAGCTTCTCAAGCAGCTTCTACCAATTAGGAAGCTTCTCAAGTAACTTCTACCTACTAAGAAGATGTTAGAAGGCTCTGGAAGGTTCTAGAGAATTTTAAGAACCTTCTAGAATATTTTAGAAGGTTTCGATAAGTATGTCCTTGACATCCGGCTTCAATAAAGTTGTATATTGTTGATCAAACGCTGCTTCTTCTACCCTTAGTACAAGATATGATCTCTTTAATAAAGCATTAGACAATCCTTGTTGCTTCCTAGGTTGATAAGTAATGACAAAGTTAAATCAAGATAATGACATATTTCATCAAGCTTGGCGGCAATTAAGAACTTGAGCTGACATAAAATATTCAAAGTTCTTGTGATCTGTGTGTACAATCATAAGATGCATTGTTCCTTCAAAAAATGATCCCATTTTCAAAAAAAATCTATAACAGTGGAAAGCTTTTTATTTTGGATTTCATAATTAATTTCAGTAGTAGAAATTTTTTGAGAATAAAATATAATATGATGGAGTTTATTATCTATATCCATTTATAAAAATATGGCTTCTAGTGCAATATCCAAAGCATTGGTTTCCAAATAGAATACTTTTGTAAAGTCTAGATGCACCAAGATTGAGGTTGTAGTAAATATAAACTTGAGATTTTAGAATGCCTTCTCTACTTGAGGCCTCTATTCTAACTTATCTTTATATGTCGATGAAGTAAGAAGGATGGCAATTTGAGAATAATTTTTGATGAAGATCTAATAGGAGTTAGTAAATCCAAGAAAATATTGTATGTCTCTCATAGTCTTTGGAATGGCCCATTGCATAACCGCCTCTATTTTTTTGGATTCTATTATCAAACCCTCAATAGATACAATATATTCCAAAAATTCCATCTTTGATTGATGAAATGCACATTTCTCTAGCTTGGAATACAAACCTATATCTTGCAGCTTTTGTAATATCAACTTGACATGTCCTGGGTGTTCTTCCAAATTTTTTGAGTAGTTCAAGATATCATCAAGATAGATCACCACAAATTTGTCTAGGTACTCTTAAAAGATGTTATTCATTAAATGTTGGATGATAGTAGTGTTGTATTATATATTGTCTTGTTTGAGAATGCACTAGGCATCTAGCTATAGAGGGTGAAGTTGTGGCTTACAAATATGCAAGAACCTTAATAGATTTCATCCATATAAGAAGAATATGATTGAATTTCAATTCAAAAATGCTTAAATATAATACAAAGTACTCAAAAACACTCTTCTTGATAACTTCAATCAAACACAAAATCCAATTGCCTTGTCACTTTCACAATTAGACAACTTAGATTTTTCTTTGCAAGTCCTAATCCTAGTGAGTTTTAGCAAGCTATAACTTTTAATTTGAAATTTTACATACAAATACTACTATAAGTCTTCTATATGCTCAAAAAATTTCAGCCCAATTCAACTTACAAATTATAAAAAATTATCCAAAAACCACAGTAATGTTATTTGGCCGCCAATTTGAAAGTTGATACAAATGCTCTAGTAATGATTTTACTTTCTCCAACTATTAATTTTAGTTTAAAATTGATATATACCTTGATCTCTAAGTCTTCTAATATTATGCCAAATTTCACCTTGTTTTGATTAATAGATCTTTAGATATTGTAAAAATCCTAAACAATCATAAATTGCCAACTTCTAATACCTATTCATACTAAAGGTCAAACATCTCTCAACTACACTATTAAATTATGATAATTTTTTATTTACTCTTAGCACATTTAATCATCCATATATTGTCAAACTTTTAATTATAGATGTTACACCAACTGCACAAAATAGCCAAGAGTGCTAGCCCTAATTTTATTGCATAAAATCCAAACTATCAATACAAATCTTAACTTTAAATAATAATTGCTAAGTCCTTCTAAATCCTACAAAAATAAGTCTTATGCTTTTGAAATAAGCTTAAAGTTAGCTTTCAAACTCTAGTTGTTGATCTCCAAATAATCCAACACTTTTTTTTGGTGGTCGTTTTTATAACTAGAGGTCTGATTTTGACTTTGTTCTATACATAGTCAACCCCCCGGTATCAATCCAACCTATCCTAAGAATTTTTAACTTTGATCCTACCTTCAACTTAATCCAAGTATCAACCATATCAATTATTTATCTCTATTATTCTATTTTTATTAATTTATAGCTTTTTAAAAATAATGAAAGAATTTCTACAATTTAGAAGGAAAATTTAATAACTATTTTTTATTTATTAGCTATTAAGACAAGAAAATAATCTAAGAAACTTTCATAAAACCTTTTTTAAATATTGTAAGTTCCTATTGAATTAAGATAATTGAATATTAAATAAAAATCATTCTTGTTTATATATTTCACTACATAAATGTGTTACAACACAACATCCACCGCCTCTAAACCTGCACATCCTCCGGTATGCGCCAAATGAACTATATGTCATAGTTGGTATCGCACCATCTCTTCATTTTCTGTACCAAGTTCTTTGTCATAATATTCATCATCCATTTCAATACATTTATCTTCTTCAAAATCATTGATATTTTCAGCATGATCCTCTAAATTGATTTCTCCATCTTGTCTTTTATAAATCTTCATTTATTTCCTAATAATAGGTATTTTTAATCTTGTACCATCCAACTCCTTCAATGAATATGTGGTATTGTCATAGACTATTACCACTATATACGATGTTGTATTGTGATTTGACTACTATGTGAAAAAATTATATATGTATATTTAATGTATAATTTACTACATAGCTAAATGAAAGTCATATCAGTGGACTTTTATTGATTATAAGATATGATTAGGTTGTTAGTTTAGAAGGGATCTATTAAAAGGATTATTATTGAGGTTTATACAATCTTATTTTTTCTTTTAGTAGTGATTTTGAGATTGATTTATATTGACAATAACTTATATATATCTGAAGTCACCTTTATTAGACATTGGTGGCCCTTAAAATCTTAGTTTACTTCTTTTATTTGGTGCTTAAAGCACAAAGTATGTAAATCTTATAAGAAGAAGGGTTAGAAAAAGGTTTTTAGTGTAAAAAGGATAGTTTGGCCATCCATGTGGATGGATATAGGTGGATGATAGAAATCTCTATTCTAATTGGCCAAAAATCATGCCCAATGGGCTTCAAGGAGGCTGCACGAGGGTTTATTAGGAAATAGGATTTATTTTTGGAGAGGAGTCGAACATCAAAGGCTAGGGTCATAAGGTTTAGGTTTTTGGATATGATTTAGGTACAAATTTTGTGTGATTTGCACTTTTTATGAAGAAGTTATAGGCGCTCAAAGTTAAGGTATTGATATTAGACATTTTGTCACTCTTTTGGATATAATTCGTGCATATAGAGAACAATCAAGGATTAGCGACTTGGATCGGAAAAAACACTTTTTTGACTAGACTTTTTATGTATGGTTCAATGAATTCCAAGCTAGGATGAAGGAGTTATTAGGAGTTGAAGTCAGTACTTACAAACTTAAAGGTAGTAAGTAACTTGCTTACATAGTTGTGGTGTTTTGAGCCATATCTTAAGCAATTTGATAAATTTTTGGCTCAAAATTTTCAAAAGTATACATGTATATGTCACAAGATTATGTGCAAAAATTTTGTGGCATTAGGATTTTGGATTTGTGAGATATAAGGAAAATAGTGCTCGAGTGTCTCTGAGCTAAGGTTTTAAGTACCTGCTAGGGTTTTTGAGATATCGGACGATCAAAAGCGAATTTATAGTTGATTCTTCTTTTTGGAAAAACTTATAAGTATTATCTACACTTTGAAGGAAATTTTATAGAAACCAAATGATTGCATCAAGAGTTATTAAACTCTAAAGTTCAGAAAGAAATAAGTCCTTACGGATGAACAAAGTTTTGAAGGATTTTTGTAGAAATTTGAACCTTTTTTGTACAAACCTGCTTGAATACAAGAGGGTTTATTTATACAACTTTTCTTTTGTAAGATTGTTGTATTATTTGTCCTTTTCATTAAGGATAAATCATTTTTTAGAGTTTTGCCAAAAAAATTTAAGTGAACTCTCTATAGCCAAGTACCTAGTGTATTCCCAGATAGAAAATCACGCCATACGACAACGGTCCAAATCAGCATTTTAAAAACTTTTATAAAATACTATGCTGGTTATTCAAATTCCTATCATAAACAAGTATCTAATCACCTTCTTCAATTGCTTTAGGTCTCAATCAATGTTGTTTATCAAACTAAGCCTTATTCTTTAGCCTTGCCTTTTATACTCATTTTAATGCTAGCTCTACATCTTCTAATCTTTGTTTAAGTTTCAAAATTCTAATAGCCAATAATTCTTTTCTTCTTAATCTATCTTCTCTAGATAGTATATTCTAAATTGGCACATGTTCTTCAATTGGCATAATAGATTTTTTACCTATCATAAGTTCTATTGGCATATAACCTATCACTGAACTATCTGTTGTTCAATCAGCCCATAATGCATAAAGTAGAAGTTAATGCCATTCTTTCACTCTTCCATTATAAGCTTTAACTAAGGCTTTTACAATTGGTGGATCTCCACATTCAATCTTTTCATTTTCCTTGGGATTATAAGTAATAATCAATAATAATTTAATTTCGTATCTTCTAAAGAATTCACAAGCTTCATTTACATCTAATTCTATATGATGTCATATCACATAAAGTCTTGCTTGAGAATGCGTTGGACACCTAGCTGTGAAAGATAAAAAAAAAATAGCAACAACAAGTTCTAATACCTCTAATAGAATTATGTAAAATTTGTACTTAAAGACTAATAAATATACTCAATCATTAAAAAGGTTCCATTAGATTTTTATTTATTTATAAAAGGACATAAAAAAAATCTTAAAAAACTTTTAAAGAAGTTATAAAAAAATAATAAAAAAATCTTAAAGAAATATTAATATAAATCCAAAAGAAATATAAAATTAAAAATATTTTTAATATATTAAAAAATAAAAATTCTAATAAAATTCTAATCAAATTTTAATCAAATTTTAATTAAATCTTAATAAAATTCTAATTAAATTCTAATCAAACTTTCATCAAATTCTACTCAAATCCTATTCAAATCCTAGTCAAATTCTAATCAAATCCTATTCAAACTTTAATCAAATCTTAGTCAAATCCTAATTAAATCCTAATCAAATCCTAATCAAATCCTAATTAAATCCTAATCAAATCCTAATCAAATTCTAATTAAATCCTATTCAAATCCTAATCAAATCCTAATTAAATCCTATTCAAATCCTATTCAAATCCTAATCAAATTCTTATCAAATCCTAATCAAATCCTAATCAAATCCTAGCTAAATTCTATTCAAATCCTATTCAAATCCTAGTCAAATTCTAATCAAATCTTAATCAAATTTTAATCAAATTCTAGTCAAATCCTAATCAAATCTTAATCAAATCCTAGCCAAATTCTACTCAAATCCTATTCAAATCCTAGCCAAATTCTACTCAAATCCTATTCAAATCCTAGTCAAATTCTAATCAAATCCTATTCAAATTTTAATCAAATTTTAGTGAAATCCTAATTAAATCCTAATCAAATTCTAGTCAAATCTTAATTAAATCCTAATCAAATCCTAATCAAATCCTAGCCAAATTCTACTCAAATCCTGTTCAAATCCTAGCCAAATTCTAATCAAATCTTAGTCAAATCTTAATTAAATCCTAGTCAAATCCTATTCAAATCCTAATCAAATTCTTGTCAAATCTTAATCAAATCCTATTCAAATCCTAGTCAAATTCTAATCAAATCCTATTCAAATTTTAATCAAATTTTAGTCAAATCCTAATTATATCCTAAACAAATCCTAGTCAAATTCTAATTAAATCCTAATCAAATCCTAATCAAATCCTAGCCAAATTCTACTCAAATCCTATTCAAATCTTAGTCAAATTCTAATCAAATCTTAGTCAAATCCTAATCAAATCCTAATCAAATCCTATTCAAATCCTAATCAAATTCTTGTCAAATCCTAATCAAATCTTAATCAAATTCTACTCAAATCCTATTCAAATCCTAGTCAAATTCTAATCAAATCCTATTCAAATTTTAATCAAATCTTAGTCAAATTCTAATTAAATCCTAATCAAATCCTAGTCAAATTCTAATTAAATCCTAATCAAATCCTAATCAAATCCTATTCAAATCCTAATCAAATTCTTGTCAAATCCTTATCAAATCCTAATCAAATCCTAATCAAATCCTAGCCAAATTCTACTCAAATCCTATTCAAATCCTAGTCAAATTCTAATCAAATCCTATTCAAATTTTAATCAAATCTTAGTCAAGTTCTAATTAAATCCTAATCAAATCCCAATCAAATCTTAATTAAATCCTATTCAAATCCTAATTAAATCCTAATTAAATCCTATTCAAATCTTAATCAAATCCTACAATAGATTGAAATCACAATAGTTGATGATTTAACTGTTGATCTTAGTCCAAATTTTACACATTTTTTAATAATTAAGTTGACGACATGTACAAAAAAATTGAAGGAGATCCAACTTATGAAATATCCTATAGTAGATTGAAACCATAATAGCTAATGATCTAATTATTGATCTTAGTTCAAATTTTGAATATTTTTTAATAATCATGTTGACGATATATATAAAAAAATTGAAGGAGATCCAACTTACCAAATAGAAGTTAAGCTCAAAATTCTACTTGGGTATAGGTTGTCCTCCTTCTCCAACTTTGATGCTAATCTTTTAGTACAAATATCTCTTTTTCATTATTCAATTGCTCTCAAAATTCATATATAGATAGAAAATCTAGTCTTCTATCTATACAAATAATTTTCAGTTCAATCCAATTAATAGATTGTTAAATATTTGAGAAAACCTCATTGACCTTCAAAATCCAATATCCAAGACCCCGTCCTACTTGAAGTTTAATAACCTTTAATTAAATTATTTGATCATGTTTAAACTTATAACATGTATTTACTACAATATCAATTATAAACCTACAAATTTTCAGTTGTAGATCAAATATACAAAATGCTCAAATTTATAAATTTCTTTTTACTTCACAAAATCTAGATTCATCTAAAACAATCTTAACTTTGTAAAGCTCTTATAAAGCCAATTTCTATCCAAATCACTCAAAACCAATGCTCAAGCAAATCCTCTCAAGTTTTCTCTCTAATCTAATTCTTCAATTTACAAAAAAATCCTATGTATTATAATCATTCTTTTCTTTGTTCACCTAATGATTGTATTACTACACAATAACAATTTGCAATGATTTTTTTCACATATCTATAGCAATAAATAACATCCTCAAATAAAAACCTATAGATTTCTTGTGTAGACTTTATTCATAATGCCTTACCTTCTACTTGGTTTGATACATCTTCACAAGCCAAAACTAAATATCTCATTTGCCATAGGCCCATCATCATAATAACCAAATCCACAATCCATTTAAAATGGATAGCTAAAAGATATGTTAAATGTAAACCATCTCAATGATGTATATTTGAATATATTTGACAAGTTATTCAAGATTCCACAAATAAAGCTACATCTTAATACATATTCTTCCACCAATATCATTCTTTCAATTTAGCAAAAGTAATCCAAATTCCTCTATGTTCTACCCATAGACTATCATGAAACTCTTTCAATAGTTTTTGTTGATTTTTGCCTCTTCTATAGAAATATTCTTTGTAATATGAACTTATATGTTTTTTTCTTAATCTATTTAAATTTTTTAATTAACCAATTAGCATATTTGGTTAATGTGCACAAATAATGTTCAATATCCAATAATTCTCTTTCATAATATTCTTCATGGAATGGCTTATTTTTCTTATTTGATTATGAAATTAAATAAAACTTTATATCCATATCATTAATATCCTCAATCATCTCATTTTCTCCATTATATTTTGCTTGAGATAATATATCTACTACCAAATTATCTTTTTCAATAATATGTCTAAATTCCAGATTTAATAGCTTGATATAAACAATCCATCTCAATATTGTACTATCTTATATTGTATAATGAATAATCATTCTAAGTAAAGGCAAATAATTTATTTCAATTACCACCATTGCCTAATTAAGTAATCTTTTTCAACTTTCATAGTTGAAAAAATTTCCCATAATTTCTTTTTTACATGTGAATATGCACTCTGGCAAGTACTTAAAATTGTAGCTTCAAATTAAATTAAAAATCTGTGGCCATTTAAATCATCTTAATCTACAGTCCATCTAATAGCAATTGGATTAGTATCTACTATAAGAATCACTGATCTATTGCACTTATAATCAATTTTTCTCAACACTAGACATTATATCAATAAATCCTTCAATCTTTGTATTATTTTTATATATTTTTTTTTCCATTCAAACCAATAATCTTTATATAATGATTCATACAATAGATCTGTTATGTGAGTATAGTGAGGAATCTAAATATGATAGAATATACATGCATCTAAAAACCTTCACAATTCTATTAAAGAACTGCAATCCTCTTTTATTCTTCTAATTGCATCAATATTGACTAGATTCGATTTACTTTCATAAAATCTACATAAATATCCAAAAATTAGAACTCTTTGTATTTCAAACATAGATTTTGCATCCCATAATGTAAGATGAATTTCTTCAAGCTAAGTCAATATCTTTTTATAATCTTATATATGATCAAATAATATACTTCTAATGTCCCCTCTTATCTAAAGTTTTATCCTAGTCTTCTTCCTTGCATTCTTTTATAGGAACATCATCTAAAAAAGACATAGTCCTCTCAAGAATAAAATCCTTCAACACCCTATTCATCCCATTCATCATATGTGCAACTAAGTTAGTAGCACCTTAACGAAGAGTACACATTCTAACTAATTCAAGAGATATTTTCATTGTTATTATGTCTCTACTCTCTATTGCAAGTTGAAATTGGTCATAGCCTGGATACAAATTATCCATTGAATAGATTGCCCTTCTTGTAAATACTTCAATAAATTCATCCACTATTGGTCCAATTCTTGTATTCTTGATAGTCATTGCATTTACTAGTTGCATATCTTGAATAAATTGTAATAATTTTTAAGTCATCAAATTGACTCATTAATTATTTTAGAATAAAATAATACAATTAAAATGCCAAAACTATAATTGTAAAGTAAAGATATATTTAGATGATGCTAAATGAAAGAAAATAGTATTAGTGAGAAAGAAATAGGATCTTAATAAGTCTTAGAGGCAATTATTTTAGTTAATTTAGTATTTTTTAAAATTATAAAAATTAACATTTAGTTATTGAGACCAATGTCTATATTGGCCTTCTATATTTATGTACCACTTATTAAAAATGTATAAATGTTACTTAATAGGTAGAAGAAGCATGAGAAAGAAATCTCATGTCTTTTTAATTATTTATGTAGAAAAATATATTTTTAGTTGATTTAAATTGATTTTATTATTATAAAAATTTACCAAGATAGAATAAAATAGTTTCAAATTGATATTATTATTTTGGAAATATTATAGGAATTTTTAGAATTTATTTAGAATTTTTAAGAATTTTTAGAATAATTTTGAAGACTTTGGTAAAAATGAGTTTTACCACCTTGGAAGCCATTATGAAGAATTGGAGTAAGATTTGAAGGCCATACAAGGTTTCTAGGCTAATTGGATGTTTTTGAACACTATAGTGTGAATCATCAAATTGACTCATTAATTATTTTAGAATAAAATAATGCAATTAGAGTGCCAAAACTACAATTGTAAAGTGAAGATGTATTTAGAAGATGCTAAATGAAGGAGAATAGTCTTAGTAAGTAAAGAATAGGGTCCTAGTAAGTCTTGGAGGTAATTATTTTAGTTAATTTAGTATTTTTTTAATTATAAAAATTAACATTTAATTATTGGGACCAATATCTATACTGGCCTTATATCTTTATGTACCACTTATTAAAAACATATAAATATTACTTAGTAGGTAGAAGAAGAATAAAAAAGAAATCTCATGTCTTTTTAGTTATTTATATAGAAAATTAGATTTTTAATTGAATTAAATTGATAATATTATTATAAAAATTCACCAAAATAGAATAAAATAATTTCAAATTGATATTATTATTTTATAAATATTATAGGAATTTTTAGAATTTATTTAGAATTTATTTAGAATTTTTAGGAATTTTTGAACAATTTTGAAGACTTTGGTAAAAATAAATTTTACCACCTTGGGAGCCATTATGAAGAATTGGAGTAAGATTTGAAGGCCATACAAGGTTCCTATGCTGATTGGATGTTTTTAAACACCATGGTGAAGTCAAAATTATAAAAAAATAAATTTTATTAGTAGAAAATAGGAAAACCAACAGCTAATATAGTCCTTGTAAGAAGGGAGGAGCACAAATCCCACATGGATTGTGGCACCTTAGATGTAGATAGGAGGATAAGACTAAGGCCTTGTGGTTCCTCTATAACACCTATATACACTACTTATGAGCCTTGGGAGGTTTGAACTCATGATCTCTTAAGCAAGTAATCCTTGAGGTAAAAAATTTTCACTTAATTTTTTTTATTATTTATCTTTTATTTTTGGATTATCATAATTTATTCATAGTAATTTGGATTCTAATATTTTTTATACCATTGGAAAGATAAAAAAAAATTATCTATTCAAAAATATAACTTTTATTTTTTATTTTTATTTTAAATTAAGTGAAAATACAGTAAATAGACTATGACGTAGTTTTGAATTGTGTACTTGCTTCATATCCTTACTTCCCTTGTTTTGTGGTTGATATTCTTGTTGTACTTGTTATTTACTTCCTTCACTTCACATTACCAATTACAAGCAATTTTTAAATGAGACCATCTTGTAACTTAGATTGAGAGGTGAAAATTTATCCTCACAGTATCAGAAAAAGGTCTCTTCCTTTCTTTGTATCCAACATCCTATTTTATACTTCTTATACATATAAGAATCCTAAAACAAGAGATTTCTGCTAAAATTCTTTTAGATACTACAGCCTCAACATGCTTTATGAATAAAGATTTTGTAACCAAGCACAACTTAGTATTTATAAAGAAGATCTATCCTATAGCCATTGAAGTCATTGATGGACAAAATCTTACATCAAGAAATGTTATTGAAGAAATCCAACAATTTAAAGTGATACTAAAAGATCAAGTATTATCTTCAATATCATTCAGTGTCCAATAAATCCTATTATTATTAAACTCTTTTAATTTGAATTACATAATCTTGATATTGATTGGAATTTGTGAAAGATTTATTCAAGATCCAAACATCAAAAGAAGAAACAAGATGCTACTTCATTTCTTGGAACTAAAGCATTTATGCAAGCAACAAAAAAAAAGACTACATTTACATTGTATATTATTCCAATGAAAGATCTAATGAAACAATTATAGTAAGATATTTTTAATCAATACCATGACCTTAAAGATGTATTTTAAAAAAAAAAACAAATATGCTATTAGAACACCGTTTTAATGATTGTGCAATCAAATTATAAGATAGAGGTCAACCTCTATTTGGTCTATTCTATCATCTCTCAGAAATGGAGCTTACAGCCTTGTAAGAATATATTGATGAAAACCTAGCCAAGAATTTTATTAAACATTCAAAATCACCTGCAAAAGTTCCTATCTTGTTTGTGAAGAAGAAGAATAGTTCTTTACATATGTATGTTGAATATTAAGGTCTGAATAAGATAACTATAAAAAATCGCTATCCATTGCCATTAACCTCAAGATTATTGGAATAATTAGGACAAATAAAGATCTTTACAAAGATTGATTTGAAAGGCATCTATAACCTAGTCAGGATTAAAGAAAGAGATTAATGAAAGACAACATTTCATATAAGATATGGATATTTTTAAATATAATATTATGTCTTTTGGACTTACAAATGCACCTGCAGTCTTTCAACATATGATGAATGACACCTTATAAGAATACTTAGATGACTTTGTAATCATCTACTTAGACGATATCTTGATCTTTTCTAAGAACAAACAAGAATATGAACATCATGTATGTATGGTATTGGAGAAACTATGGAAAAGTGGATTGTATGCTAAATTGGAGAAGTACTCCTTCTATCAACCATCAATCAAAGTTTTGGAATATATTACTTCTAAAAATGGGATTTTTATGGATCCAAAGAAGATACAAATTGTTATAGAGTAGAAACAACCATCATCAATTAGAGATGTATAATATTTTTTGGGATTTGCAAATTTTTATAGAACCTTCATCAAAAATTATTCCAAGATTGTAGTTCTATTAACACAACTTATAGGCAAAAAGAATTTTATTTGACATGACAAGACTGAAGAAATATTCAAAAAGCTAAAAAAATCTTTCATTTCAGCCCCTATATTTATCTATGCAAATCCAACAAAATCATTCATTTTAGAAATGGATGCATCAAATTTTATACTTAGATCTATATTCTCTCAAACTAGTCATGATAGTCAATTACATCCAATAGCATTCCGCTTTCAAAAAAATTCAGTTGCCGAGATCAATTACAAGATCCATAACAAAGAACTATTAGAAATTGTTGATGCTTCTGAAGAATGGCACTATTTGTTAGAGGGGGCTCAATATAAGATCATGGTATATACTAACCACAAAAATTTGGAATATTTTATGAGTGCTTGAATTTTTAATTGCCGACAAGCATAATAGAGCATGTCATTATCTTCAATTGATTTTGTGATTACATATCATTTATAAAAACTTGAAGAGAAATTAGATGCCTTTTCTTGATAATCATATCTTATATCAAAAATAAAAGACATTATATTAAAAGAAGCCCTACTGTAAAAAATCAAACTACCTACTTAAAAACCATCTATGAAGAATTAAAATTCCAACTGCAAATGGCTCAAGACTAATATAAAGACTATTCAAATATTTATTGCAAGAACCAACCAAAGTTTAAGGTAGGAGATCATGTCTAGCTACCCTGGCAAAATATATAAATGAATTGACCATTACAAAAATTAGACTATTAAAGACTTGAACTATTTACAATTTTATACCAAATAAATCTAGTAAATTTTTATCTTGAACTACCAAGTAGCATATATTTTCATTCAATCTTTCATGTCTTGCTTTTAAAAATCTATTATAAATCAAGTATTGTTAGAAGAATTCTTCTACCACCAACCTTAGTTGAAGTCAATCAAGAGCTAAAATATGAAGTGGATAAAATATTAGATTTTTATATAAGACATAGATGATTGGAATATTTCATTCATTGAAAGGGTTGTGGAGTTAGTAAAAGAATATAGGAACCTTCAAATAATTTAAGGAATGCATCTAAAAAGGTTTGCAAATTCCATCAAGGATATCCTAAAAAACCTAGATTCAATCACCATTGAAGATTTTATGGACACCAAAATCTCTTGGCTTCTAAATGATGCTTTTCTACCAACTGCAAAAGACCAATATAAAAAGAAGAAAGCTACACTAAGACCTTCACTTGTATATAGTCATTTTTTCAAAGATAGAATAGATCTTACTAGAAGCCTATTAATTACCATGTCAAATCTTTATAAATTAAGGGAATTATAGGAACAAGAGTCAAAAGACTCTTTTGCTATAGAAGCGGCTGAAAAACCATTGCAACTTTCACAATCTATTGGATTTGAAGAACATGAATAAGATAAAGAAGGAATATTTTAATGTCAAATAAGGCCATACTTGAAATCTTTGGATATACAGTCTCATCACAAAAATCTTGATTCAAATGCCTGAGCTTTGGTAATACTCTTTAAAGTTGAAAATGTGACTTTAAATAGACTAGAAATTATGTTTGGAGGATGTTTTGAAGATTGCAACGAACATCAAATTCTTGAATGGGACATTGATACAATAGAGGTTATATCTGGAAGTCATTGACGCTATTTCAAAGGTCTTCTTGAACCGGTAACCAACAAATAAAAGATAGAATATGTTACTTCTCTATTTTGATAAATTCTAGATTTCTTATAAATATGATTTGATCATCAAATCATTTTGGCTCCTCGTAGCACTTATCGCTAGAAGAGGAAGTAATGTCACAGACATACTTTAAGTCATCATATTTAAGAATCTTTTGTAGTCTTTTAAAATCTTCTATAATCTTTTAAAACCTTCCATAGTCTTCTAGAATCTTCCATAGTTTTTAAAATCTTTCAGAATCTTCTAGAACCTTCTTCAATCTTCTAGAACCTCCTATAGCCTTGTAAAATCTTTTAAAATCTTCTTTAGTCTTCTTAAACTTATCTCAGTCTTCTAAAATCTTCTTCAATCTTCTAAAATCTTTTAAGATATTTTTAAAAGGTTCAATAGGACATAGGCCTTATAATATAAATAAAAGGCAAGATTGAGGTATACCTCATTGTTACCAATACAAGTTTTGGAATAATCCAAAAGATTGTCTTATTTTGTAATATTAATCTAATCTATTGTTCTTGTCAATCATCTAATTTTTTGTTCTTGTTAATCTAATTCTTTGTTCTTGAAAACATTCTAATTTTGAAATCTTTTCTTTATCTCTTTGCTAACCTGCTATCTTATATCTTTGACAATATTCTTTAGTTTTCCTTCATACAAACCTTTATAGAAATTTTGAATCTTTGTACTAAAATCCATTCTACTAGTAGCAAATGAATTTCCATAACTCATCTTTTTTAATCTTCACCCATATCATGTACCATCATTTCTTCTTTAAAAGTATATCTAACTTTAGAAAACATGTCAGCCACTAAATTTTCTTTATTAATAATATGTATAAAAATAGGATTCAAAGTTTTTATGTAGGCTATCTATTTCAATATAACAATATGTAGAATAGTATAGTTAATTATTATTCTAATTAAAAGCAAATAATTTTTTTTCCAAAACCACATTAGTTCCAATCAAATAATTTATCTCAACCTTTAGAGTAGTAAGTGCTCCCCAAAGTTTTCTTATAAATTGTGGATAAGCCCTCTTTCTTTTTGTAAAAATCCTAGCTACAAATCTTATTACAAATCTCTTTTTTTCTATATCATCTTGTCCAATAGTCCATCCGATTGCTATAGGACTTATATCCACTATTACAATCATTGATCTTCTACATTGATAATCCACTTATCTAAGTATAGGTGGTGAATTCAATATCTTTTTTTAATTTGCCATAGCTATTTCTTGTTCTTCCTTCCAAATAAAATTTTTGTCCTTCTTCAATAACTTGTATAATAGCTTTGAAATATGGGCAAAGTGAGGTATCAAAATGTGAAAGAATACACATGTGTTATCATACTATAATTACTTATAATATATAAAAATTAATTAAAATATATAATATGTTTATAGATTCTAATATATATTAGAATGATTAGAAATATAAATTAAAGAGAGTTGGTCTAAGAAACTTTATTTTAGATTTTTATTTAATTTAATTATAGTGTTTAAATTATATAAGACCTAAATATTTATTATACAGCCTTGAGAGGCAATTGGGATCCAAAGAAGAAGAATTAAACTACTAAAAAGCCTATATGAAGGGATAAAAATAAAGTGAGGATGAATGAAGACAAGAGGTGAAGTTCTTCATTCCTATTGGTTAATGGTCATGCCTAATAGGCTTTGAGGAGGCTGCCTGCAATGAGAAGAAGGATTTTGGCAACTTGAAGGATGGCATTTGAAAATCAAAGCCTAAGGATTAGAAAGCTTATTTTTTGGACTACAATTTTGGTATAAAAATTGAGAGCTTTGGAATTTATATGAGGGAGAAGTAGGCACTTGAAGTTAAGGTATACAAATAGTATCTACTGTCACTCTTTTGAAGTTTTGAGGAGTTATATGAAAGCTATTAGAGATTAAGAGGTGTCTCTAGAGAAGTAATTTCAAGCTCTACACTTAATGTAGAAGAATTGCTACATTTGAAATTCCAAAGATAGAGATATTGGAAGTCAAAGACAACAAATCAAATTCCAAGGCAATAAGTAGGCCGTTTTATTGATAGTGATGGTTTTTGCCATATCTTCAACTTTTGGATGTATTTTTGTCTAAAAACTTCTAAAAAGATGAATCTTTGTACTAAGAAGCTATATATCAAACTTTTATAGCATTTGGACATTTATTTTGTGAGATATAAAGAATTTGGTACACAGGTGTTTGTAAATAAGCAATTGAAGCTACTGTTAGGGTTTTCACAATATTTAAAGATCAATGAAGAATCAAGAGTTGAAATTTGTTGTGCTAGTTGTTAAGAGCACATCAATATTTTATATAACTTTTGAGTACATTTGAATAATTAGATTAAGAGTTATAGATTATTGAAATTTAGTAAAAATCTCCCTTCTTACGAATGAATGAGGGTTTTGAGTATTTTGTTATATTTTGAGTGTTTTTATCAAATAAGACTTATGTATTGGTATAATAGCCCTAAAAAAAAGACTTTTATAAAAATTTGAAGGTTTTGTTATTTTGGATTTTGGTTGAATATTTAATGGCAATCAAAAGCCCAACGCTTTCTTGAGGCAAATTTTTTCTACTACGACAGCGTCTAAAAATTAATTTGGCTTCTATAATACTTTTATAAGCTTTCATTCTAGATAAAGCATCAATCTTTTCTGGATTTAATTTTCTACTAAATTTGCCACGCATATGGCCCACTACCAGAATATCACCAACTCCAAAGCTTGAATTCTCTACAGATAATATTAAATTAACTAACTCAAGCTTGTCTAATATCTAAGCCACATCTTCAATATGCTATTTCAAAAATTTCTTACAATCTTTTGCATCTATAGTTTCATCTTTGTCTCTTTTTTTGTACCCCTTCTTAGGTATATCATTCAAAAATAGAATGATCTTCTCAAGTATAAATTCATTCAATATTTTATTCATAGCATTTTGTATATGAGCCATTGAGTTGGTTGCACCTTGAGATAAAGTATGCATTCTCATTAAATCCAAAAGAATCTTCATGGTAATTAAGTCTCTACTTTTTTTAGCTAACTAAAATTGATCATATCCAAAATATAAGTCTTCAATAGAATAAATGGTATAATATGTAAATTGCTTAGCCAGTTTATTTACTATAGGACCAAATTGCATATTTTGAATAAACATTTTATTTGCTGGTTACAAATCTTTAATAAACCTCAATATTTTGAAAATAAAATTCACCCCTCACCTCAAATTACAAGATGTCTTTACTTAGGAATTGCTTGTAATTGGTGGTGTGAAGTGAAGGAAGAAAATAACAAGAACAAAGAAAAGAACAAATACAAAATAAGTAAAATAGATAGTAACAAGTAGGTACACAATTCAAAACTAGGTCACAATCTGTTTATTATATTTTTATTTAATAAAAAATAAAAATAAAAAATAAAAAATATATTTTTAAGTAGATAATTTTTTTATATTTCCAATGATATAAAAAACATATAAATCCAAATTACTATAAGTAAGTTATGATAGTTTAAAGATAAAAGATAAATAATAGAAAAGTTAAGTGAGAAATTTTACCTCAAGGATAACTTACTTAAAAAATCATGAACTTGAACCTCACTAAGGTTCACAAGTAAAGTATATGGATATACTAGAAAGGTCACAAGGCCTTAGTCTTATCCTCTTATCTACATCCAAAGTGTTGTTGAAGAAAAAAAACTAAGAAGTTCCAACACTTAGCATCAACAAGGGTTGCACACAAAATGAAGTGTGGAGTAAGATAATTCTCACTTCCAACTTCTTTTACGTATAGGTTATTGCCCTAATGGATAATTTCTATCCATTTATTTTTACATTTATCCAACCTACCATTAAGACATCCTTTTATATTTCACTTATCATTAAGATATCTCTTGGTATATTTTTTATGCTCTTATCTATTCTCAAGGCTATTGTCCTTGTGATTCATCCAAAGGATAGTCCTTTCACATTCCAAGAGACAATTCTTTGACCAATAACAACTTATTTTACTATTATATATTTATCTCAACACTCCCACTTTGCTATTGGTCAAAGGTTTTTAAATCTAATGCCTTTTTTAACATGTGATGCCTATCCTTCACTAATACTTTTATTAAAAAATCAAAAAATATGTCTTTTGTAGCATAATACTTCATGTCAATCATTCCCATTCCAATCTTCTTCCTTATGAAGTAATATTAAATGTCTTTTAAAGCTTATTTTAGTTAAATTGCTTCTATTGTAATATGACTTGTTGGTATATACTCCGTTTCTATTATAGACCTTATAATTAATGTTGTCTCTTAGAAGTCCATAAAATTGCTTTCACTCCAACAAAAAACATATAAATTATTAATGACCTTCTATCATTTGTATCTCAAATAAGATATTATTTGCCTTTTTGAACAAATATGTAAAAATATCTTCTTCTAATTCTTTGTTCAAGAAAACCATCTTTATATCAATTTGATGCATTTTCAAATCTATTGAATCAATTAAAGCTTGATTTGATGGAAGTTGAATCAAATTCTATGTTCTATTATCTAAAAGAGATTTTTACTCTTCTTCTATGGCTTCTCCCATTTTATAGCATTTGTGGACTTCATTGCATTATATAATATCAATGAATCAGCAATAAGCGCAACATTGGCATGTTCTTCATTTACTTGAGGAAAAATGTGATTCTTCCACCATTCACTAAATGGTCTTCTTTCTCTCAAAAGATATCTTCTTTCATTTGAAGAAGAGGATTCACCTTTTTGCATAACCTTCTTCTTTCTTAAAACTTATCTTTTCTCATTCAAAGATTTTTACTTCTCATCATCATTATCATAATCTTTAAAATCTTTATTTTTTTTATTTTTGACTTTATTAACTATAAAAGCTTTCATCTTTTTAATTTTTTTTGGTTTTTCATGATTATTCACACTTCCACCATCTTCATTTTTTTCATTGCTTGTTCTAACAATCATAGAAGCCTTTATCTTATCCATCTTCTTAAGCTCTTCTTCTTGCCTACCATCTCCACCATCTTCATTATCTTTATTTTTTTCTTTCTTTGCTGAATTTAAAGATGTGTCCACATACACACTATTATTCTCACTTGGATACATCTCCAAGTGCTCACAAGCACTCTTATGCTTCAAAAATTCAACATCACAACTTTTAATGATCTTTTTGGTATCCAAATATATTAGCCTATATGTCTTGGTACCTTCACAATATTCCAAGAATATACACTTTGTACCTTTTGCATCAAGTTTGGACCTCATACAATCTAATATCTTTGTATATGCAATGCATCCAAAGATCCTCATATGTGAAATACAAAGTTGTCTCCCACTCTAAGCTTCTTGTGATATCATTGATATAAGAGCACTCGTTGGACACCTATTCTTTGTATATACTACATTGAGCACAACTTCCATCTAAAATTCATAACTAAGGTTTAGAGCATAAAGCATATTCTTTGCTATCTCTACAATGGTTCTATTTGCCCTTTCAGCAACACCATTTTATTATAGAATATATAGAGTTGTAGTTTGTCTAGCAATTCCTTCATTCTTCAAATAAACATCATATAACTTAGACATGTATTTACCTCCATTGTTCGTACGCAGCACCTTGATCTTACACTTACTTTGTTTCTCAACAAGTGCTTTAAATTCCTTAAACTTCCAAAAGTACTCACTTTTGGCATTAGAAATATAAATCCAAATCTTTCTTAAAAAATCATTAATAAAAATGAGAAAATATCTTGATAGATCCACATACATTAGAATGGACAATCTCTGACAATCTTATAGCATGTATTGCTACACCACTTGGAAATGAAGTCCCTTATTATTTACCTTATATATATCCTTCACATTCAAGTTGTATTTTATTTTGGCTTATTTTTCCAAGATCTAAACCACTTACCATAGGCTTCAACTCTATCATGCTCTTCATATTCAAATGGCTAAGGCAACGATACTATATATTCAACTTATCTTCATTTGATGCAGCTACTTCCACCCTATTGACCTTCTTACAATTGAGATAATATAAATGTCCTTCTTTAGAGTCCTTGGCAACCATGTTTCCACTCAATGTTCTCACAAAACACTCATTCATATTAAATTGAATTATAAAACCTCCCAATACAAGTTTACTCATCGAAAGTAGGTTTTGCTTCATCTTGGGCATATGGAAGACGTCTTTGATTCTTATTCTATTGGTTTGTCCATTCACAATGACTTCCACCATAATAGAGCCAATTCCAATGGCTTTACATATGCTACTATCCACTAAGACTATATTTAATGTTAGAATAGCCTTATAAGTGTCAAATAAATACTTATAAGGTATCATATACTTAGAACAATTTGAATCCACAATCCATCTTGCCATGGTAGCCATAGAGATTCTATTTGTTGCCATGAATGTAAAATCTCTTCTTCTAAAGTCATCTTGCGCAATATTTGCATTCTCTCTTTCCATCTTTTTACCTTTGTAACAAATTCAAGCAAAATGTCCTACTTTGCCACAATTGAAGCAAGTTTTGCCATTACCTCATTGATTTGAATAGATACCTCTTCTTTGACATGAATAGAATATTGAGTCTTGACTTTGACATTCCTTGTCTTTCTTCTTATGATAAAAATTCTTTTCTCTAAACTTTTTAATGACCTTGAAGCCTTCATCTTCACTTAATGCCATATCTAAAGAAGAGATTTATCAAAAAGGTTAAAGAGAAGGAGTCCTTAAGCTCTCAAAATCAACAAAAACATGTTGCTGCCTTCAAATCCTAGAATGCCCTCTTATAAATAAATAAGTGGTTTCACTCTCAAAACACTCTTAACTTCACTCCTAAGGCTTTTTGACTAATCTTATAAACTATATAAGTATCTTGTAACAGATTTGTTATCCCAAGATCACTTCTATACTCACAAAACACCTTTCAATAACATAATATTTTTTTTAAGTACCTTAAGCTTCTTTTATATATGAAACTATATAGATAGTCTATCAAAGATCTAACTCAACAAAAAAAATATAATATTAGTGTCTTAATAAATATTATTTTAAAATATAAAATAAACTATAAATTCAAAATATATTTAATAATAAATAAGAATAATATAAAATCTAAATTTAGATCTAAAGATGAAAATTAGGAGTTACCAAATCCTAACATCAGTAATAACAAAATAATCTACTCCTCACAAATACAAAGACTTTATAGAACTTCAAAACTTATAAGAAAATATGAGTGGGCCCATAACTTGTCGAAGAAAAAGAACTAAGAAGTTCCAACACTTAGCATCAGCAAAGATTGCACACAAAACAAAGTATAGTATAAGATAATTTTCACTTCCAACTTCTTTTATTTGTAGGTTGCTACCTTAATGGACAACTTCCATCTATTTTTTTTTATATTCATCCAATCTATTATTAAGACATCCTTTTAAGACTTTGTCAAAAAACAAGAAATATCTCTAGTTAAAAAAATTAAATCTATATATATATAAAAATCATAGATTATCATTCATTGCTTTCTAGAGATGTTACTTATAAGACTATTTCTTTAGATGTAGCAACTGAGAGACATAATAGCATAGTAATATTTAATGTAATTAAATCTCCTTTTAAATTGGTTATTTTAGGATTATTGTGGTTAAAAAAATATAATCCTCAAATAGATTGAATTTCTTGTTGTTGTATTGTGGTATGGTTGCCATATAAAAAAAATTATACATATATACTTAATGTATAATTTACTATACAATTAAAAAAAAACCATATCAATGAATTTTATTAGTTACAAGATGTGATTAAGCTATTAATTTAGAAAGAATCTATTTAATAGGACTATTAATGAAATTTATACAATCATTTTTTTTTTTTTTTTGATAGTAATTTTGAAATTGATTTATATTGATAATTACTTTTACATATCTTAAGTCAAATTAATTAGGCAAGGGTGATTCTTAAAATCTTATTTATTTCTTTTATTTGATATTTAGAGCACATATTATGTAAATCTTATTAAAAAAAAGATTAGAAAGGGATTTTTAGTGTAAAAGAGGATAGTTAGGCCATCCATGTGAATGAATGGAGATGGATGATAGAAGTCTCTATTCCTATTGGCTAAAAATCATGCCCAATGGGCTTTAAAGAGGCTGTCCAAGGGTTTATTAGGAATTAGGGTTTATTTTTCAAAAGAAATCAAACATCAAAGGCTAGGATCAGTGAGTTTAGATTTTTAGATATGGTTTTGGTGCAAATTTTGTGTAATTTTGATTTTTTATGAAAGAGATATAGGCGCTCAAAATTAAGGTATTGAAATTATATCTACTGTCACTCTTTTGAACATAACTCATACATACAAAGAACAATAGAGGATCAATGACCAGGATTGGAAAGAGTACTTTTTCAACTAAACTTTTTATATATAGCTTGATGAAATCTAAGCTAGAATGAAGGAGATATTGGAAGTTTAAATTAGTACTTATAAGCTAAGGGCAATAAGTGACTCTACTTGACTAGTGGTTATATTTTGAGCTATACCTTAAACAATTTGATAGATTTTTGGCTCAAAAATTTCAGAAGTGTATATGTTTATATCATAAGACTTTGTACAAAACTTTTGTGGCATTAGGATTTTAGATTTGTGAAATATAAAGAAAATAGTGCTTGAATATCTTTGAGCCAAGGTTTTAAGTACTTGCTAGGATTTTAAGTACTTACTAGGATTTTTAAGTTATTAGACGATTAGAAGTGAATTTATAGTTGATTTTTTTTATAATAAAATTTAAGAGCATTATCTATATTTTAAAGAAAATTTTATGGAAATTGAACAATCAAATCAAGAGTTATTAAATTCTAAAGTTTAGAAAGAAATAAGTCCTTGCGGATGAATAAGATATTGAAAGATTTTGTGGCAATTTGAGCCTTTTTGTGTAAGTCTATTTAAATATAAAAGGATTTATCAATAAAAATTATCTTTTGTAATATCCTTATATTATTTTTTCTTTTTATTAAGGACAAATCACTTATTGGACACTTACCAATATATTTCAAGTAAATTCTCCACAGCCAAGTATCTAATGTATTCTTAGATAGAAAGTTATACCACGCAACATTGTAACCTTGATTTTTCTTATAGTTTAATCTAAAAATCTATTAATCAAGTAGACATACATAAGTCTAGTACATCCAAACTCTTGCTAATAAGTACAAAAGCTTTTATACATGCAACAAAAAAAGGATCATCTTTTGTTATATATACCACATCCATTTTTGATGTTGAAAAGACTATAAGTGGTATTTTTAGCTACTATTAAGATTTTTAAGATATTTTTTAAAATAAAAATATAGATATTCTTCTAAAGCATCAATCTTATGATTGTTCAATTGATCTTCAAGAGAGAACTCAACCACCATTTAGACCAATCTATAGTTTATTACAAAATGAGTTAGCTGCATTGAAGGAATATATTGATAAGAACTTGGCTAAAAACTTCATACCACATTCAAAGTCTCTAGCAAGAGTTCCTATCTTATTTGTGAAGAAAAAAGACGAATCATTATAAATGTATATAGATTATCAAGGACTTAATCAGATTACCATTAAAAATAGGTATGTTTTATCTTTGATTTCAAAACTTCCTGATCAGCTCAATTAAACAAAGATCTATACAAAAATAGATCTACAGGAAACATACAATTTGATCTACATTAAAGAAGGTGATGAATAGAAGATTGCAATTTGAACTAAATATGAACATTTTGAATATAATTTCATGCCTTTTGAACTTACAAATGCACCAATTGCTTTTCAATATCTTATAAATGATGTTTTTTGTGAGTTTCTTAATGATTTTATTCTTTGCTATTTAGACAACATTTTGATCTACTCTAAGAATATAGAAGAATATGAACTTCATATTCATTGTGTATTATAAAAACTTAGAGATGCATAATTGTATGCTAAGATAGAAAAGTGTGTATTTCACACTATTCAAGTTGACTTCTTAGGATATATCATTTTAAATGATGGTCTCAAGATAGATTCTAAAAAAGTCCAGATAAACATGGATTAGAAGATCCTAAGAATATTAAAAAATATATAATATTTTTTGAGATTTATCAATTACTATCAAATCTTCATTAAGAATTTTTTTCAAATTGCACCTCCATTTACACACTTAACTTATAAGGATAAAGTCAAATAGAATAAAGAAGCACAAACATTGTTTGAAGCTTTGAACATAACTTTTATTTTTGCACCAATCTTATATTATATCAACTTTTTTAAGGCATCTTTTATGGAAACAGATACATCAAACATTGCTTTAAATGCAATATTGTGACAAATAGAAGCAGATGATAAATTCCACCTAGTAGCTTTTTATTTCAAAAAAATTTTAATATGAGAGAACAATTACAAAATCCATAATAAAAATCTTTTTATAATCATGGATTCTTTTCAAGAATGGCATCACTAATTAAAAGGCACTTTTAGTCCAATCACCATTATTATATGGCATAATCTTCTATCTAAGAATATATTAGGTATCTAATTATAGAAAATTTATTTAAAACTTATTGATAAAATTCCAATAAAAGATTTATTTTTAATTTTAAAAAAAAACAAATAATATAAAAATATTACAAAAGAAAAGTTATATGGATAATCTCTCTTGTATTTAAGTAGGTTTGTACAAAAAGGTTCAAATTGCCACAAAAACCTTTCAATACCTTATTCACCCGCAAGGACTTATTTCTTTCTAAAATTTAGAGTTTAATAATTGTTGATCTAGCTATTCAATTTCTATAAGCTTTTATTCAAAGTATAGATAATTCTCTTAAGCTTTACTACAAAAAATAATCAACTACAAATTTATTGTCAATTATCCAATATCTTAAAAACCCTAATAAGTGCTTAAAACCTTAGCTCAAAGACATTTAAACACTATTTCCTTCATATCTTATAAATCCAAAATCTTAATATTATAAATACTTTCTATATAGTCTTGCAATATAAACATATATACTTTTAAAAATTTTGAGCTAAAAATCTATCAAATTGCCTAAGATATAGCTCAAACCATAAGCACTAGTTAAGTAGGGTTACTTACTTCTCTTAGCTTACAAGCACCAATTTCAACTCCCAATATCTCCTTTATTCCACCTTGGATTTCATTGAACTATATATAAAAAATATAGCCAAAAAAGTATTCTTTCAAATTCTAGTTGCTAATCCTCTATTGTTTTTTGTACGCGTGAGTTATGCTCAAAAGAATGACACTAGATATAATTTCAATACCTTAACTTTGAGTACCTATATCTCCTTCATAAAAAGTCCAAATTATAGAAAAATTGTATCAAAACCATATCCAAAAATCCAAATTTATTGACCCTAGCCTTTGATGTTTGATTGCCTTTCAAAAAACAAACCCTAATTCTTAATAAACCATTGGGCAGCCTCCTTGAAATCCATTGGGCATGATTTTTGGCCAATAGAAATAGAGACTTCTATCATCCATCTCCATTCATCTACATAGATGACCTAACTACCTCCTTTTATACTAAAAATTTCTTTCTAATCCTTTTTCTTATAAGATTTACATAATATATATTCTAAATATCAAATAAAAGAAATAAATAAGATCTTAAGGATCACCAATGTCTAATAAAGGTGACTTAAGGTATATAAAAGTTATTATCAATATAAAATCAATCTCAAAATTACTATCAAAAAAATAAATAAAGTTATATAAATCTTAATAATAATCTTTTTAGATAGATTCTTTTTAAATTAACAACCTAAATATATTTTATAATTAAGAAAATCCACGGATATATCTCTTACTTAGTTATATGATAAATTATACATCAAATATATTTATACAATATTTTCATACAATAGCCAATCTACAATATGACACCGTATATACAAATTACAAGAACCTTAAATATTTCATATTAGCACATGTTTTGAATCATCGCCAAGTTCATTAAAGCATGTTTTTGTAAAGATTCAAGTTCATTATCACTTATTAGCTAAGAAAACAACAAGGTTTGTCTGATGCTCTTTCTAGACGTTCTTATCTTACATAAAAAGAAAGAGGTGTAACTTTTAACCAACAAAAGACAATCTTGTTGAAGCTAGAGTAATTTCATCTTTGAGCAATGAAATCAATATTGATTATTGATTCAATATTTCTTAAACAAATATAATCAAGTATGTCTTTACATCTTCTTATTTATGATATTCAAATTAATTCATCTAATTTCAGTAATATTTCTAAGTTTGAGTTTAAAAACAATCTATTCTATTTTGAAGGATACTTATATATTCTAAAAGGTGAAGCATGACTATATGTTCTTGAAACTTAATACAACTTCCTTAGAGCATGACATTTTGGATATAACAAGAATTTGGAGCTAATATCAAGAGATTTTTTTGTGGCCTCAAATGTACAAGGCTGTTAAAGAATTTGTACAATCATATGATATTTGTTCAAATTCAAAAACTCCTTATTATTGACCTTACAGACTTCTCCAACTATTACCTATACTAAAATAATTTTGGTCTTTTGTTTATAAAGATTTTATTATAGATCTTCAAAATTCAAATCCATATAATTTTATATTTGTGATTGTAGATGATTTCACTAAGATAGTATATTTTGTACTATGTACAAAAACTATTACAAGTGAAAAAATAGCTAAACTCTTTGTTAATAATATCTATTGTTATTATGGATCACCA
Source organism: Physcomitrellopsis africana (assembly GCA_036785485.1). Classification (NCBI taxonomy): domain Eukaryota; kingdom Viridiplantae; phylum Streptophyta; class Bryopsida; order Funariales; family Funariaceae; genus Physcomitrellopsis; species Physcomitrellopsis africana. The sequence goes on along the minus strand of JAWRVF010000134.1, from coordinate 63,959 downwards.
AAGAATATTATATCAAATAAAAGAATATAATTCATATAAAGATTTTAAAGAATCTTTTTTAAAATATTCAAAGTAGATATAAAACTATCTTCAACTTTCTATCCTTAAAATGATGGACAAATAAAACAAATAAATCAAGTTTTGGAGTAATATTTGAAATATACTATTAACTATCATCAAGATGATTGGACAACTCTTTTACCATTGGTAAAATTTATTTATAATAATTTAATATATTATTTAATTAAATAAATTATATTCTTTATTAATTATGGTTATCATCAATGACTTGATACTTTTAACTTTTCAAAAGCTGATAATCTTACAACGGTAGAATTGGCAAATTGGTTATTAGAGCTATATACAATAATAAAGGCACAATGAAATAAAGCTTAAGAATGATAAAAGATCAATACAGATGTCTATCACAAGAAATAACGTCAATTCCATGAGGGCGATAAGATATGATTACTTCATTGTAATATCAAGACTATTTTTTTTTGTTATAAGCTAGATTATTGTAGGCTTGGATCATTTTCAATTTGTCAACAAATTAATTTAGTTATTTATTGATTATATCTATTAAAATCTATAAAGATCCATACTATATTTTATATATCATTGCTTCAGTGATATAAGACAATGGATATATAAGAAAGAAGATAAATACCACCGCTTCTTATAGAAGTAGACAATAATAAAGAATTTTAGGTGGAAGAAATTTTTGATTCAAGGCGACATCAAAATTGGCTAGAATATCTTATACATTTGTACAGATATGATATTAGCGAATGTATATGGGAGCCATTCAAAAATCTAGCAAATGCATCAATAAAATTTAATGCATTTCATGAATAACATCCATCAAAATCAAGATGAAGAGTCAAAAAAATCTTTGCTATAAAATAAAGCACGTTCAATAGAGATTTCATTCTATTTTGTATCATTATTTGTTATTCTTTTGAATTTTCTAATATCAGAGAGATGGAGAATCAACAACCAATTAATTCAACTCAAGAGATATTATTTGCTAATTTATCAGATGAGATATTATAACTACCACAACTTTCAAGATGATGATATAGAGATGAAGATCCTCAACAATGACTTATTCTTCTTTGAATTAATGGCAAGATATAATGTATTTGGTATCATGACCTTAAAAGAGATTTTTGATGTTTAGTGGTACTTTTAAAGATAGAAATTATTTTGATGGTGTTCTAAAAGTTTTTTTTTTTTTAAATTAAAAAAGCCTCAACAATGATCAAATATCAGAGTGGTCCTCCTCTCCTGGTATAGGACATTATCAATAGCTGAGAAGACTTATCAACTACCTTCAAAGAGAACAAAAATCATAATATATGGCAAATATAATTTGGCGCATCTTGGACTTCTTTAACATGTAATCACCACTCTTTGTGTAACTCGTTCCTAAAAGAAGGAATAATGTCACGGATATAAGATTTATTCTAATAATTATTTAGGTAGAAGTAAGTAAAAATAGATTAATTTGATAATATCTTATTGAAAAGCTTTTTAGAAGCTTCATAGACATGATTTCATCTTTATACATGTTTATTAGGTGATTGATAGGTTAGAAACTTGGCAAAGAAGTTAGTCATGTGTTGCAAATGTTCATAGCTTGTTCTACAAGCTAAGTACATGGTACACATATAGAAAAGTTGTCTTGTAAGTTTGACATGTGTCTTATAAATTGGATACATGTTAGGGATCCTATAAAATGCTACCACATAGTTCTTAGATAGATAGTATGTATAGAGACAAAAGTAAAGCCTTCTTTACTCTTGTCAATGCCTTTCTTGTTCTTAGTCTTGTTTCAAGAATCTCTAGTCTTCTTATCTTTGGAAATAGCCATTCTAATTTTAATATTATTCTATTTTCAAATAATTTTCTTTTCTTTTAAGTGACATGAGAGTATATTGATATTTTATTCTTTTATGATTCACATCTTTGGTACCTAAGTATATTGCTCAACATTGTCCAAAAAAATGATGCAACTACAAAATAAGGAATACAACTGTCAAAAAAAACTATGTTAGAAAATGAATTTGTCTAGCTACAATAAGAATTGTACAACTAGAATCTTATATAATTCCTAATAAAGATTCTCTTTTTTCTTCAAAACCATCTTCTTATTTTATAATAGATATATGTTTGGGACCTAAAAATCAAAAAGCCTTTATCTTGTTAAATTCAAGAGCCTTAGTGTGTTTTTTAGATGAAGAATTTGTTAAAAGTCATAGAATATCTTTAATACAAAAAACTAAATTTGTACATGTAGAAGTTATAGATGGTCATCTATTATCTTTTGAAATATATTATTTATAAAAATCTTCCTATAAATATAACAATAAATGGTCATAATAGTTACATAATCTTTAATATAATTAAAGCTCTTTTTAATCTATTCATTTTAAAATTTATCATGGTTGAAAAAATATAATCTTTTAATAAATTAAATTTCTTATAAATTTGATTTTTTTCAAAGCATTATTAAGAATCTTATTAACCAAGTGAAAAGCCATAAGTCTAATATAGTAAAATTTATATTTATAAATATAAAAACTTTTATATATGTAGCAAAAAAAAAATCACCTTTTGCTATTTATGTCACATCCATTTCTGATAGTGGAAAGATTTTAAGTGGCATTCCAAGCAAGTATCAAGATTATCAAGATATTTTTGAAAAGAAGAATGTAGATTATTTTTTAGAGAATCATTCATATGATTATTCAATCAATCTCAAAGAAGAAACTCACCCTCTATTTAGACCAATCTATAATTTATTACAAAATCAATTAGTTGAATTCAAAAAATATATTGATAAGAACTAGGCCAAGAATTTCATATACTATTCAAAATCTCCAGCAAGAGCTCCTATCTTGTTTGTGAAGAAAAAAGATAGATCACTATAAATATATGTAAATTATCAAGGATTCAATAAGATTACCATCAAGAGTAGATACCTTCTATCTTTGATATCTAGACTTTTTGATCAACTGAATCAAATTAAGATCTATACAAAAATAAATCTATAAAGAGCATACAATCTAATCCGCATTAAAAAGGGAGATGAATAGAAGACTGCATTTTAAATAAGGTATGGACATTTTGAATATAATGTTATGCCTTTTGGACTCATGAATACACCAACTACCTTTTAATATCTTATGAATGATGTTTTTTATGCATTTTTAGATAATTTTTTTGTTTATTACTTAAGCAATATTTTAATCTACTCTAAGAAAATAAAAGAGCATAAATTATATGTTTGTCATGTGTTTCAAAAACTTAAAGATCTGAGATTATATACCAAGATAGAAAAGTATATATTTCATATTATTCAAGTTGACTTCTTAGGATACATCATTTTTAATGATAGTCTTATGATGGATCCTAAGAAAGTTTAAATAATCATAAATTAGAAGATTCTAAGAATAATAAAAAATATACAATGCTTTTTGGGATTTGCCAATTATTATCAAATCTTCATCAAGAATTTTTCTTAAGTTGTAACTTCACTTACACACTTAACTTATAAGGAAAAATTTGAGTAGAATAAAGAAACAAAAGCATCATTTAAAGCTTTGAAGATAATTTTTAATTTTATACCAATCTTACATCGAGTCAACTTCTTTAAGGTATTTTTTATAGAAACATCGCATCAGACTTTGCCTTGGGTGCAATATTATCACAAATGGGAGCAAATGACAAATTCCACCCAACAGCTTTCTATTACAAGAAATTTTTAGCAACAAAGATCAATTACAAAATCTATAATAAAGAACTTCTTGTAATTGTGGATTCTTTTCAAAAATGGCATCACTATCCATAAGGTATTTTTAATCCAACCACTATATACAAATCATAAAAACCTTGAATATTTCATGTTAGCACATATATTGAATTGTTATCAAGCTCGTTGGAACTTATCTTTGTCAGGATTTGAATTTAATATCACTTATCGGCCAAGAAAATAACAAGGTCTATCTAATACCTTTTTTAAATGTTATTGTGTGGCATGATCTTTAAATTGGGAATACACTAAATACTTGGTTATAGAAAATTTACCTATAATTTATTGGCAAGACTCTAATAAATGATTTGTTTTTAATAAAAAGAATAAATAATATAATATTATTATTAAATATATATATATATATATATATTATATTAATAAAACCCTCTTATATTTAAGTAGATTTATATATAAAGTTTTTTTTTTTGCATATAAAAAATTTCTTAATATCCCTTATTATGCAAAATCATAACAAAATAATTGTTGGTAACTTAGATTTTCAATAATTTTTAAGAAAAATCATAATCTCTTTTTAAAAATTTTATTTTTATATTAAAATTTTATTATAGCTTCATATATTCATTTTTCCACCTCCATAAAATCTTGGCTCCTAAAAAATCCCTTTAAGTTATATAAAATGCTCAAATTGCAATAAAATCCTTCAATAGCTTATTCACTCGCAAAAGATTGATTTCTTTTCAAATTTTAGAGTATAATAATTCTTGATCAAACTATTCAATTTTTATCAAATTTTTCCAAAGTATAGATTATATTTTTAAGCTTCACTATAAGAAAATTCAATTATAGATTTATTTCTAATCATTTGATATCTTAAAAATCCTAGTAGAAGCTTAAAACCCTAGTTTATAGATACCTGAGCACTATTTCTTTTATATTTCAAAAATCCAAACTTTAATACTATAAAATTTTTGTATATAATTTTATAACATAAAAATATACACTCTTAAAAATTTTGAATCTAAAACTTATCAAATTACTTAAAATATAGCTCAAAATACAACCATTAATTAAATAGGGTCATTTATTGCCCTTAGATTGCAAGTACTGACTTCAGTTCTCAATATCTCCTTCATCTTCACTTGGAATTTTTTAAGCTGTATATAAAAAGTATAGCCAAGAAAGTGTTCTCTCTAATCTTAGTTACTAATACTTTATTGCTTTTTGTAGGTATGAGTTATATTCAAAAGAATGATAGTAGGTACAATTTTGACATCTTAACTTTGAGCACTTATATCTCCTTCATAAAAACTCCAAAACTTTCAATTTTTATACCAAATCCATAGCCAAAAATCTAAATTTACTAATCTTAGCCTCTAATATTTGAATATTTCTAAAAAAACAAATTCTAATTCCTAATAAGGCTACGAGCAACTTCTTTGAAGCCTATGACTTTTGGCCAATAAGAATAGAGATTTCTATCATCTATCTCCATTCATCTATATAGATGGCCTATCTATTTCTTTTTATATTATAAATTCCTTACTAATCTTTTTTTCTAATAGGATTTATATGATAAGTATTATAAATATCAAATAAATAAAATAAAACAAGATTTTAAAGATCACCAATGTCTAATAAAGGTGACTCAAAATATATAAAAGTTATTATCAATATAAAATCAACTTCAAAAGTTACTATCAAAAACAAATAAGATTGTATAAATCTCAATAATAGCTTTTTTTATTAAAACTCCTTTTAAACTAATAATCTAATTATATTTTATAATTAATAAAAATCCATTGATATGGCTCTTACTTAGCTATATAATAAATTATATATTAAATATATATATATATACAATATTTTTATATGGTAGCCAAATCACAACACAACAACATTCTTATCTTATACCAAAAGAAAAAGATGCAACTTTTTATTAACAAAGGACTATCTTATTGAAGCTAGAACAATTTTATCTTTTAAGAATAAAATCAATATTGAAGATTGATTCAATTTTTCTTAAATAAGTCGAGTCAAGTATATCTTTAAACCATCTTATTCATAATATTAAAAATAATTCATCTTAATCTCATAATATTTTTAAATTTAAATTTAAAAATAGTCTATTATATTTTAAATATGTTTATATGTTCCGAAAGATAAAACACAACTATGTGTTCTTGAAGCTCATTATAACTTTCTTGCAGTAATACATTTTAGATACAATAAGATTTTGGAACTAATATCAAAAGATTTTTGGTAGCCTCAAATATAGAAGGCAGTTAAAGAGTTTGTACAGTCATGTGATGTTTGTTTAAGATTAAAATCTCCTTGTCATTGATCTTATGGATTTTTTCAACCATTATCTATACCATAATAACCATGGATTTTTGTTTCTATAGATTTTATCATAGATCTATCAATTTCAAGTTCATATGATTCTATATTTGTGATTGTAGATCATTTCACCAAGATAGCATATTTTGTATTATGTATAAAATCTATCATAGGTGAAGAAATAGCAAAATTTTTCTTTAACAATATCTATTGCTATTATGGATTGCTAAGGAATATTATATCAAATAGAGGGACATAATTTGTATCAAAATTTTAAAAAATCTTTATTAAAATATTGAAGGTGGATATAAAACTATCTTCAACCTTCCACCTTCAAATTGATGAATATATAGAATAGATAAATCAAATTTTGAAGCAGTATTTGAAATGTACCATCAATTATTATCAAGATGATTAGACAACTCTTTTATCATTAGTAGAATTTAGTAAAAATAATTTGATATATTCTTCTATTCAACAAACACATTTCTTTGCCAATTATAATTATCATCTATAATTTGATACTTTTGATTTTTTAAAAGCTAATAATCTTATAATGGAAGATTTGGCAAATTGATTGTCAGAGCTATATATAACAATGAAGGTTCAATTCAAAGAAATTCAAGAATGATAAAAAAGCAATGCAAATATCTATCACAAGAAATAAGATATTGATAAGATATTGACAATATACTGATAAGATATAGCTACTATCACACACATACTTCAAATCACAACATTCTAAACTCTTCTATAGTCTTCTAAAATCTTTCATAGTTTTTTAAAATCTTTCAAAACTTCTAGAACCTTCTTTAGTCTTCTAAAATCTTCTAGAACCTTTTTAATCATCTAAAAGCTTCCGTAGCCTTCTAAAATCTTCTAGAATCTTCTTTAATCTTCTCAAATTTACCTCAATCTTTTAAAATATTCCTCAATCTTTTAAAATCTTTTAAGATACTCTTAAAAGGTTCAATAAGACATAGGCCTTGTAATATAAATAGGAGGTAAGATCAAGGTGTAGCTCAATCTTACCAATACAAGTCTTGGAGCAATCCAAGGTATTGCCTTATTTCTTGATATCAATCTAATTCTAAGTTCTTGTTAATCATCTAATTTTTTATTCTTATCCATCTAGTTTTTTATTCTTAAAATCATTATAGTTTTGTAATCTTTTCTTTGTCTCTTTGCTAACTTGTTATCTTGCATCTTGACACCTATTTTATTATAATATCTGTCAAAGACATACTTGTTAGATACCTTCTAGAACATTCTAGAAGTTTCCTAGAGCTCTCTAGAACCTTCTAGAGCCTTCTAATATCTTCCTAGTTAGTAGAAGTTGCTTGAGAAGCTCCCTAGTTGGAGGAAGCTGCTTCAAAAGCTTCCTAGGTAGGAGTATATATTGGAGTCGAGGCTGAAGAGTTCTTCAGTCTCGACAACACATCTCTTGGAGCTCTAGCTCACTTCTCTGGTGTTGTTTTTATACTCATCTGATTAATCTAGTTTCTGCCAGTTCTTCTTGAACTTCTTGTTTAGACTTCAAGTCTATAATTTGTGTCCGTGATAGTTTGTCAATACTACTCTCACCTTGGATATCAGAGTTAGTTCCTTCTTGTTGGAGTGTGGATTACCCCTCTTCTTGAAGGTACACTAGTATTTTAGAGGTTGCGGATTACCCTCCTCTAAACTGATATCTTTTTGTCATAATATTGGAGTCTTATTCTTCTTACAGAGAGTGGATTACCCCTCTTCTTGAAGGACTTAAGGCGTTTTAGAGGTTGCGGAGTACCCTCTTCTAAACCAATATTTCTTCCTTGTAGAAACAATTACTTCTTTTCTCTAAGAATGGTTGGAAGTCAAGACATTAATATGAGTGAAAGTTTGGAGTCCAAGATGGATGCCATTATGAATGTTCTTGCTACGTTATCACAGAGAACTACGGTGATGGAAGGAATCTTTGCAAGACTTCATAATGATGGAGTATCCAAAATAGCACAATTTGGGCTTCATCAGCCTCAAATTTCTGCAACAGAAGAAGCAATTTTAATTGTGGTTTAACGAGAACTATTACTTCCACAACAAAAAGAACCTCATATTAGCCTTCCAGACAAATTTGATGGCTCACGCCCCAAGTTTCGAGGTTTCATCAATCAAATCAAGTTAATAACAGCTCTACAACCCGAACGTTATCCGACGGAGGAATCACGCGTTGGATTGGTTAGAACTTTGCTTACGGGACAAGCTTTATCGTGGTTTGCTCCTCTATTTGAAAAAGGATCTCTGATTTTGAACAACTTTGAGACTTTTTTGGAGGCATTTGCATAAGCATTTGGCGAGCATGACAAGGCTTGGTGGGCTACAACAAAAATTTGATCACTACGACAAAGGACTCGCTCTGCATCAGTCTATGCATCAGATTTCAGGCAATTGGCATGCGACATCAATTGAGATGAAGAAGCATTGATGAGCCAATTCTATTAGGGTCTAAGGGACAATGTGAAGGATTTGTTATTATCTCTTCTTGATCCACGAACGCTCAACAAAGCCATTAGCCAAGCTATAAAGTGCAATAACCGCCTATTTCAACGTCGCCAAGACCAACGCTCTGGACAATATACAAGTCATCACGGCGCAATTATATCGGCAAGTAGCCTAAATTCACAAGTGAAGACAGAAGACATGCAGATTGATGCGGTACGTATCAAATCCTTTACTCTAGAAGAAAAGAAGCAGCGTATGGAGAAAGGTTTGTGCTGTTATTGCGGTGGAGAAGGCCATAGAGTTGAAAACTGTCAGAAGAAGCAAAATGGACGCAGCATCAAGAATAGAGGTGCATTTATTCAGAAAAACGAGGATGCCCAGCCACAATAGGAACTGTGCGGCTTGACAAATCAAAACCAGGTTCTTCTCTTTCTATTCAACTTGCCCGTTGTTTTACAATTCCTTTATTTTTTGGTCCTTAAAAACTAAAAACCTTAGCCTTATTAGATTCAAGAGCGTCTGCTTGTTTTTTAGACCAAGAATTTGCTAAGCGTCACAAAATTCTCCTAGTACAAAAATTCAAACTTATTCACGTTGTCGTACTGTAATTGCTTACAGTATGTAAAATCTACTCAAAATGCCTAATATGTTTATAGATTTAGATATGTGTTAGAATGGTTAGTAAGTTAAATTAAAAATGGTTGATAGAAGAAACTTTATTTTATTTTATTTTATTTTACCTATTTAGTTATGGTATTTAAAAATTATAAGATCTAAATGTTTAGTATGAAGCCTTGAGAGAAGGTGGGGACTTAAGGATGAAAATTTAAGCTAGTAAGAGGCTAATTGGGAGGGATGAAATGAAGCCATGGTCGGATGAAGGCAAGGAATAGGGAACTTCATCCCTATTGGTCGAATACCATGCCCAATGGGCTTTGAGGAGGCTGCCCGCGACCTTAACAAGGGTTTTCGGCAACTTCAAAAAGGGGATTTGTAATTTCAGAGGTAGGGTTGTAAAGTTTAGGGTTTTGGGTATAGTTTGAGAGGAAATTTTAGGCGATTTGGAGTTAGGGTGAAGAAGTTATACTTGTTCAAAGTTAAAGAGTGGATTTCATACATACTGTCACTCTTTTGGGATTTTGCGGAGTTATACGGAGGCTTTTGGAGATCAAATGGTGCAGTTGGAAAGGTGATTTCAAGATCTACGTCTATTACGAAGGAATTCTTAAGTTTTGAGTTTAGACGAAGGAGATATGAAGAGTTGAAGACAACGCATTCAATTCCAAGGCAGTAAGTAGACCGTTTTGTTGATGGTGATGGGGTTTGCCATATCTTAAGATTTTGGACGAATTTTTGTCTCAAAATTTCCAAGAAGGTGTAATATTATGCTAAAAAGCTACACATCAAAGTTTCATAGTATTTGAACTTTTATATTGTGAGATATGAAGAATTTAGTACACTGGTGTTTGTAAACAAGGGTTTAAAGCTACTGCTAGGGTTTTGGCGATATCTAAAGATCAATAATGAATCAACGGTTGAAATTTGTGGTGGTAGTTGTGAAGAATATATCAGTACTTCATCTAAATTTGGAGTAGTTTTTGACGGTTGGATTAAAAGTTATGGGTTATTGAAGTTTGGGAAAAATTCCCTTCTTACGGGAGAATGAGGGTTTAGAGTATTTTGTTATGTTTTGAGTGGTTTGAGGAAATTAGGCTTGTGTATTGGGTGTAATAGCCCTATGAAGATCTCTTTTATATAAAATTGGGGGTTTTTATTATACTTGAATCTTGCTTGAGTAATTAGTGGCAGCCAGAAGCCCAGCGCTTTCTTGAGGCAGATTCTCTCTACCCCGACAACGTAGAAGTAATAGATGGACGACCTTTATTATCTGGTAGTGTCACCCATGAATCAGAACCTATAGAAGTGATGTTTAAAGACCACAGTAGTTATATTGTTTTCAACATTATTAGCACCCCGTCAAATCCTATTATTCTTGGTCTTTCTTGGTTGAAAAAATATAATCCATCCATAGATTGGAAGTTGCGGAGAGTAACATTTCCCATAGAACAACCTGAGAACAAGCCTGGAAGAAGATCCCAAACCAAAAAATCCTTGTTCATTGGAGCAAGAACGTTTGTAAGATCGTGTAAGGAAGGCACACCATTGCTCATTTATGCGGCTCCAACTAGTGGAGAGCAAATTTCAACAGTAGGAATACTGGAACAATACAAGGATTTTCAAGACGTGTTCCAAAAGAAAAATGTTGACATGCTACCAGAACATCGACCATATGATTGTGCCATAGAATTGCAAGAAGGAGCACAACCGCCTTTTGGCCCAATCTACAACCTATTGCAGATGGAGTTGGCTGAGTTGCGGAAATACATTGACGAGAACCTAGCCAAGAACTTCATTTGTCATTCAAAATCGCCAGCTGGGGCACCAATCTTATTTGTGAAGAAGAAGGATGGCTCACTATGGATGTGCGTGGACTATCGAGGTCTCAACAAGGTGACAAAGAAGAATCGCTATCCATTACCTTTGATCTCTAGTCTTCTGGAACAACTTGGACGTGCAAAGATCTTTACAAAGATTGATCTAAGGGGAGCTTACAACCTTGTGCGAATCAAAGAAGGAGACAAATGGAAGACAGCTTTTCATACAAGGTATGGTCATTTTGAATATAATGTCATGCCATTTGGTCTTATCAATGCTCCGGCAGTTTTTCAACATATGATGAACGATATTTTTTGAGAATATCTGGATGATTTTGTTGTCATTTATTTAAATGATATCTTGATATTTTCTGAGAATGAAGAAAAGCATGAGAAGCACATTCGTTTGGTACTCACAAAACTATGCGAGCGAGGACTCTACGCCAAGTTGGAGAAGTGCTTATTTCACCAAACTGAGATGGAGTTTTTAGGATTTGTTGCGACTACGGAAGGCTTGAAGATGGATCCCAAGAAGGTGGAAGCAATTGTGTCCTGAGAAGTTCTAAAGACGGTTAGAGACATACAATGTTTTCTCGGCTTTGCTAACTTCTATCGGATCTTCATCAAGAATTATTCTGAAATTACTGCTCCACTTACTCGATTAACATGTAAGGATAAGCTAGAATGGGGATCTCTAGCGGAAAAAGCATTTCAAAATCTTAAAACGGCATTTACTACGGCTCCAATCTTGGTACACCCAAACTTTGCAAAGGCTTTCTATTTGGAAACTGATGCTTCGGATTTTGCTTTAGGAGCCGTACTTTTACTGATCGGCATCGATAATAAGCTTCATCCGATTGCATTCTATTCACAAAAGTTTTCTGCGGTTGAGATCAACTACGAGATTCATGATAAAGAACTCCTTGCTATAGTGGATTCTTTCCAAGAATGGCGTCACTTCCTCGAAGGAGCTGCGCAACCGGTGACCGTATATACGGATCACAAGAATCTAGAATATTTCATGTCTGCTCGAGTTCTAAACCGTCATCAAGCTTGATGGAATATGTCGCTATCTAGATTTGACTTCGTTATTACTTATCGGCCTAGAAAGCAGCAAGGACTATCCGATGCCTTATCAAGAAGATCATATCTTGTGCCGAAAATTGGAGAAGCAGCACTTGATCAGCAATGTACGACATTATTAAAGCCAGAGCAATTCAGGATTTGTGTTACTATGGTGCCAATTGATGCTGACTTCCTCAACCAGGTACGTGTTGCAATCATTGAAGATCCAATAGTCCTTGATATTAAGCAACGTATCAATGATGACAAGTTCAAGATTGAAAGAAATCTCTTATACTTTGAGGAGCAGCTATATATCCCAAAAAGGCCAGCACGACTTCGAGTCCTTCAATCTTGTCATGACTTTCCAACTGCGGGACATTTCGGATTCAACAAGACCTTGGAACTCGTTTCCCAAGATTTCTGGTGGCTCCAAATGTAGAAGGATGTGAAGGATTTTGTCCTCTCTTGTGACATTTGTTCAAGATCCAAGAACCCTCGACATCGCCCTTATGGACTTCTACAGCCATTGCCCATTTTGTGTCATCCATGGTCTTTAATTTCTATGGACTTTATTACAGATCTGCCGCCATCGAATTTATTTGACAGCATCTTTGTTGTGGTGGATTGACTTACAAAGATGGCACATTTTATCCCTTGCAAGAAGATATCGTCTAGCAAAGATACAGCAAGGCTCTTCCTTGATAATGTGTATAGATATCATGGTCTATCAGATGATATCGGGTCGGATCGAGAAACCCAATTTGTATCAAAGTTTTGGAGATCTTTTTTTAAAATATTAAAGGTGGACATCAAGCTCTCTTCGGCATTCAATCTTCAAATGGACGGCCAAACGGAACAGTGTCGTATTACGTGTTGTCTCAGTTGGGAATGCACCGGGCACTTGGCTGTAGAAGGTAAAGTACTGTTTGCAAATACTCAAGAAATCCTAATAGGTTTTACCCGTATATAAGGAATATAATTCAAGCTTTAATCCAAAAGTGTTTAAAAACACTCCTCTTAGTATAATCAATCTTACATATACCCCAATTACCTTATTTCCTTTATAATTAAGCAATTTTTATTTTTGTTTATAAATCCTAACCCTAATGAATGAGCTTCAATAAGCTATAATTTTTAATTGAACAGTCCATTTAGTGTGAAATTTTGCACACACATGCTGGTATAAGCTTTTTACATGCTCAAAAAAACTTAGTCCAATTCAACTTACTGATTACAAGAAAACGCCCAAAAATCAAACTGATGATGCTCGGCTGCCAACTTTAAGATTGATGCAAAAATTCCAGTGGTGATTTCTCCTTCTTTCACCATTAGCTTCAGCTCAAACTTGGTGTGTAGCTCAGCCTATAAGTCTTCTATTAGCATACCAAAAATTACATTGATCCACTTAGTGGATCTTTAGTTATCACAGAAACCCTATCCAACCCTAAACTACCAACTTCCGACAACCCTTTGTATCAAAACTCAAATATCTCCTGATTGCATTAGTAGATTAACACAAAACTTTGTATACACTTAGCACACCCAACAATCCAAACAATATCAAATTTTGAACCATAGATGCTTCACAGATTTTACGAATTACTCAACAATGCAAGCCATCATTGTCTTATATAAAAACCCAAATCACCAATACAAACCCTGACTTTGAATAGAAATTGCTAAGTCCTCCAAAATCCTATGGTTGCAAGCTAAACGCTCTTGGAACCCCTTTCAAGCTAGCTATCCAATCCTAATCGCCGATCTTTAAAATGTCCCCTTCTCTTGCCTTTGGCGGTCGGTTTTGTCCCTAGAGGTTCGATTTCAACCCTGTCTCATATCCAGTCTTTCTTTGGATATCAATTCAACTAAATTTAAGGATTTTTAAGTTAAATCCTATTCTCAACTTAATCCTTATATCAACCATAATAACTATTTTCATTTTCTATCCTATTATAATTAACTTATGGCTTTTCAAAATCAGTAAAAGAATTTGTATAGCCTAGAAGAAAACTTTAACAACTAACTTTTATCTGTTAGCTATTAAAACAAGAAAATAATCTAAGAGGCTTCCATAATCCTTTTATTAAGTATCTTAAGCTCCTATTGAACTAAGATAATCAAGTATTAAATATAAATTACTCTTATCTATACCTTTCACTATATAAACGTACTGCAACACGACAACATCAAGACAATTCATCCTTATGACAAGCTAGATTATTGTAGGCTTGGACCATTTCCAATTTTTAAATAAGTCAATCTAGTTGCTTATCGATTAAACCTATCGAAGTTTATAAAGATCCATCTTATATTGTACATGTTTCTACCTAAGTCATATAAGATAGCAGATATATAAGGAAGAAGACAAATGCCACTATCTTTTATAGAAGTAGATAACAATGAAGAATTTGAAATAGAAGAGGTTTTAGATTCAAAGTGGCATCAAAATATGTTAGAATATCTTGTATATTGGCACAAATATAAAAAAATTTAACACACATGGAAGCCATCTAGGAATCTAGTAAATCCATCAACCAAAATCAATATATTTCATTAATGACATCCATCAAAATTAAGTTGAAGAGATGAAAAAAGCTTTGTTATAAAATAAAGTAGATTCAATGGAGATCTTATTTTATTTTGTATCATGAATTTGTTATTTTTTTAGATTTTTAGCACTATACATATAGCAATTCAACCACTAAATTGAATTCAAGAGCTATTACTTATTGAATTATCAAATGAGAGATTATGACTATCATAACTTTTAAGACGATGAAATAGAGATGAAGATCCTACAAAACAACATATTCTTTCTTAAATTCATGGCAAAATATAACATGTTTGATATCACAATCTTGGAAGAGATTTCCGATGTTTGGTGGTACTTTTGGAGGTAGGAACTATTCTTGATGGTATTTCAAATGTTTTATTTGAAAAAAGTTATGAAGGCTCTAACAATAATCAAATATCAAGGTGGTTCTCCCACCTTGATATGAGACACTATTGATGGCTAAGAAGACCTATCAACTACCTTCAAAGGAAACAAAGATTAGAATATGTGGCAAATATAATTTGGAATATCTTAAACTTTTTTAATATGTAATCACCGCTCCTTGTAGAACTTGTTTTTAAAAGGGAGGATAATATCATCAACATAAGATTTATTCTAATAGTTATTTAGATAACATAGATAGATAGAAGTAAATAAAAATAAATTAATTCAATAATATCTAATAAAAAAACTTTCAAGAAGCTTCAAAGATATAATTTTATTTTTATTCATGTCTATAGGTAATTGGTAGGTTAACAACTTGGCTAAAAAATAGCCACATTATTATGTGGCATGATCTTCCATCTGAAAATACATTGGCTATGTGGGTATGGAGAATTTATTTAAAATTTATTGGCAAGAGTCCAATAAGTAATTTATCTTTAATAAAAAGAAAAAATAATACAATGATATTATAAAAGTTATTTTTTATTAATAAATCCTTTTGTTTTTAAGTAGGTTTATATAAAAAGGCTCAAATTACTACAAAACCCTTCAATATCTTATTCACCCGCAAGGACTTATTTCTTTCCAAAATTTAGAGTTTAATAACTCTTGATCTAGTTGCTTAGTATAGATGATATTCTTAAGATTCATTATAAAAAAAAATCAACTACAAATTCACTTTTAATCTTTTGATATCTTAAAAATCCTAGTAGAAACTTAAAACCCTTGTTCAAAGATATCTCAGCACTATTTTCTTCATATCTCACAAATCCAAAATTTTAATGCCATAAAATTTTTGCACATAGTCTTGTGATATAAACATATACACTCTTAAAAATTTTGAGCCAAAAATTTATCAAATTACCTAAAATATAACTCAAAACATAACCACTAGTGAAGTGGAGTCACTTGCTGTCAAAGACACAAACTAAACCAGATGTATAAGTTAGTAAAAACTATGTCAAATGAAAATAAAAAGATAGAAATAAAGAATTATGTATATTCAAGAAGAAATTAGAATGGCTATTATCAAAGATTAGAAAATACATGAGACTCTTGAACTAGACTAGAAGCAAGAAAAGAGGTGATAAGAGTGAAGAAGGCTTTACTCTTGTCTCTATTTATACTATCTATCTAAGAGCTATATAGCAATATACTATAAGACCTCCAATACATGTCTAATTTGTAAGACATATGTCAAACTTCCAAGATAAGTTTTTCACATGTGTGCCACGTACTTGACTTGTTCCGCAAGCTATTAACATGTGCGACACATGGCTAGCTTGTTCTACAAGCTACCAATATGTACAACATGTGGCTAGCTTGTTGATCAAGTTTCTAACCTACCAATCACCTATAGACATATATAAAGGTGATTTTGCATCTATGAAGCTTCTAGAAAGTTTCTCTTTAAGATATTATCAAATTAATTTATTTTATTTATTTCTATTAATCTATAATAATTAGATAATTATTGGAGTAAATCTTATGTTTGAGACATTATTTCTCCTTTTAAAAACGAGTTCTACAAGGAGCAGTGATTACATGTTGAAGAAGTCCAAGATATGTCAAATTGTGCTTGCCACATATTCTGATCTTTGTTCTCTTTGAAGGTAGTTGATAGGTCATTTTAGCCATCGATAATGTCTCATACCACGGCAAGAAGACCACCTTATTATTTGATCATTGTTGAGGCCTTCATAACTTCCTTTAAAGAAAACATTTGAAACGCCATCAGAAGTAGTTCCTATCTCTAAAAGTATCATCAAACATCGGGAGTCTCTTCTAAGGTTGTGATACCAAACACGTTGTATTTCACCATCAATCCAAGGAAGGACATGTTGTTCTTGAGATTCTTCATCTATATTCTATCATCTTGAAGGTTGTGATAGTTGTAATGTCTCATCCGATAAATCAGCAAAAGATGGCTCTTGAGCTAAATTCATTGATTATTGATCCTCCATCTCTTTAGCATGAACAAATCCAAAGAATTAACAACAATAATATAAGATAGGATGAAATCTCTATAGAATATATTTTGTTTTATAACAAAGATGTTCTTAATTCTTTATCTTGGTTTTGACAGTATCAAGGACACGAACTAAAATAGATGTATAAATTAGTAAAAAATTATGTCAAAAAAAAATAACAAGGTAAAAATAAATAAATATGTATATTCAAGAAGAAATTGGAATGGATATTGCCAAAGACTAGAAAATACATGCGACTCTTGAACTAGCCTAAAAACAAGAAAAGAATTGACAAGAATGAAGAAATCTTCATTCTTGTCTCTATTTATACTATCTATCTAAGAGCTATATGGTGATAATTTATAAGACCTCTTACACATGTCAAATTTGCAAGACAAGTTTCCGACTTGTGTGCCACGTATTTAACTTGTTCCGCAAGCTATCAACATAAGCAGCATATGGCTAGCTTATTCCACAAGCTACCAATATATGTAACACGTGGCTAGCTTGTTGACCAAGTTTCTAACCTACCAATCACCTATAGACATGTATAAAGGTGATTCCATGTCTTTTTAAGATATTATCAAATTAATTTATTTTATCTACTTCTTTTTATCTATATTAATTAGATAGTTATTAGAATAAATCTTATGTCCGTGACATTATCCCCCCTTCTAATAACGAGTTCCATGAGGAGCGGTGATTATATGTTGAAGAAGTCCAGGATAAGTTGAATTGTGCTTACCACGTTGTCGTACTGAAATTGCTTACAGTATGTAAAATCCACTCAAAAATCATAATATGTTTATAGATTTAGATATGTGTTAGAATGGTTAGTAAAATAAATTAAAGGGATTGATAGAAGAAACTTTATTTTATTTTTACTTGTTTTGATTATGGTATTTAAAAATTATAAGATCTAAATGATTAGTTTGAAGCCTTGAGAGAAGGTGGGAGCCTAAGGATGAAAATATAAGCTAGTAGGAGGCTAATTGGGAGGGATGAAATGAAGGCATGGTCGGATGAAGGCAAGGAATGGAAAACTTCATCCCTATTGGTCGAATACCATGTCCTATGGGCTTTGAGGAGGCTGCCGACGACCTTAACAAGGGTTTTAGCGACTTCAAGGAGGCCATTAGAAAAACAAAGACTAGGGTTATAAAGTTTAGGATTTTAAGTACAATTTGTGTACAAAAATTAGAGGATTTGGAGTTAGGGTAAAGAAGTTATAGCCATTTGAAGATAAGGTGTCAATATGAGACATACTGTCACTCTTTTGAGGATTGGAGGAGTTGTATGAAAGCTTTTGGAGATCAAGAGATGAGGCTAGAGAGGAGATTCTAAGCTCTACACCTGATGTGGAAGAATTATTAAATTTGGAGTTTTAAAGAAGGAGTTATTGGGAGTCAAAGACAATAGATCGAATTCCAAGGCAGTAAGTAGACCATTTTGTTGATGGTGATGGGGTTTGCCATATCTTAAGTTTTTGGACGAATTTTTATCTCAAAATTTCCAAGAAGGTGTATTATTATGCTAAAAAGTAATATATCAAAGTTTCATAGTATTTTAACTTTTATATTGTGAGATATAAAGAATTTAATACACAGGTGTTTGTAAACAAGGGTTTAAAGCTATTGCTAGGGTTTTGGTGATATCTAAAGATTGATAATGAATCGACAGTTGAAATTTGTGGTGGTAGTTTTGATGAATACATCAGTACTTCATGTAAATTTGGAGTAGATTTGGACGGTTGGATTAAAAGTTATGGGTTATTGAAGTTTGCAAAAAATTCCCTTCTTACGGGGGAATGAGGGTTTAGAGTATTTTGTTATGTTTTGAGTGGTTTGAGGAAATTAGGCTTGTGTATTGGGTGTAATAGCCCTATGAAGATCTCTTTTACATAAACTTGGGGGTTTTTATTATACTTGAATCTTGCTTGAGTAATTAGTGGCAGCCAGAAGCCCAGCGCTTTCTTGAGGCAGATTCTCTCTACCCCGACAACGTACTCTAATCTTTGTTTCTTTTGAAGGTAGTCGATAGGTCCTTTCAGCCATCAATAGTGTCCCATACCAAGGCAAGATGACCACCCTATTATTTGATCATTGTTGAGGCGTTCATAACTTCTTTCATAGAAAACATTTGAAACACCATCAGGAATAGTTCCTACTTCTAAAAGTATCACCAAACATCAAGAGTGTCTTCTAAGGTCATGATACCAAATATATTGTATTTCGCCATCAATTCGAGGAAGGACATGTCGTTCTTGAGGGTCTTCAACTCTATTCCGACGTCTTAAAGGTTGTGATAATCGTAATATCTTATCTAGTAAATCAACAAACGATGGCTTTTGAGCTGAATTCGTTGGTTGTTGATCTTCCATCTCTTTAGCACAAAAAAATCTAAGGAAATAACAACAATAATACAAGGTAGGATGAAACCTCTATAGAATCTGTTTTGCTTTATAGCAAAGATGTTCTTGATTCTTTATCTTGATTTTGACGCATGTCGTCAATGAAATGCATTGACTTTTATTGATGTATTTGCTAGATTCCTGGATGGCTCCCATGTGCGCACACTAATATTATATCCACGCTAATGTATGAGATATTCTAGTTGATTTTGACGTCACCTTGAATCTAAAATCTCTTTAATATCAAATTCTTCATTGTTGTCCACTTCTATAGGAGGCGGTGGCATTTATCTTCTTCTTTATATATCCACTATCTTATATGGCTCAAGTAGTGACACTTGGAATATAGGATGGATCTTCATAGATTTTGGTAGACATAATTGATAAGCAATTGGATTGATTTGTTCACAAATCAAAAAAGGTCCAACCTTACGATAATCTAATTTATTGCAAAGAGAGATAGTCTTTATATTATAATAAAGTAATCATATCTTATTGTCCACATGGAATTGAGGTTATTCCTTGCGATAGACATCTGAATTGATTTTTTGTCGTTCTTGAGCTTTCTTTAGCTATGCCTTCATTGTTGCATGTAGCTTTGACAAACAATTTGCCAAATCTTTTATCGCAAGATTATCAACTTCTGAAAAGTCAAAAGTATGAAGTCGTAGATGATAACCATAATTTACAAAGAATGGAGTTTGTTGAGTAGAAGAATATACCAAATTATTATAAGCAAATTTTGCCAATGGCAAAAGAGGTGTTCAATCATCTTGATGGTAGTTGATAGTATATTTCAAATATTGCTCCAAAACTTGATTTACTTGTTCCGTTTATCCATCAATTTGAAGGTAGAAAGTTGAGGATAATTTTATATCCAACTTCAATATTTTAAAAAGAATCCTCCAAAAACTTGATATAAATTGTATTCCTCTGTCTAATCTAATATCCCTTGGTAATCCATGATAGCAATAATTATTATCAAAGAAGAGTTTAGCTATTTCTTCACTTGTAATAGATTTTGTACACAGTACAAAATCTACCATCTTGATAAAATAATCTACAATCACAAAGATAAAATCATATGAATTTGATTTTGGAAGATCCATCATAAAATCCATAGAAACAAAAGGCCAAGCTTGTTTTGGTATAGGTAATGGTTGGAGAAGTCCGCAAGGTCAATGACGAGTTTTTAATCTTGAACAAATGTCACATAAGTATACAAATTCTTTAACAGCCTTCTACAGCTGAGGCCACCAAAAATCTTTTGATATTAGCTCTAAAATCTTATTATATCCAAAATGTCCTACTGTAAGAAGGTTATAACAAGCTTCTAGAGCACATAGTCGTACTGCGCCTTATGGAATATATATGCATCCCTTGAAATAGAGCAAATTCTCTTGAACTCAAATTTGGAAGTATCATGAGATTTAGATGAATTATTCTTAATCTCATGGACAAAAGGATCTGAAGACATATTGGATTGTATTTGCTTGACAAAAGTAGAATCAATAGTTAATGTTGATTTCATTGTTTAAAGATGAATTTGTTTGAGCTTCAAAAGGATTATTCTTTGTTGATCAAAAATTAAATCTCCTTCTTTTGATACAAGATAAGAACGTCTAGAAAAGACATTGAACAAACCTTGTTGTTTTTTTAGCCAATAGGTGATAATAAACTTGAATCTTGACAAAGACATGCTCCAACAAGCTTGACAACAATTCAATATGCGGGTGGACATGAAATATTCAAGGTTCTTGTGATCTGTATATATAGTGATTGGACTAGAAGCACCTTCTAGATAGTGACACTATTCTTGAAAAGAATCCACAATTATAAGAAGTTCTTTATCATGGATTTTGTAATTGATCTCTAGTACTGAAAATTTCTTTGAATAGAAAGCTAAGGGAGGAGTTTGTCATCTTCTCCTATTTGTGACAATATTGCCTCCAAATCAAAGTGTAAGGCATCTATTTCCATAAAAAATGCCTTGAAAAAGTTGACACGATACAAGATTTTTACAGAAGTAAAAGTTATCTTCAAAGCCTCGAATGATGCTTTTGCTTCTTTATTCCACTTGATTTTGTCCTTACAAGTTAAGTGTGTAAGTGGAGTTGTAACTTGAGAAAAGTTCTTGATGAAGATTTTATAATAATTGACAAATCCCAAAAAATATTACACATCTCTTATTATTTTTAGAATCTTCTAATCTATGATTATCTAGACTTTCTTAAGATTCATTTTAGAACCATCATTCAAAATGATGTGTCCTAAAAAATCAACTTGAGTAGTGTGAAATACACACTTTTCCACCTTGGCATATAACCCTGTATCTCTAAGTTTTTGTAACACACGATAAATATGAAGTTCATATTCTTTTGTGTTCTTAGAGTAGATTAAAATTTCGTCTAAATAATAGACAATAAAGTCATCAAGAAACTCATGAAAAATGTCATTCATAAGATGTTGAAAAGTAGCTAGTATATTTATAAGTCCAAAAGGCATGACATTATATCCGAAATGTCCATACCTTGTTTGAAATGCAATCATCCATTCATCACCTTCTTTGATGCGCACTAGGTTGTATGCTCCTCTTAGATCTATTTTTGTATAGATCTTAGCTTGATTCAATTCATCAAGAAGTCCAAATATTAAGGATAAAGGATACCTATTCTTGATGGTAAGCTTGTTGAGCCCTCAATAATCTACACACATCCATAGTGACCCATCTTTCTTCTTTACAAATAAGATAGGAGCTCCTATTGGGGATTTTGAATGGTGTATGAAATTCTTGGCCAAGTTCTCATCAATGTATTTCTTGAATTCAGCCAATTCATTCTAGGATAGACTGTAAATCAGTCCAAATTGAGGTTGAATTTCCTCTTTGAAATCAATTGAGCAATCATATGAACAATGCTCTGGAAGAATGTCTACATTCTTCTTCTCAAAAATGTCTTGATAATCTTGATATTGGTTTGGAATGCCACTTGAAGTCCTTCCACTATCAAAAATAGATGTAGCATATATAACAAAAGATGATCATTCTTTTGCTTCATTCATAAATGCTTATGTACCTATAAGTATGAGTTTTATTATAAAAACACGTTGAGGCTCCTGAATCTAATAAGGCACAGGCTTTTTGATTTTTAGGTCCCAAATAGACATCTATTATAAAACAAGGAGAGGGTTCTGAGGAGAGGATAGGACCTTTACTAGGAGTTGTACAAGATTCCAACTGCACAGTCCCTATTGTAGCTAGACAAATTCGCTTTCCAACATATTATCTTCTTTGACAACCGTACTTCTCATCTTATAGTTGTGTCATTTCTTTGGATAATATTGAGCAGTGTGCTTAGATTTTCCACAATATAAACACAATCTTTCTTAACAACGATGAATCTTTTCTTATTCAATAAGAGGTTTGAAATGTACCACGTCAATTTGTATATCTTCTACTTTTAAATGTACGCATTGAAAAGACGTTGATATTGCCATTATATTGTAGTAACGTTGAAATTCCCTTGTGCGGCTTGGCAATCGAAATTCAAAAAGTCGATTGTCACATTTCACAGCAAAATCAATTGCTTGATTCAATGTCTGAGGATTGGATAAGTTAAGAATCAATTTCTTTACCTCATATTATAACCCATAGAAAAATTGGCTAATAAGTGCAACATCATCTCACTTGGTATTAATTGCTAATTGTTGAAATTATGAAATATATGATGTCATTCATTGATTGCATTGTCACAAGATACGGATCTTGTTGGTTGCGACACGAATTACATCATGTTCTCCATACATAGATAAAAACTCCAATAAAAATACCTCCAAATTATCCAATACTGCATCATGTCATTCAAGAAAGGACGAAAATCATGATAAAGCAAAACTTGACAGTAGTGTTCCAATAAATCTAACTTGTGATCCCTGGATTGGATAACTTTCAGATTGAAGTTCAATCACCAATTGTACTTTATTGATGAATCCTTGAAACTTAAATCTAGTGCCATTGAACTTCTTCAAGAAATTAATTTTTGGTTCTTTGATGCTTGAATGATGTTTAATCAAAGGTAAAATGGTATGGCTTGAAGTAGCTCGAATCATCTCTATATCTTCACTTCCTGCTAATCTTCTTGCTCATTGTGGTGGTGCATTGAATTGATACATTGTGAGCATTAATTTTCTCATTTGCTCTTGCATTTGTGCCACTACACTCTTCATTTCAATAAGCTTTGCTATGATACCACAATAGAAAAAAAAAATCTACTCTCACTATAAAATAAAACATTCAAGAACAAAGGAAAAAATTCTAGGAACAATATCAATTTAGAAGTGGATAATCTACAACTTCTAATATGCTTATGTCTTATCAAGAAAAAGAGGTAATCTACTCTTAATCAACAAGAGACAAAGCTTTGATATTATAACTTCACTCTTATCAATCTGTCAACGACACAAACTAAACCTTTACGTATAAGTTAGTAAAAACTATGTCAAAGGAAAATAACAAGATAGAAATAAAGAAGTATGTATATTCAAGAAGAAATTGGAATAACTATTGCCAAAGATTAGAAAATATATGAGACTCTTGAACTAAACTAGAAGCAAATAAGGAGGTGTGGTGATATTCTATAGGACCTCCAACACGTGTTTAATTTGCAAGACACGTAATAAACTTGCAAGATAAGTTTCTCACATGTGCGCCACGTACTTGGCTTGTTCCGCAAGCTATCAATATGTGCGATATATGACGAGCTTGTTCCACAAGCTACTAATATGTACGACACGTGGCTAGCTTGTTGACCAAGTTTCTAATCGATCAATCACCTATAGACATGTATAAAGGTGATTCCGCATTTATGAAGCTTCTAAGAAGTTTTTTTCTAAGATATTATCAAATTAACTTATTTTATCTACTTCTATTAATTTATATTAATTAAATAATTATTAGAGTAAATCTTATGTCAGTGACACTTATTGCCCTTAACTTACAAATATTGACTTTAACTCTCAATATCTCCTTTATCCCAGCTTGGATTTCATTAAGCTGTATATAAAAAATGTAGCCAAAAAAGTGTTCATTTCAATTCCAATTATTGATCCTCTATTGCTTTTTATTTGCACGATGTCGTACTGTAATTACTTACAGTATGTAAAAATTAGTTAAAATATATTATATGTTTATGAATCTAGATGTGTGTTAGAATGGTCAGTAAGTTAAATTAAAAACGGTTGACAGAAGAAACTTTATTTTGTTTTATTTTACTTATTTTAGTTATAGTATTTAAAAATTATAAGATCTAAATGTTTAGTATGAAGCCTTGAGAGAAGGTGGGGACTTAAGGATGAAAATTTAAGCTAGTAAGAGGCTAATTGGGAGGAATGAAATCAAGCCATGGTCGGATGAAGGCAAGGAATAGGGAACTTCATCCCTATTGGTCGAATACCATGCCCAATGGGCTTTGAGGAGGCTGCCCGCGACCTTAACAGGGATTTTCGGTGACTTCAAAAGAGAGATTTGCAATTTCAAAGGTAGGATTGTAAAGTTTAGGATTTTGGGTATAATTTGAGAGGAAATTTTAGGCGATTTGGAATTAGGGTGAAGAAGTTATACTTGTTCAAAGTTAAAGAGTGGATTTCATACTGTCACTCTTTTGGGATTTTGCGGAGTTATATGGAGGCTTTTCGAGATTGAATGGTACGGTTGGAAAGGTGATTTCAAGATCTACGTCTATTATGAAGGAATTCTTAAGTTTTGAGTTTAGACGAAGGAGATATGAAGAGTTGAAGACAGAGCATCCAATTCCAAGGCAATAAGCACACTGTGTTGTTAATAGTTATGCTTTGAGCCATAACTTGAGTTTTTAGACGAAATTTTGGCTCAAACTTCTTAGAGAATGTGAAATTTTGTGTTAAAAAGCTATACATACAAATTTCATGGAATTTGAGCTTATAGTTTGTGAGATATAAAGAAATTTGTATGCGGGTGTATAAAGACAAGGGTTTGAAGCGATTGTTAGGGTTTTCAAGATATCTCAAGATCCGCAATGAATTTGCAATTGAAAATTGTTGTAGAGGTTGATGAAAATTCATCAATACTTCATGGAAAATTTTACCATGTTTGGACAATCGGATCAGGAGATATGAGATGTTGAAATTCGGGAAAATTTCCACATAAAGATATATAAGGTTTTAGAGGATTTTATCATACTTTGGATGTTGTTAGTTACTTGAGGCTTATGTATTTGATGTAATTTCTCAAAAAAGAAAAAAATATATATATAAACTTTGAATTTCCTCATTTTTGAAGCTTGATTGAGAAATTAGTGATAGCTAGAAGCCCAGCGCTTTCTTAAGGCAAATTCTCTCTATCCCGACAACGAGTTATGCTCAAAAGAATGATAGTAGATACAATTTCAACACCTTAACTTTGAGTGCTTATATTCTCTTCATAAAAAGTCCAAATCACCCAAAATTTGCACCACAACCATATCCAAAAAACCAAACTTGCTAATCCTAGCCTTTGATATTTGAATTTCTTTGAAAAAAAACCCTGATTCGTAATAAGTCCTTGGGCAACCTCCTTGAAGCACATTAGGCATGATTTTTGGCCAATAGAAATAAAGACTTCTATCATCCATCTCCGTTCATCCACATAGATGGCCTAACTATTCTTTTTTATATTAAGAATTTTTTTCTAATCCTTTCTTTAATAAGATTTATATAATATGTATTCTAAATATCAAATAAAAGAAGTAAGCAAGATCTCAAGAATCACCAATGTCTAACAAAGGTGACTCAAGATATATAAAAGCTATTATCAATATAAAATCAACTTTAAAATTACTATCAAAAAGAAAATAAGATTGTATAAACCTCAATAATTACCTTTTTAAATAAATTCTTTCTAAATTAATAACCTAATCATATTTTATAATCTAAAAAAAGACTACGTATATGGCTTTTATTTAGTTGTATAGTAAATTATATATTAAATATACATGTACAATTTTCTCACATGGTAGCCAAACCACAACATGACAACATGTTGCATATGTTGGTAGCTTGTGGAACAAGCTAATTATATGGCATACATATAAAAAACTTGTATTGTAAGTTTGACACGTGTCTTGCAAATTAGACATGTATTGGAGATCCTATAGAGCGTCGCCATGTAGCCCTTAGATAAATGATACATATAAAAACAAGAGTGAAGCCTTCTTGCTTCTAGTCTAATTCAAGAGTCTTTATATTTTCTAATCTTTGGCAATAGACATTCCAATTTTTTCTTGATTATATTTTTATTTTTTATTTTTTATTTTGTCATTTTCCTTTGATAAAGATTTCATTGATTTATGCATCTTTTTTCAATTTGTGTCCTTGATAACAACATGTGACTAACTTGTTGGCCAAGTTTCTAACCTACCAATCACCTATAGACATGAATAAAGATGAAATTGTACCTATAAAGCTTCTAAAAAGCTTCTCAATAAAATATTATCAAATTAATCTATTTTTACTTACTTCTATCTATCCATGTTATCTAAATAATTATTAGAATAAATCTTATGTCTGAAACAATATGTCATAATTTTGTTGAGCTCACATACAGACCATAATAACGATGACAATTAATAATTTTTTATAGTAAATTTTTACATTATTAAGATAAAAAATTGATGTCAAAATATTAAGATTACTATTCTAATGAATAATTTTTGATACGATGAATTATTAGATACAAAACTATATAAAAAATCCAAACTAAGATTAAAATTAATTGATTGTAATCAATTAATTTTTTTATATATATCTAAAAAAATTAGTTATAAATAGATAATCATATATTTTAATATATAGATATTTATATTAAATAAAAAATATTAAATAGATAATATAATATTTAATATATATTATTTAATTATATTTGTTTTATTTTATTTGAATTTTTATCTAAAAAATATACAAAAAAAAATTATATATTAGACATAGTTTGATATAAATTTTAAATTTTTATTTTAAAGAATTTTTATTTTTTTTATTTTTTTTATTTTATATTTAATCCAAAATTTGAAATAAAGAAATTATATTATTATTAATGTACCTTTGTTTATACTTAAAATAAAATTTATAATAGAGTTCCAACTTCTCGGCAAAATATCTAACATTACATTATTAGATAATTTAGTCATTTAATGCTTTTTTTTTAAATTTCTTGCAACTATGTTACAAAATTACAAAGAACTAAAGATATTTTAAGTGTCTCTATTCTTATATAGAAAGACAAAGATAATGATGAATCATTGAAGAATATATGTAATATTTATAGCCTTATTAAAATATATATAATTATTGATTATTAATCTATACTAATTTTAAAATATTTAAATAATTTTTACACACTTTTTTAAAATACTAATTTATTATATCTATATATAACCTCATAGCTCTATTAATTCAATGTACTTGATTTCTATATATTATCAAGCAATTATGTTGTGTTATTATTATTATTTTATTTATATAGATTAATTTTAAGAAAATTGATATAAATTATTAATGTGTAATATTAAAAATCAATATGCAATATGAAAAGTAGTCAGTTTCTTTTGCAAAATATAAAATAAAATAGATTAAAATTAAATTTAAGATGATTCTTTAAAATTTTGTGTAAGAAACAAAGACAATGATGTAAACTATTGATTATATATTTAAAAAGATGAGAAAATTATTGATTTAGAAGTAGATATTTTTCAATATTAACATACTATAGTTTTAAACATGAAAAGGTTGATAATATATTCAATATCAGTTAGATTTTATTTTTCTATTATTTTATTTAGCTTTGTTAAAGTGTTTCAGACCCAGCTTAATACACCAATATAATTAAATAAGTCTCAACAAATAAACTAAGAAGTGGTAGCAAATTTAAATTTGATTTAGATATTACAATGTAACCAAATGATTGTGCTAAGATGACAAATGCTTATAAGCCACAGGATTAACAAGACTTACAAGAGGAATTTATAAGACTGAAAATGACTTAGGTTTTACTGAAATGCAAAAAAAATTGGTTATAATTTTGTTGTGTAATTTATTAAAACTTTTTATTTAAGCCACAAAGAAATTTACAAAATTTTAAAATTGCAATCAAACATATCAATTAAATTATTCAGAAAAAAATTATACAAAATATTTGCCAACAAGACTTATCGATTGTGATTTCAAATAGAAGCTTCTATGGGATTCATATGTATGTACACATATACATACAAAAACTTAAAATCTTACATTCTTGATAAAATTAAACTAAATATACAGAATAAATGTGTGCTAAATTAAGTTGTGTGTAGACTATGTCAAAAACATCTTGAGAAGATATTGTATCATCTACAATATGTATATAAGTTAAATTTTAGTATTATATAACATCGTTGAAAACTAAATATATTTAATGAATCAGATGAATCTACAGAACATGTTTGATTTAGAAATACATAATTATTATGAAACCAACACTGAAGTTGTGAAAACTGTTGGTTATATATTAAATGATGATTATGTAATCAACAGGTTTTGCTTGTAAAATGATACAGTGATTTCAACAGTAGATAGATGGAGAATAGTTTGTAAAAACATATTCCAAAAAGATAAAATTTGACTCATCAAAACAGAAAACATATTGATGTATTGTACTTATGTTTGTGTATATAAGTGTGAGTTTGCGCAGGCATGCATGTGTGTTTGTGTATGTTGTGGAAACTGATTGATTGGTATATCTTATATCTCTGGTGTTTTGAATTTAAGATATCAAACACTTAATCTCTTATATTAATATGTGGAAACATATATATATATATTCCAAGTTGTGTTTACAATAGTTTTTGAAACAACAGTCTACCTTGGATATTATGCAAAGTTGTGCAGGCTTTCTGATTCTGTAACAACATATTGATAAAAATAAAAATTGCTTTTTGCTACTCTCAACCTTTACAAATTATTATTATTACTGTTTTTTTCCCCCTAGTCCCAGAGCCGCCTGTTTTAAATATTAAAAAAGTTATTAAAAAATACAGTAGAAAAAGTTCACGACTTTTTAAATATAGAAGACATTAATGTACACAACTTGCTTTGAATTAAAGCCATTAAAAAGTAGTAGATGTAACTGTAAGTGGTTTGATTACAAATTGATGATCATGCATTATTCTATCTACACATTTTATCAGTGTGTCATACAAATAAAAAGCTGTATATTAGAAAATAAATACTATATATTATAGTGACCAAAAAAATCCTAATATTCATTTTCAACTTATAGATTCTTCTGCAATAAATATTTTAAATTTACCACATGTGTTTTATTATTAAAAGTTAAGAAAATTCATAAAATTATGATTTTCAAACATGTTTATAAACACAAATCAGCTATGACTGTGATATTTGAAACTTACATAAGTTAAATACAGACAAATCACTAATATTTCAAATATCTAAAACAATTACATTACTTTTTTATTTTTTATTTTTTATTTTATTGTAGTCGTAAAAGAGAAATATCACACCTTTCCTACCTTCAACATACCTTCAGCAGCAAGAGACGTCTTAACATATTTATTACACCTTGAATTTTTTATACTGTTAACTACAACATGTAGAAATAACCTCGTTACAACTTCTCGTAAGTTGGCGATTTTGAAAATAATCTTGTTATCTGTACGCTCTAGTGCAATACAACTATTACTATTCTGATGATGATGACGTGGCAAATTGATCTAACTTCAATCTGCGTGAGAGAAAAGAAGGGGGACTTTGTGACATAGGGGTCTATCAAAGGATATTAGCGAAAAAGTCGCACAAAATCAGAATCCAACGTGGCAACGTGGACTAATTGTGACGTGGTATATGATACTCTAGTCCCACCACCGACAAAGAGAATCTTAGGCAATTTGGCGCCAAATAGGCGATGGTAAATAGAACCGGTCGCCAGCGTGGACAAAGGCGCGGGAACCAGGGAACGAGGAAAGGAGGGAAAATGCAGGAAATGGAGAGCCCGTGCTCACTTTAAATTTTAAAATAGAAAAGGATGCTGCCGTGTCACCACGCCCTTGGGATTCCGCGGCTCCGGCCACAGGATGCGACGCGGAGATAGGTCTCAAGCAAGGGGCGTGGAGCCACGCGAGCCATGTCATTGCAGTGAGTACGGGCGGCGATGGCACTCTGCACCAACGAGGGTTCACTGGGGTGAGGGTTTGCTTGCGAGTAGCCTCGCAAGAGTTGATGCGTTGAAGAAGTAGGCGATTTCCATGAGAACGTGGGAGAATTTGAGAGGTTTCTTGTGTTAACGCTTATTGATTACGGTCAGGGTTGTGCGGTTTTGACCGAGTTTCGGGTGACTGAGTGTAGTGTTTGCATTTGTTGACTTGCGGGTAGTTCCCGGTTGCCAAGCGATGGCGAGGTGTATTGTGAGAGCTCATGGGGGTCTATAAGAGCTCGGGGTGAAGTTTTGTGAGTGAGCAGAGTGAGGAGAAGTCGGAGGGAGATGGTTGTGCATAATCCGGCTAGGTAACGTAAGGTCTTGGTGGAGAGTAGTTGGGAGTGGTGAACTGTGGTTGAGGAGGACGAGGAATGGAGTCGATAAGTAAGATGAGGATACAGAGCAGCTCCAGGTCGATATGCGGGCGGCGGATAGTGGCCGGGAAACGGCCGCGGCCTGATGATTCCAAGAACTGCGTGAGGAAGTTGTTGAAGCGGGAAATCAGTCGTGCAGGGAACTGGGCTTTCAATAGGACCAACTCACAGGAGAAGTTTCGGAACTTTCATTTGCAGGTGGATTGTTCATCTGAATGCGAGTCTTCGCATTTCATTTCACTGCTTGAGAGTATTGTGACTAGTTATTATTATCATCATCATAGTATTATTGTTATTTTAAGAGTTTTTAATACAAATTTGTTATTATTTTTATCGAATTCCTGACGGTGACCTCATCTGTGGGTATCGTTTTCGTCCCAATTGATAAATCGCCGAGGTCGATAGGTAATAGCGAAGCCAAGTCTCTCCGTAGACACTGAGTGGTGTGTGCTCGGAGTTACTTATTTTAACTTTCTCATGTAGAGAGCAGCAACTGAAGTGTATGGTCAATGTTTTCAATTTTCTGTCGATCAGCTGCAATTGTTAGGTTACATCTGATGCGACGAGAGGAGTACCTGTCAAAGGGTTGCATTCTCTGGTGCGAGGCTAACCTCTGCCCTTCGGAATTTTGAGGCAATTGGGTTTAGCATCATGGCTTCTATGGATCATGAGTCGACATGAGGTTTTTTTTTTACTCGTTTCTGTTCGGATT
Source organism: Physcomitrellopsis africana (assembly GCA_036785485.1). Taxonomy (NCBI): domain Eukaryota; kingdom Viridiplantae; phylum Streptophyta; class Bryopsida; order Funariales; family Funariaceae; genus Physcomitrellopsis; species Physcomitrellopsis africana. The sequence continues at coordinate 32,142 of JAWRVF010000134.1, read as the reverse complement.
TCTAATACGTAAGGTTGTTATGCTGATTTTGAGCTCGAGGAGATGAAATGCTTTCGTTGCAGTGAGGCTATGCCACTTTCAATTGAACTTCACATTGACTCAATCGCTCTTCTTGTCCGCCGGGTCATCTTTACTATGATTAAATACTTCAATCCGTCTTGAATACTGCTGTAGAGTTACTGCAATGGGCTTATATGTAGCTCGTCTGAAATGTGAAGCTGCTGCGAACAGTCTGGTACATGAGCTTGGCCACTTCCAATTTATTTGGCATGTTAGCAGGCCAAATTATCAGTTGCTGTTAGGGTTTTTCAGAACTCAGGAGAAACTCTTCGGGGTCAATGTGATTCATTTATCTCATTTCGTCAGTTGCAATGTCTTTGTCGGTATTGATGTATTCGTACTTCTATTGTGGTGTATTTTCTGAAGTATTTGTACTGAATCGTCCTACCGCATGCTTTCGAAAGGGAATTGATCATTGACTTGTATATCACCCTTGAGAACGGGGCTGAGCTGGAGACATAGGTTTCATGTAAGAGCACCAGTTTTAACGTGCTGGACGGATATTCATTCAATTGTCTTTATGCTATTTTTCTCGCAGGAGGAATTTGATACCCATGATCCAAAGGCTCATTACCTCTTGAAGCTACCGTTTTTGAAGAAGAGGTCAAGGATAGTAGAGATCGTGGCCGCTCGAGATATAGTGTTTGCCTTGACCCACTCGGGGATATGCGCTGCCTTTAGTAGAGGTTTGAATCTGTCTGTTGGCTAATACACCGTCGTAAGTTCATTCTGAGTTTGAATTACCATAATGTGGTTAGATTTATCGATGTCGTGTTACTTATTTTGGCAGATACAAACAAGAGGATATGTTTTCTGAACATCAGCCTTGATGAAGTGATTCGCAGCCTTTTCTACAACAAGAATAACGATTCATTAATCACTGTGTCGGTTTATGCCTCTGACAACTTCAGCTCTTTGAAGTGCAGGACAACACCTATTGAGTAAGCAGAACAGTTGCACTTAGTGATAGGATCCGAATGCCGACTTGTATATGTTTAAGATTGAGCTAGGAGAACTGATATTGGGTAGGGCAATTAAACCAAGTTTTCCTGAGAATGTTCGTGTGTCTTCTTTGACTTGCGGTTGTATATTGCTAATTTCGGGTTTAAGCTCAAGTTTGGGATTGAATCAGTAAGGCGTTTGACATGTTCACCAGATATATCCGAAGGGGACAGCCTGGTGCTGGATTTTCTTTGTTTGAATCAGAATCGCTGAGGTGGCCTGGGTTTGTCGAGTTTGATGACGTCAATGGGAAGGTCCTTACATATTCTGCTCAAGACAGGTATTTAGTCTTGCTCCTTTAGGTTCTCTAAACTGCCATAACATTGGGACTTTTGTTTACATAGTGGTGACAACACTTCTGGTTATTTTTGATAGCGAGTTTCAATGTTTTGGCAAGCAGCTCTGACTAGGTACTATGGTATCATACTTTTGAGAATTATTATATTCCTCAAGTGGTGTGATTGAAATGTAGCAGGGAGTTCGTTTTCTTGTATTGATATTGAACGTGGAATTGTGATGTTAGAATCTAAAAGGTATTTGATTTGAAGAATTATACAATGCTGTATTCTATATCTGATGAGCATGTGCAAGAAATCAAAATAAGGTGTTCATCTTTTCCTTCCTGCTTTCTTCGAGGATGAGTATTCATTGATGTATCCTTAGGGTTTTCCCCAGTTCAATCTTATAATTGTACGTCAATATGATGTTTGTCTTTTTCTTTTTTGCTTTTTTGCCAGCCCTGGGATTATGTTGTTGATATTTGATAGGGCACAGAGCCATGTGCCACTGAAGATATTGTCCATAGAGGATGGGTCGGTTCTCAAGTCCTTCAATCATCTGCTACATCGCAACAAAAAAGTAGACTTCATCGAACAATTCAATGAGAAGCTGCTGGTCAAGCAAGAGAATGAAAACCTCCAAATCCTTGATGTAAGTCTCGTGCGTGCAGGATCCTGCAATATACAACTTCTTGCTTAACTTGTCGAGTTTCTATCAAGAATGGTTGCTGTAGCCTTTAGATGTAGAATGCTTTACGTCGTGTTAAATTTTTTATCCTCTGTCAATGCTCGAAGATTTGGCCACTTACCTGTAGACAAGCTATGATATTGACTAGGCTGCCAATAAGAACATGATAATCTCCTAAGAATTGTGTTAGGTGCTGGGATCTGTCCACATATTGATTGGCACTAAGTTTTGATATACCGGCAGGTAAGGAACTCTCAACTGACAGAAGTGAGCCGAACAGAGTTCATGACACCCTCAGCATTCATATTCCTGTATGAGAATCAGCTATTTCTTACATTCCGCAACAGGACAGTAGCTGTGTGGAACTTCAGAGGAGAGCTTGTGACCTCATTTGAAGACCACTTGCTGTGGTATCCTGACTGCAATACGAACAATATATACATAACCAGTGAACAAGATCTTATCATTTCTTATTGTAAAGCTCATCCAGATAACTCTGCCGGCGAGGGTAAGCCCATTTGAACGATTGTGGGTCTGCTATGAAGTATATACTGCGCTTCTGATATTATGAGAACGGCTATTTGATGTAGTGGATATTGTGGAATATGTAAAATTTTCTTGATACTACCTTTTCATTTAATACGTATTCATTGCTTGTTTATGTAGTTGGGTCCATCAACATCAGCAACATCTTGACAGGAAAGTGCCTTGCAAAAATTAGGGCGGATGATTCAAGTGTCAGAATTAGCCCGCGTGCACGTGCAAATTCTTCAAGTATCAGAAGTTCAGTTGAGGAAGCTCTGGAGGATGTTACTGCCCTCTTTTATGATGAAGAAAGGAATGAGATATATACAGGGAATCGACATGGACTAGTTCATGTTTGGTCGAATTAGGTGCCTCTGGGTTTTTTTTTTTTTTAAAACTTAATTTAAATTTTTTTCCCCTTCTTCTACTATTACTTCTTTTTAAACTTTTTACTTTTGATGATTTAAAATAAATTTATTATTTTAGTTTTGCAGTCTTCTGTTAGTATAGTCTTGGAATTTTCTAACAACTTTTTGGGCCAAGGTTAAGGGAGGATGAAGCTGTCATCTCCTCCACGGAATTCGTTCTGCATGTGACAGTTACGATCCTAGCTGCTGACATCAATTTCAGCAGACTGGTAATCTCTCTCTTTTGGTTGGGTGCAAGTGAGCTCAGAATTGTAGTTGGCACTTCCCAAGGCAGTTGGAACTAAGGTGGAAGTTTACGAGTCCATCATAACGTCTCTCGCTGTGGAGACGGGCTGTGACTCCGGCACTTATGAGATTTCAGAAGAAGGGAAACGTGGTCTGCAGAGCCGCTGTATCTTAATCCCGATGTATCTTAATACATTCTGCATCTGATTTTCCGCTTTTGAATAATGGACTCAAATAGCGATATTTTAGTTTGAAACATTATGTATAAGAAGGAATTTTATGAGTTATTTGCTTAGGGTATCCTTTTGAAGAAAACTTTTGCTCTCTAGATTAATTTATATATGTACACTTTGTAGATCAGCAAGAAACATTGAATAAAATCTGAAGGTCCGTCAGTTGTAACTTAAATTTTTGTTTGATTTCTTTTTCTGCGGCGATATCTTTCTGAGAAACTTTGATTTAACGACCCGTTTACACGTGTTAGTTTCATGTTGCACCTTCTGCAGACTGTTCATTTCTGCTATTTTAATGCATGTTTACTCAAGTTCTGAATGGTGGTTCTTATTTCACGCAGTAATACATCTGTGTGTGCGTTTTTATTTGATTTTCTTGTTTCTTGTTTCTTGTTTCTTTTGTATCTATCTGTTGAAAACAATGTGCAGAGTAAGCTGGATGTGTGAGCTGAAGTGGAGTCATTTATGTCTCATTCAGCAGGCAAAGCTGCCACATATCCTCTTTGGTGTTACTGTCTTCAGACGATGAGAATCCTGTGCGGGATTAGGTGGTACACAATTCAAATTGATTTTGTTCTGGAACGAGCCCCTATTCAACTCTTGAACTTATCAAAGCAAATTGAAGCCCCTCAGAACCTGTTGATTACATGTACATGAATCCTCTGGCAAGCTTCAAGTGAATCAACTTTGGCAGACTTGAATATTCACTCCAATAATAACATGAAATCTTTGGCCAAGGATTGGCAACTGGAAGCAGTCCATGCTGTAGCAAAACATCTCCCCAAAATAATGATTTGATATTCCACGTGGACATGTACATGTGCCCCACAGGTGGCTATACTTACCTCAATTTGTTGTATAAAAAGACATATAACATCCATTAAACCATGTAATGAAATTTATTTTTACTGTTCTGTTTTCTCAGGCATGTCTATCACCCAGCACAATGGATATAAGACATTTTTCTTCACTTCAAAAGAAAACTTTCAGATTCTGCAATTCGTATACATATAAACTTAGACTCGCAAAACCACTGTAGTTTACCCTAATGGATTAATTATGCCTTGCATTTCAAGATCAAATTAGAGCTCACGTAAATGGATGGTACAAGTACAATATAAAATTTCTTGCAGACATGCGTGCAGCAATCAAAGACACGTAGGCTGGCGAAGATAGGTCAACAGGATCCACGATCAAGTGGCGGAGGTTGAGAATTAGGGTTCGATGAATGAGACGAAACGAGATCATCAACAGCAGATTAGAAACAGCGACAATAGCATTCATAGGCTTGGCAATGACGAAGGCGAACCTAAAATTGTATGTAGACGAAGACGTCGAAGAAGATGAAGTTAGACGAAGACGTCGAAGAAGATGAAGTGCAGACGACGATGTAGACTGAGGACAGACGACAAGGGAGATGAAGGGCAGACAACGAGGAACGGGGTGGCAGGTAATGGAGTTTGGGTGATGAGCACTACACTTCCCAATCCGTTGATCCAGGAATAATCCATCTGGACTCGACCGGTAATAACAGTAGAATAGATAATTCTCGTCAAGTGATATACTAGAGTGGCTACCCGACCTATGGGCAGGGCAGGGCAGGGCAGGGGAAGGCGTCCACAAAGGTAGCCAGCCCCAAATTGGAACAACTGCGACGGGGCTGCCTGGCTCTTTCTTTGAGCAGCCTGCTCTGGAGCTGTCAAGCTTGTCTTGCGGTTGGAATACGGAGATCAGGGGACAACACAGGGAGGTGGGGCAAGAAAGCTGTAGAGAGGGTAGTGCCTTTTGCATTCAAGAGAGTTGTGGGTTAGCTATGAGTATGGATGCCGCCGCATATACCGCCTCGAAGTCGATGCTTGCGCCGTCCGTGTCCTTGCGGCCGGGTGGGGGTAGGTCAGTCGCGTTTCGGCCTTTTGGAGGAGGAAGCAACTTGAGTGCCAGTCAGCAGGGCAGTACCGTTGGTCAGGGGTTTGCACATCAAGAAGAGGGTGCGGGAAGCCCTAATGCGCCAAGGTTTGTCAGGACGTCCCCGGAAGCTAGGTCTTCAAGGAGCTCTCACGAAAGGATCCGGTACACCAGGGATCGATTGCTGCAACTCAAGGATGCATCTGCGGAGGCACCGGAGGAGCTAGTGAACTCAGGGATCGATGGGTTGATCAATGGTGCTGGTCTAGACGACGACTGGACTTGGAGGCAGTCTAGGGATTTGTCGCAGCCGCCAACACCCAGGGCTGCGGAGCCCGATAACAGGGATTGGAAGGCACGAGCTCCGACCCCTCCATCTGCGTCAGTGCAGGAGGATAGATCTTCGCCTCGAGACCAGCAAAGGGACAGGAACCCTAAGCACCGCAACGACAGAAATGATAGGAACGATTTCAATGATAGGAATGACAGTCGGGGTGCACGTGACCAATTCAATTCTCCCCAAGGCCAGCGTCAGCAGGAGAACGCACCCTCGGGGCCTCTTCCTGCAATTGTCAAGGCCGCCAATCCGTGGTCGGCTCGAAGGGGAGCCCAGTCCGAGAAGGAGAAGGTTTACCGGACGGTGAAGGGCATTTTGAACAAGCTGACGCCCGAGAAGTACGATTTGTTGGCGGAGCAGATGATGCAGGCCGGAATCAGCTCGGCTGAGATATTGCAGGGCGTGATTTCGCTGATCTTCGACAAAGCAGTGTTGGAGCCGACGTTCTGCGCCATGTACGCGCGGCTGTGCGAGCAGTTGAGCAAGGAGCTGCCGGAGTTTCCGAGCGAACAGGCCGGGGACAAGCCGATAACGTTCAGGCGAGTGCTGCTGAACACGTGCCAGGAGGAGTTCGAGGGCGCGGACGCGATGCGCGAGGAGATTAAGAAGATGACGAAGGCGGATCAGGCAGTGGAGCGCGCGGAGAAGGAGAAGAAGGTGAAGCTGCGGACGTTGGGGAACATCAAGCTGATTGGTGAGCTGTTCAAGCAGAAGATGCTGCCGGAGAAGATCGTGCACGCTTGCATCCAGGAGCTGCTGGGGCAGGACCCGAAGGGAATACCGGCGGAGGAGAACGTGGAGGCGCTGTGCCACCTGTTCACGACGGTGGGGAAGCAGCTGGAGGAGAGTGCGAAGTCGAGGGTGGCGTTCGACACGTACTTCGCCCGGCTGAGGGTGATCGGGGACAGCAGGAGTCTGGCATCTCGAATCCGGTTCATGGTGCGCGACATCCTGGACCTGAGGTCGAACAAGTGGGTGCCGAGGCGAGAGGAGATGAAGGCGAAGACGATCAGCGAGATTCACGCGGATGCGGAAGCAAAATTGGGGCTACGACCGGGGATGATGGCACTTCGAAACGGGAGAGCTGCGATGCCCGGGTTCATGCCAGGGGCCGGAGGGATGATGCCAGGAATGCCCGGGATGCCGGGAATGCCAGGAGCAGGAGGGGGAATGCCAGGAATGCCTGGAATGCCAGGAGCAGGAGGGGGAATGCCTGGAATGCCAGGAGCAGGAGGCGGAATGCCTGGAATGCCAGGAACAGGAGGGGGAATGCCAGGAATGCCTGGAATGCCAGGAGCAGGAGGGGGAATGCAAGGGGTTCCGACGATGGGGAGCATCATGGGCTCAGGATTGGAGGCGGACGGGTGGGAGACGGTGAGCGTGGGAAGGAGGAGCAGGAAAGACAGCTCTGGGGTTCTTCCGATGCCAGGAGCAGGGGGTTTCGGTGGCATGGGCGGTCCGATGGGTGGAGGAATGGGAGCAATGGGTGGTCCTCAGGGGCGATATGGTTCTCCATCGATGCGGTCGAGCTCTATGGGTGCCAGGGTTCTTCCACAGGGCAGTGGTGGATTTGGTTTCATGGGCAAACCAAGTGCATTGCTTGGTAATGCACCCGCGAAGCCAACGATGGAGGCAGCGAAGGTGTCGGAGCCAGTGAAGGAAGTAGCACGTCCAGCACCTGCGGCTCAAGCACCTGTGGCAGCAGCTGGGCCTCCGTCTGCAGACCTGACGAAGAAGTCGGAGTCTCTGCTGAAGGAGTACTTTTCTATCGTGGATCTGAACGAGGCACTGCTGTGCGTGCAAGAGCTGAAGAATCCCAGTTTCCATCCGGAGTTTGTGAGGATCGCGATTTCGACAGCGCTGGAGATGCGAGAGAAGGAATGCGGGTTGGTGCTGAAACTGTTGGTGCACTTGCAGTCGAAGGGAGTTATTTCGAGCGGGGACTTGCGGGGAGGTGTGGTGATGGTGGCGGAGGGGCTTGAGGACATGGCGATGGACGCGCCATTGGCCCCGAAGCAGTTTGGAGGCATGATTGCAGGTATGATTTTGTCGGAAGCGTCGGAGGTTCGGTTGATGCAGGAAGCTGCTGCGAAGATGGAGGACGAGTTTTTACAGAAGGATGTGTTGAAGGCTGTGGTGAACAAGTTGAGGGAGAACGAGGCGCAGCTGGGTGAGATGTGCCGGAAGGCTTCGGTGGACAAGGAGGGACTGTTGAGTGTGACAGTGGGTGGTGACCTCGAGAAGTTGTTAGGTTGAGTGATAGTATATTGCGTGATATGGGTATTATTGACACATGGTTATGCGGATGACTGTCGTCGGTGATATCCTTCTGTTACGTTTCAAGACTCTTGGAGGTAGGAATTTTTCCTAAATTTACAGGAGGATGTGCACATGTCCTGGAGTATTCTATGGATGTAAGTTCTGTCTCGTCTCTACTTTTTGAGACCTGCGAAACTTCTTTTTGCACTGAGTTATAGATTGTACTTTGCTTGTTCAAGCTTGTTTAAATTATAATTTGGCAATAGTTGATTACGACAAGTGGCATGCTTTGCGTGATAGCCTTCTCTCGATTTTCATACGGCGAATCATTAAGTGTATGGGCGAAGTTACGCGTTACTGGCTTGGTGACAATGTAGGATGTTTTTCACTGGGTTATTGTCTTATGGTAGTGAGTTTTTATCATCCCTATGGACCGCTTCTGTGCGAAGTCTCTTGTGAGTGGTCTGGAGTGTCAGTGGGTGTTCGTTTTTGTTTCTTTTTTTGCTCACTACCAATCACAAGTGTAAATTAATCGTTGGAGTCTTCTGTCAAGTATGAGTTGTGAAATTGATTTATTAGGTCTTGTGTAATCAATGGGCATGTGCAAGTTTTACTTTCTTAGTACATGATGAAAATAAAAGCCTTGTGCTCTGAATAATAAATTAAAGTTTTGTAATTGAATCTTAACTGTACGTTCAGAATAGGACCTTTTTGTTATATCATGCCTTACTAAACTTGTTAAAAAGAAAAAGAGAAAGATTCCAATTGGTGAGACAATCTTGTCTATTCACTTTTAACTTGTATACAATTTCTATTTTTTATGAGCTTATTTCAAATCTATGTACATGAAGTATGTACAATTGTCAAAGAAGTAGTACTTTCCATGATCTAAAGTCAGTTGACAAAAGGGTTGTTGATATTAATATGTATTTAGCAAATTGTCTTATGATTGTGGTTTATATATTTATTAATATCAGTAATCTTGAACTCAAGTCAAACACTCATTATTTTATAATTGAAAAATGACTCTTATTGTATCATTTTCAAAATAATCAATTGATATATATATATATATATATAAATCCAAATTTTTATAATAATAAAACAAATATTTTCAAATATATTTTACAATAACTATATACTACTTTAAGTATTATAAGCAACTCATATTCTTGATGTAATTTTCACTATTGTATAAAGCTAGTACATAATATTTATGCATAAATATAACTTTAACATGCACCAATTCACCATAAAATAAACATATTTTTTGTATTTATTTCTCCTAAAATTATTAATTAATACAAACAAGCTTTTATTAATATTTGGTCATCATGAATGTTGGCAGCCTTTATCTAAAGATTCAAAATTTTTCTACATTCTCACTTAAGTTGGTAGCCTAAGGGTAGTCCAAGAGACATAATATCTTACAACAATAAAACATTAGTGAAATAAACAAATACATATAACATAGGTAATCTGTTACCATCATCTAATTTGAATCCACATCTTGAATACTATGAATTATACTTGTTGTGCCTAATAGATTCTTTGGCACATGTCCAACTAATGAAATGAATAATTACTTATTGATGAAAGGATTTTGCTTTATATCTGCTATCCCTAAACTTTAAGGAAACAAGCTTAATAGAAACCTTTATCTAGACTCAACACATGGATATGAACCTACAATAAGGTATATTCATTTATTATTTCAAATATCAATAATTTTGTCAAAGCAAATTGAAGATGATTCTATAAAGAATTTACTCAGTTGTGAATTGACAAAAACAAGCAATGTGTTTAGATTTGTATCTCTATTCATTGCTGGCAATGCACAACTTTAATTGGAAGAATTTGATTTGTATGGGATGTTCAAATGCAACAAATATTATCCAAAGTCTTCATTTTCAGGGGCACTAAGAAGTCCTTTGGATGTTAGTGTTCAAAGCTTGAGAGATGTGTGATTTTTGTTATCTATGCTTTGTGCGCACTATGGGCCTATGAAATAAGAGAATATTTGAGACTCTTTGAAATCTGATCTAGATCTAGTATCCACCAAGATGCATAGTATTGGTGGTCTTTAATTCATGGGAACTTTGGTGCCATTATGGCAGTCTTTTGTAACTAATTGGCTTGGATGTAATTTAAAAATTTTAGAAAATATAAATGACCAAAACTAAAGTGAGTATGACAATAGTGTAAAGCTCTGATTATATTACATTTTTACTTATCAAAAGCATAAGAGAATGTAATCACAGTATAATTGATAAGGAAATTAATGAAAGTTAATATCTTCCTGAAGTTCATGTTTTTCTGTGCTCTTAGAATAGATCAAAATGTCATCTAAATAGTAGACAACAAAATCATTAAGAAATTCACAAAAAATGTCATTCATAAGATATTGAAAGCAACTGGTATATTTGTAAGTCCAAAAAGCATGACATTATATTTGAAATGTCCATATCTTGTTCAAAATGCAGTCTTCTATTCATCTTTTTTTTTTATGCATATCAGGTTATATACTCCTTGTAGATCTATTTTTGTATAGATCTTAGTTTGATTCAGTTGATTAAGAAGTTCAGATATCAAAAATAGAGAGTATATATTCTTGATGGTAACCTTGTTGAGCCCTCAATAATCTATATATATCTATAGTGATCTATCTTTTTTCTTTATAAATAAGATAGGAGCTCTTGTTGGAGATTTTAAATGGCATATGAAGTTTTTGGCAAAATTCTCATCAATGTATTTTTTGAATTTTGCCAATTTATTTTGTGATAAACTATAGATTGATCCAAATGGAAGTTGAGTTTCCTCTTTGAGATCAATTGAGCAATCATATGGATAATGCTCTAGAAAAATATTTATATTTTTCTTCTCAAAAACGTCTTGATAATCTTGATATTGACTTGGAATGCCACTTGAAGTCTTTCCACTATCAGAAATAGATGTAACATAAATAATAATAAAAAAAAAATCATCATCTTTTAAAAAAATAAAAATAAAAATAAATCTATTATTATACTAAACTTATGGCTTTTAATTTGGTTAACAAGACTCTTATTACTGTTTTAAGAAAAATCAAGTCTACAAGAAATCTAGTCTATTCGAGGATTATACTTTCCTAGCTATGATAAATCTAAAATGACTAGATTAGAGAGAGATTTAATTATATTAAAAATCATATAATTATTATGACCATCTATTGTTATATTTATAGGAAGGATTTTATGAATAACATCTCCAAAAGACAATGGATGACTATCTATGACTTCTACATATACGGATTTAGTTTTTTGTACTAAAGATATTCTATGACTTTTAACAAATTTTTTATCTAAAAAACATGCTGAGGCTCCTGAATCTAGTAATGCAGAGGCTTTATGATTTTTAGGTTCCAAACACACATCTATTATAAAACAAGAAGAGGGTTTTGAAGAAAGAATAAGACCTTTGCTAGGAATTGTATAAGATTCTAGTTGTATGGTCCCTATTGTAGTTGAACAAACTTGTTTCCTGATATATTATCTTTTTTAACAATCATACTTTTCATTTTATAGTTGTATTGTTTCCTTGGACAATATTGAGCAATATACTTAGGTTTTCTACAATATAAGTACAATCCTTTTTGATGACGACAAGTCTTTTTTTGTTTAGTAAAAGGTTTAAAATATACTACGTCAAGTTGCATATCTTTTACTTTTGAATGTACATATTAAAAAGACATCAATATTGCTATTATGTTATAATAACGTTGGAGCTCCTTTGTGCAGCTCTTAAATCAAAATTCAAAGAATTGATTATCACACTTCATAGCAAAGTCAATTGCTTGACTCAATATCTGAGGATTGAGTAAGTTGAACATCAATTTCATTATCTCATATTATAATCCATAGAAAAATTAGCTAATGATTGCAACATCATTCCACTTGATATTAGTCACTAGTTGTGAAAATTGTGAAGCACATGATATCACTAATCAATTGCCTTGTTATAAGATACGGATCTTGTTGGTTACAACATGAATTATATCATATTTTCTATACGTAGATTGAAGCTCTTTTAAAAATATCTTCAAATTATCTAATATTAGATCATATTATTTAAGAAAAGATAAAAATCATAATAAAATAGAATCTGAAAGTAGTATTCTAATAAACCTAACTTGTGATCCTTGAATTGGATAACTTTGAGGTTGAAATTCAATCATCAGTTGTACTTGATCGATGAATCCTTGAAATTTAGATCTTATGCTATGAAACTTCTCCAGCAAACTAATTTTTTGGTTACTTGATATTTAAACAATGTTCCATTTTAGGTGAAGTGGTATAGCTTGAAGCAGCTTCAATCATCTTTATATCTTCACTTCTTGCTAATCTTGTTGCTTTTTGTAGTGGTACATTGAGCTTATGCATTGCAAGCATTAACTTTTTCATTTATTCTTGCATTTATACCAATGAACTCTTCATTTCAGCAAGCTTTGTCATGATAATACAATAGAAAAGAAAAGAGTATCTATTCTCACTATAAAATATAATACTCAAGAACAAAAAAAATAATTCTAGGAACAATATCAATTTAAAAATGAATAATCTAAAATTTCTAATATACTTATATTTTATTAAGAAAAAAAAAAAATCCACTTTTAATCAAAAAAAGACAAAGTTCTAATATTGTATCTTCACTCTTATCAATCTATCAAAGATACAAACTTGAAAAAAAATGCATAAATTACTGAAATCTATGTCAAAAGAAAATGAAAAAATAGAAATAAGAAAATATATATATTAAAGAAGAAACTAGAATGGCTATTATCAAAGACTAGAAAATATAATAACTCTTAAACTAGATTAGAAGCAAAAAAGGATTTGATAAGAGTAAAGAAAGCTTCACTCTTATCTCTATATATATTATCTACCTAAGAACTATGTGGGGGTGTCGGGGTAGAGAGAGTTTGCCTCAAGAAAGCTCTGGGCTTTTGGCTCTTATTAATTTCTCAATCAAGCTTCAAAATGAAGAAAGCTCTAAGTTTATATATATATATATATATATATATATTCCTTTTTGGAGAAATTACACCAAATACATAAGCCTCAAATAACCAACAACATCCAAAATATGGTAAAATCTTCTAAAATCTTATAGATCCTTATGTGGAAATTTTTCCAAACTTCAACACCTCATATCTTCTGATCCGACTGTCCAAACATAATAAAACTTTACATAAGGTACTGATGTATTCTTATCAACCTTTATAAAAAATTTCAATTGCAAATTCATTGCGGATCTTGAGATATCTTGAAAACCCAAACAATCACTTCAAACTCTTATTTTTATATACCCGCATACAAATTTCTTCATATCTCACAAGCTATAAGCTCAAATACCACAAAATTTATATGTATAGCTTTTTAATACAAAATTTCACATTTTCCAAGAAGTTTGAGCCAACAATTTGTCCAGAAACTCAAGTTATGGCTCCAACTATTATTATGATTAAAACTGCTCACTTACTACCTTTGATTTAAAAGCACTATCTTCAATGCCCTATAGCTCCTTCATATGAACTCCAAATGTAACAATTCTTTCGCAAAAAATGTAGGTCTTAGAATCACCATTCTAGCCACATCTTTTGATCTCTAAAAGATATCGTAAAACTCCTCCTATATTCAAAAGAGTAATAGTATGTCTCAAATTGACACCTTAATTTCAAACGGCTATAACTTCTTTATTCTATCTCCAAATCTTCTAATTTTTATATACAAATTGTAGCTGAAATCCTAAAATTTACAACCTTGGCTTCTAATTTCCAAATTCCTTCCTCAAATTTGCCAAAATCTTTCTTAAGGTCACAAGCAGCCTCCTGAAAGCCCATAGGATATAGTATTTGACCAATAGGGATGAAGTTTCCCATTCCTTGCCTTCATCCGACCATGCCTTGCTTTCATCCTTCTCAATTAGCCTCCAATTAGCTTAATTTTTTTATCCTTAGGCTCCCACCTTCTCTCAAGGCTTCATACTAATCATTTAGATCTTATAATTTTTAAATATCATAATCAAAACAAGTAAAAATAAAATAAAATAAAGTTTCTTCTATCAACCATTTTTAATTTAATTTATTAACTATTCTAATACACATCTAGACTCATAAATATAAAATATATTTTAACTAATTTTTACATACTATAAGTAATTACAATATGATAGCGGTGTTCTATAGGACCTCCAACATGTGTCCAATGTGCAAGATACATGTCAAATTTGTAAGATAAGTTTCCTACATGTGCACCACGTATTTAACTTGTTTCACAAGCTACCAACATATGTGACATGTGACTAGCTTGTTGGCTAAGTTTTTAACCTACTAATCACCTATAGACATGTATAAAGATGAATCCGCATCTGTGAAGCTTCTAAGAAATTTTTCTATAAGATTTTATCTATCACGGATATGATAATACAAAAGAAGAGACTTAAACTAGGATAAATTTTTCAGAAGAAACCAACAAGAACTTGAATTAACCAAATGAATACACTAACAATATCAAGAAAGATGAGTTAAAACTTGAAGAGAGGTGTTGTCGACATTGAAAAACTCTTCAACCTTGACCCTTATATATACTCCTATCTAAGATGCTTCTTGAGCGGCTACTATCAAACTAAGAAGCTTCTCAAGCAGCTTCTACCAACTAGGAAGCTTTTTGATCTCCTTCCACTAATTAGGAAGCTTTTTGAGCTCCATCCACTAACTGGGAAGCTTTTTGAGCTCCTTCCACTATCTAGGAAGCTTCTTAAACTCCATCTACTAATTAGGAAGCTTCTTAAGCTCCTTCTACTAATTGGAAAGCTTTTTGAGCTCCTTCTATTAATTAGAAAACTTTTCAACTAACTTTTACTAACTAAGAAGCTTCTCAACTAACTTTCACTAATCTTGAAAAGCTTCTAGAATGTTCTAAAAGATTTTGTGACCTTCCAAAGTGTAAGCCCGTAACATCACCTCCTTCTCTAGCAACAAATTCCAAGAGGAGTTCAATTTTATTACATACGTAAGAAATCAAGAATATGTTGTACTAGTGAAGCTATACATTTTGTTCTCCATTCTTGGGCAATAGGTTCTACTAGTCCTTGAAGAAATTGCCTATTGAAAGTTGTGAAATCTGTACTAGTCTATTTAAAGCTTACATCGTAAAAAAATCTTCTGAATTTTGTTCTCTCAATGCTTGAAGGTTTGACATGGTGACTAACTTGCTTCTACGACTCTATTCTATCTTGAACCAAATGACTATATACTGATAAAGGCTTTAGTTTAATTCTCTCCCTTTTTATGAGTATTTTTTGAATCCAATCTTCACTGAGAAGTTATTATCAAATACGTTTGGATTTGTAGGGTTAGAGCCAATAAAATTCCTATATCTTTTGAATCACATTGGCAAGATTTATGGTTGGTTTCTATGTGTACTCATTAATATCATAGCCCAGCCAATGAACAAGATATTCCAATTTGTCCCATCTTCACCGTGAATCAAATATCTTTTCAACCTTGTATTTTTCATGGTCTTCAATTTCAACACTAGGCAGCGATTATTATATTCTTCTCAAAATATATGATTTTCTATAAGGTTCTAAAGAAGAGACATGAAAAATTAGATATACCTTCATAGCAGATGGTAATTCTAAACAACATGCCACTAGATTGATTTGCTTCTAGATAGAAAATGGTCCCAACCTTCGATAGTCTAACTTATCGCATGGCCGCTTAGTCTTGATATTCTGTCAAAAAAACTATATCTTATCTCTAATATAAAAAGTAAGCAATTTATTTCTAAATTTATCTACAGATATTTTATAAGCATCTTGAATTGGTTATAATTGAAGCTTCAAGGTTGTTTGGTGTTGCGAAAGTTGCTTTGCAAATCCTTTAGCCATTGAATTATTGTTCTTTGGTGTACTCTATAGATCAAGTTTTGGATGATATCCATAGTTGGAGTAAAATAATATTTGCTGAGTTGAAACATGAACAATATTATTATATGCAAATTTTGCTAATGGTAGATTTAAAATTCAATCATCTTGTTGATAATTAATGTTGCATCATAAATATTGCTCCAAAATTTGATTAACTCGTTTTATTTGGTCGTCAGTTTGAGGATGGAAAGCCAAAAAAAATTTAACATCCACCTTTAATATTTCAAAAAGATATTTCTAGAACTTAGATATGAAGTGGGATCCTCAATTAGATATGATATCATTTGATAGGCCATGATATCAATATATGTTATTGAAAAAGAGTCTTGCTATTTTCTCACTAGATGCAATCTTTTTACAAGGGATAAAATGAGCAATTTTTGTAAATCGATCAACTACTACAAAAATGTTGTCTAATGAATTAGATGGCAATAGATTTATAATGAAATCCATTGAGATAAAAGACCATGACCGTCTTGGAACAAGCAAGGATTGTAAAAGTCTATAAGGGCAATGTCGAAGATTTTTAGACCTTGAATAGATGTTGCAAGAGAACACAAAGTCCTTCACTGCCTTCCACATTTGACGCCATCAAAAACCTTATAAAATAAGTTCCAAGGTCTTATTAAATCCAAAGTGATCCACAATTGGAAAGTCATGGCGAAATTGAAGATTGTGCAATTATGTTGGTTCTTCTGAAATATACAAACATTCTTTAAAATATAAAAGATCTTCTACAAATTTGAATTTATCAGCATTTTTTCTCAGGCGATGCTTGACATTCAAGGCCAAAGTATCATTAGTAGTTGTAGCTCACATCTCATTGAAAAAATTAAAATCAATAGGCGTCGATGTAATAGTGGCACAAAGGTGAAATTGCTCTGGTTTTAATAAAGCTATATATTGTTGATTAAATATTACCTCCTCTATTCTTGGTATAAGATATGTTCTCCTTGACAGAGCATCAAATAATCTTTATTGCTTTCTAAGGCAATAAGTGATAACAAAATTAAATTGAAATAGCGACATGTTCCATTGAGCTTGGCGTCAGTTTAAAATTTGGACTAATATAAAATATTCTAAATTCTTGTGATCTATATATACAATCATATGATACATTATTTTTGTCAAGAAAATAATGCCATTCTTAAAAAGAATTTATAATAGCAAAAAATTTCTTATTGTGGATTTCATAATTAATTTTGGTAGTATAGAACTTTTGAAAATAAAATGCAATAAGATGGAATTTGTCATGTATATCCATTTGTGAAAGTATGGCCCTTAGTGCAAAATCCATATATAATGCCTTTGTAAAATCTAGATGCACTAATATTAGGGCTATAGTAAACGCTGTCTTGAGGTCTTGAAATACCTTCTCCGCTTGAGACTCCCATTTTAACTTATCCTTATATATTAATCGAGTAAGAGGGGCGATAGCTTGAGAGTAATTTTTGATAAAGATCTGATAGAAATTAGCAAATCCAAGAAAATATTATACGTCTTTTACAGTCTTTAGAATGACCTATTGCAAAATCACCTCTATATTCTTAGAATCTATTGTCAAACCATGAATAGATATGATGCACCTCAAAAATTCTATTTTAGATTGATGAAATATACATTTCTCTGCTTTGATATATAAATATGTATCTTGCAATTTTTTTAATATCAACTTAACATATTCCTTATATTCCTTTAGATCTTTTAAATAGATTAAGATGTCATCAAGATAGATTATTACAAACTTATCCAAATACTCTCAAAAAATATCATTCATTAAATATTGAAAGATAATAGGTACATTTGTTAATCTAAAAGGCATGACATTATATTCAAAATGTCTATACTTTGTTTGAAATGTGGTCTTCTATTCATCTCCCTTCTTAATCCATACTAGGTTGTACACTTCACGAAGAACTATTTTAGTATAGATCTTGGCTTGGCTCAGTTGTTCCAAGAGTTTTGAAATTAACGGTAGTAGATAACTATTCTTTATTGTTATCTTATTCAATCCCCAATAATCTATATATATATATATATATATTACAAGGAACCATCTTTTGTTTTCACAAAAAGTATAGGTGCACTTGATAGAGACTTTGAATGCCTGATGAAGTTTTTTGCAAGATTTTTATTAATATAATCTTTTAATAGTAAAAGCTCATTTTGAAAAAGATTATAGATTGGACCAAAAGGTGGTTGCATTCTTTTTTGAAGATCTATAGCACAATTATATGGTTGGTGCTCTGACAATATATCAGCATTCTTCTTCTAAAAAATAGCTTGAAATTTTTTTTATTGCTTTGAAATACTTGCCAATGAAGTCATATCTTTTTTAATTGGAGTTGCATAAATAACAAATGATTTTTTTTTTGGCCGATTTTATGAAAGCCCTTACTTTAATTAATAAAGATTTATTAATTTGTGGCTTTTTATACATTTTTTTTACAACGATCTCTATCAAAAATATTATTCTTTGTAACCTTCAATCTATAGAAGGATTATACTTTTTCAACCAAGACAATCTGAGAATAACAAGATTTGAAGGAGTTCTAATAATATTAAACACAATCTAGCTTCTATAATCTTTGAACAACACTTTTATAGGCGTGGTTTCATGGATGACACTACCAAAGGATAAAGGTCATCCATCTATTATTTCTACATGAATAGGTTTAGATTTTTTTACTAGATGAATTTTATGAAGCTTAGTGAATGCTTCATCTATAAAATAAGCAGACGCCTCTGAATTTAACAAAGTAGTTGTTTGAAGCTTTTAAGGGCCAAAATACAAAAGAATTATAAAACAACAAGCAGGTTGAGCACAAAGGGAGGAACCTGAATAATTTTGTAATGTTGGATTGTCTAGTCGCACAATCCCTACTATGGCTGAACATTATCACTTTTTTGAATAATTACACTCTTGGTTTTGATAATGTGTTGATTTTGTTTCTTCGAGAAATTGCCAACCTTATAGTCTTCCTCACCACAATAGAGGCATAGACCTTCTTCTATTTAATGCTTCTTTTTTTGTGGACTAAGAGGTTTAAATCGTACTGCATCAAATTACATATCTTCTATTTTTGAATGTGAATTCAAAATGCTTCTTGATATAGTAGGAGAATGTCAAATTGTGTCTTGTTTTATTAAAATCCATAAATGTTGATCTTATCAACAATAAAATAATCAATTATCATATTTTACGACTTGATTAATGACTTCATTGAGCAATTATGGGTTTGGAAGTGGTAATAATAAATCCTTTACATCATCTTTTAATCTCCAATAAAATTGGCTCATTAGGATTTCTTTATCCCAATTGATGTCGCATGCTAATTGCCTAAAATTGGATACATAGACTGATATAGAGCATGTCCTTTGATATAATGCTTAAATCTTAGCTGTTGCCCAACGAGCCTTATCATGTTTTCCAAATGCTTCCGCAAATGCTTCTATGAAAATTTCAAAGTTGCTCAAAATTAGTCATCTTTCTTCAAATAAGAGAGCAAATGATGATAGTGCTTGCCTCATAAGCAAAGTGCCAATCAATCCAACTTATGATTCTTCTCTTAGATAAATATTAGGTTGTAGAACTGTTATCAATTGAATTTAATTGACAAATCCTTGGAACATTGAATGTGTATTATCATATTTCTCTAGAAGACTAACTCAAGGTTCCTTACGTTATTGAACAGGTAGATTTTCTTAGCATAGCATAGGTAGTACTACATCCCCAAGTACAAAAGTTGGCAGTAGATATAATCTAAATTGTAATATTGCAGATGTTGCATCATTACAAAATTTAACAACAATCCCTTCAATCTCCACAATCCTAAGACATAAAATAGTAAGAGCAATTATAATAGCATCTAACTTGGACTCAAAAGATTTGATAATACTAATGTCTTGACCTCCAACCATTCTAAGAGAAAAAAAAAATGAACCTATAAAAAAATAATATCAGTTTAGAAGAGGATAATCCGCAACCTCTAAAATATTTTAAGACCTTCAAAGAAGGATGATCCACTCTCTTACAAGAGAGACAAAGCTCTGATATTGCAATGAAAAAAATATTAGTTTAGAAGAAGATAATCCACAACCTCTAAAGCGCTAATATACCTTCGAGTAAAGAGATAATCTACTCTCTAATAAAAAGGATCCAATTTTGGTATTGAAAATGATGTCAGTCTTGACAAATTATCAAAGACATAAGAATACAAAAAAAGAGACTTGAATTGGAACAAGGTTTCTAAAAGAAACCAATAAGAACTTTAATTAAACAGATGAGTATACGAATAACATCAAAAAAGATGAATTAAAATTCAAAGAGATGCATTGTCAAGACTGAAAAATTCTTTAGCCTTGATTCCTAAATATACTCATATTTAGGATGCTTTCTTAGCAGCTACCATCAAACTAAGAAGCTTCTCAAGTAGCTTCTACCAATTGAGAAGCTTCTTGAGCTCTTTCCAGTAACTGGGAAGCTTCTTGAACTCCTTTCACTAATTATGAAACTTTTCAACCGACTTTCATCAACTAACAAGCTTCTCAACCAACTTTCACTGATCTTAAGAAGCTTCTAAAATGTTCCAGAAGCTTTTGTGACCCTCCAAAGTGTATGTGTCTAACATTATCAAATTAACCTACTTTTATTTATTTTTATTTATTTATATTAATTAAATAATTATTGGAATAACTCTTATGTTTGTAATACCTCCACCTTCTTAGAATCCATCATCAAATCCTTAGTAGATATAATGTATTCCAAAAATTTTATTTATGATTTATAAAATATATATTTCTTTAGCTTGGCATACAAATTTATATCTCGCAATTTTTGTAATATCAACTTTATATGCCTCTCGTGTTTCTCTAGATTTTTAAAACAATTCAAGATATCATCAAGATAGATTACCACAAACTTATCTAAGTGCTCTCAAAAGATGTCATTCATTAAATGGTAAAACATAGCCGGTATATTTGTTAATCCAAAAGGCATGTGTAGAATAGATAGGAATTTTAGGATTTACAATACATAATTTGTAGGGTTAAGAGTAGGCAGGAAGCTGATGAATGGCCAGTTTAGAAGGCAGCATGGGTAAGGGAGTTAGAAAAAGTAGTTATCGTTGGTTGTGTAGTGGTTAATATAGATTGGGATAAGTATAAATTGATTTGGACAGTAGCAGTAAGGGCCAGACTATGATAGTCCTGAGCCGGGATAAGCTTGGTGCTATCTCTTTTTTTTTTTATTAGACTGTAGCGAAGGATCCGGATTCTATTCCAAAAGGTTTATTCCATGTCAATGATGAAGTACAGTAATAAAATAGAAAATTTATATATATGTGGATGAGTAAGAAATTATGATTGTTTGTTACGTGAAGTTCTTTGCAGTGAATTGGAGGTTGAAGACTCGCTTTGTCAATGAAATTTGGTTGTGGATGTGAATGTCATGCCGTATTGATTGTGAGAGTTGAGCGGTGGAAAATATTGGAGTAACAATTTGTTTCGAGAGACGTTGTAGGTGAGGAATTATTTCCAGTGATCGGAAAAAGAAGCGGGTGTATGCAGTCTGTGGAAATGGTGTGACATTGCCAATTGTTGTTATGAATTCGAAAGAAGACAGAAGATTACAATAGAAGTATTGGTGGACAATTGTGTTACAAAGTATCTTTAGTTGCAGAATAGCAGAACCAGAAGAGTGGACAATAATATTTTAGAGAAAAGCGTGTACGTGTGCATTGGACTCTAATGTTCAGTAGGTAATTAGTTATGTGATCCTAACGATTTAACTCAATGCAAATAGTCTTTCCCTATGTTTGAATCCCCCTTTACAGATTTACTCTGGACAATATTGGTAGAGTAAGTGAGACGGACGACAACAACATTTTGGTGCCGCTACCAGGGATTGACAATAGTATTGAGTGTTAGGAATTAACTGTTGAATAAGTAGTTACAATAGTGATGGAGTGCAATGTCAATAATAGATGATGAAAGATTATGATTAATAAGAATGAGAATATTGCTCTGAGAAAAATACGTCAGTCGAAAGGAAGACAAGAGAGAGCACAAGTAAGAAATTTGTTGCGGGACGAGTAAGAACGGAAGCTAAAAAAGAAGTGTCGACAGAGTTGGATTAAACCGTGGTTGCATGCCTGTCGGCATATCCAAGTATACCAAGAACATAAAAGATCTTTAATATTTCAGACATATATACGGTTAAAGAAGTTGCCAAAAGCACTCGCGGGTAACTCCGTGAATAGTCCAGTGTATCTCTTGAGCCCATTAGCAGAAAGAGAACAGAGCACAGAAGAATTGGGTACTCCATTGGGTACTTTCTCAATAGTGGATACAGCCGATTCTAGCAAGGCTAATTCTTCAGTAGGGAATGTATCGCTTGTCAGTAAGGGCCAATTCAATGTATTCCAAAATCCGTCGTTTTTACCTCAATTTCAACCAATAAAGTTATTCGCAGATAATAATACTAAAGAGCGGAGGCCTAGAACTTTGGAAAAGACAATTGAGGGAGGCAGCATTTATTTTAATCAGGAAGCAAGTACAACATTGTCACCTTCAATGGCGATGGGGGGTCCAGTAGTACCAATTGCGGTACAAATGGGTGCGGTGGATGATCGCACAATTAGCGTAGCTCCATTACCTACCTTTAGGGGTCTGTCAGGAGCCGATCTAGAACAACACCTGTCTCAATTCCTGACCGCATGATAGAACTGAAGATATTTGGTTAAGATGGCTACCAGCAACCTTGAAAGATACGGCATTTGAATGGTATAATCGCCAACCTGTGGAACAATTTTCTAATTGGGAGGCATTGAAAAATACGTTTTTGACTCATTTTCGACCAATAGGATTTGAAGAACGTCTTAGAGAAAGATTAATGAATAGCAAAATGATATCGGGAGAAGCAGTGCAGTCATATTATGGCCGAGTAATAGATATCCTTCAAAAATGGCCAAATAACCAAATGCCGGATTCATTTGTTGTGTCCGTATTGATTAATAGACTATACCCACCAGAATTGAAGTTGTTTGTAAAGGAGGTCCAACCTGCGACTATGACTGCCTCACTTGACCGAACTAAGGTATGGGAGGAATGTCATTATGACCAATTCTTAACCACAGGAGCGACACTCATTCCATCTCAAGGAGGGTATCAAATACCAACCTGGAATGAAACATTGAACAGTTACCCAAGGACAATTGACTACGGTGCAAATCTTAGTGTTAATTCGCAAGGGATAGTGAATGCTGTTCCATTGCAGGCTGTACCACCAACAACTGCAGTCCCATACTCCCCATATCAAAAACCAATATCTATAAAAGAGTTTTCTAACAAACTAGTATCAAAGGATCCAAATGAGACTTTGTTGTTAACTTTGACGAAGAAGATGGACGAGTTGGTTGTTAATCTGGCAAAGGATAAGGAAAAGAGGCATAAACCGACTAATATACGCCCCAATATTTGGTGCAATAATTGTAAGGGGCAAGGCCATTTAGTAACGGAGTGCCCTTTGCCACCCCAAATGACGATGCAATGTACCTTTTGTGGAGGTAAGCATGTAACTATAAATTGCTGGAATTTAAGAAGGCAACATCAGTTAGGCAATCAAATTATGCTTCAACCAACATCGTGGGATGTTAATCAAGTTTAGATTGGAAATATGTTTGGCTGGAACGAAAATCATCCTATTAAACAAAATAGAAATTTCTATAATTTTCAAAATTCTGAGTATAACCAAGAAGGTGATCCCAATTTCCAAGGTTTTGTGCAAAATCAACAAAGACAATCCCAATATCCTCCTATTCAAAACCCAATTTCAGATCCTACAATACCAACTGGTTGACCGGGATCCTTTACTCATTAAACTTGGAACAAGCCTAGCCGGTATATATCGGTCAAGACGCCCTATATACGAGAAGGAAGAAGAAGAAGACTGCTTTGATGCTATCGATGCAGGCAACTAGGACATTATATTAGTGAATGTCCCAAGCCTAGAGCCAGTGATGATTACGCTCCAGTATGTAGAAATTGTAAGCAATCTGGATATACTTATCAGCAGTGCAACGCTCCGTTTAATATTAATAACCGAGATCAGCGTATTCAGCTGCAAAGTAAGATGGAGGATAATATTCGAGTACCACAAGATTCTCCGATAAATCGGATGGAATGCATTCGTGCAGTACTTACTCGGGCCCAACAAAAGGGAAAAGATCCAATTTAACAATTAGAAGTACCAGTTGCAGCGGATCAATGTCAATCATTGAATGATGCTTCAAATCTAATACCAGTATCAAAAGAATTACCAACGCGGAAATCCAATTCGTATGTGTAACTTGAGAATAATCTTAGCCCTGAGATAATGGTTCAATCAAAACCAGTACTAATATCTGCGAAGATCCGGGAGCCATCTTATCCATTAAAAGATCCTCTTATGGACACAAATTACGACAAAGTCCATACAACAGTTCTAGTTCCAAACTCCGTAAGAAAATTATCTCAAGGGGTCAAATTAAAATCCATGAAAAAGAAGAGGCCCTTGGAAATCATTGCCAATATGAAACCATATGATATTATGAAAGATTTGGATGAAATTAAACCTTCTATTACCATGAAGCAATTGTTAGCAGTTGCACCAGAATGTCATTTTACATTGAATTCTTCATTAATACGACATAGAGTTCGTAATAAAGAAATTCATGAGATTAGTTTGAATCCCGATCCGAGAGCACCAACTATTGATGTATCAATTGATGGTGTTCTCATTCTTGGAATTCAAGTGGATGGTGGCTCTAGTATGAACTTAATGAATGCCGATACAATGGAGGAGTTGGATTTAAAACAATTAGTACCCACGACATTGGTATTGAGAATGGCAGATCATAGTAGGATAAAACCAATGGGTATCTTACGCAGTATTAATATTGTAATCGCGGGAATTACATATGAAATTGATTATATTGTTTTCCGATCACAGAGTTCCACTCTATCATATCCAATATTATTGGATCGGCCGTGGCTATATCAGGTCAAAGCTAGGAACGATTGGGGCCATGGGACGTTAACTATTGGGGAGGGTAATGACAAGATTGTTTTACAAATGTACCCAGTTCAATATCATGGGGAGTCGCAAATTAGGGGCACAGAAGCAACATCTAAAGATGAGGGCCAATTTGAGGCAGAGTATGACGAAGTTAATAATGCGATGCAAGTTGATAAGGACCCAATTCACATGCAGAAGCCAAGCGTGTTACACCAGTATGGAGGTCCAGGGGAATATTTTTTAGATCAGGAGGATGCAGTAAACTTTGACGATGTCATCGTGGATTGGATGAATAATTGTACGGTAAATGAAGTTGGTATATTGGAACCAGAATTGGATAAGTCTAATTTTCCGGCCCATATGAAGGGTTTAGAGCAGGAGGGGCAAATCAATCTAGGGGTTAATAAGGAACCTATGTGCCAATCCATTAACTTGGGTTCCAATGAAACATCCCAGATTATCAAAGTATATACCGGTATTTTGGGTATAGAGCTAAGAAATTGAAAAGAATTCTTTTTAAATCATAAATCTACTTTTGCTTGGTCCTATGCGGATTTAAAAGGTATTCTTGTTGAAGTTTGTGAGCATCGAATTACCTTGGAGGAAGATGCTACACCAATTCGTCAAAGACAACACCGTCTTAATCCAAAATATTCTCTCATGGTCAAGGAGGAAATAGATAAACTATTAGATGTGGGCTTCATATATCCAGTCCCGTATAGTGAATGGGTTTCACCAATTGTGATAGTATCAAAGAAAAATAGAAAAATCCGTATTTGTCAGGACTTCCATAAATTAAACGCGGCTACCAAGAAAGATTACTTTCCTTTACCTTTTACAGATAGTATACTGGACGCAGTAGCTAGGCATGAATGTTATTCCTTTTTGGACGGATTCTCGGGTTATAATCAAATAAAAATTGCAGAAGAGGACCAGTTGAAGACTACTTTTACTACAGATTGGGGCACATTTGCTTATAAAGTGATGCCATTTGGGTTATGTAATGCCCCGGCCACATTTCAAAGGGTAATGATACAAGCATTTCAGGATTACTTACGATTGTCAATAGAAATATTTTTAGATGATTTTTGCACATTCAGTACAACAGCGAATCATTTGGAATGTCTTGATAATTGTTTGGACCAATGTGATAAATATGGAATATCTTTGAATTCTGAGAAGTGTCAATTTGGCATACCATCGGGAAAGCTTTTGGGACATATCATTTTCGTGGCCGGTATCGCTACTGACCTAGATAAAGTTACTCATATATTGGCTTTACCAAAGCCAGAAACAATGTCTGGTATTTGTGGTTTCGTAGGCCATGTCAGCTATTATAGGCAATTCATTTATTTATTTGCAAAAATATGTGAACCATTAAGGAATCTTTTAAAGAAACCGCCACCGGATGGATCTAGTCCAATTTGGACTGAGAAATGTACAGTTGCGTTTGAGGAGTTAAAACAAAAATTGGTGTCAGCACCAGTACTTGTTGCACCTTATTGGACAAAACCCTTTCATGTTTATGTTGATGCCTTGAATGTTGCTATTGGATCCGTGTTGAGCCAGAAAGATGAAAAAAATTTGGATCATCCCATCTATTATGCTAGTCGACAATTCATAGCTGTGGAACGAAATTATACTACGACTGAATGGGAAGCCTTGGGTATGATTTATTCTGTCCAAAAATTTTGACATTATTTGCTTGGTTACCCATTTGTATTTCATGTCGATCATGATGTTCTTAAGTATATGATTAATAAATCTCAATTGCGTGGATGCATTGCTTGGTGGATGTTACTCCTTCAAAAATTTAATTTTACTATTAATGTTCGACTAGGAAAGAAACATGCCAATACAGATCATTTATCTCGATTATCCAATATATTCGGTAACAAACCTATCAATGATGCACTTTCTGATGCAAAATTATTTGCAGTCGACGTGATCACCCCACAATATAGTGAATTGATCCAGTATCTGACATTTCAGACATTTCCACCTACATATAGTGAGAAACTTAAGAAACGCTTGATTTTGAAAAGTGCTCTGTATACGATGATTGGAGACGCCAGGATGCTGGCGTGAGATGGAATTCACGCCAGATTATGGTTATGACGAATAGATTAGCGGATGTCATTTGAATAATGCAGGCATTTGCAAATCGGAAGCGACGATCCGGCAATAATCGGATTAAGCGATGCGTCTCAGACCCGGAAAGTGTGAAGCACCAATGGTTTTGATTAGCATTTCGCTTGTTTTGTCATTCAGGCTTTTTGCTGAAATAGAGAGTTCTTCATAGGTAACGAATAGTCCTAAACAGGAAAAGTAGTCAAGATAAGAAGGGTCGAGAGAGGTCGGAGTCATGCACAAGAGTGAATGTTTGAAATCAGGCGGCTAGCAGCACTTCAATCGCTGGCCTCAAGATGTCACCAATACGGTTTATTAAGTTAAAATTTTGGTCCTTACAAAGACAAAGAAATTTCAGAAATGCATAGATGTACATGTTTTTGCAAGGATTGGATAATTTGCCTTCAATTGATGTAGAATTAATTGCAGAGTACATAGGAAATTACGACCCAGAGGATGGTTCAAGTGTAATAAAAGGGAGAATAATTAGGATCGATGAGAGTACCTTACAGAAGGTATTATATTTACCAATAGGTGAGTGAGTGGTAGGCGTCAAAGTGTCCAATGACTTCAAAGACTCCACAAGTTGCAGAGAGAATTTGCCTTAAGAAAGCGCTGGGCTTCTAACTGTCACTAATTTCTCAATCAAGCTTCAAAAATGAGGAAAATTCAAAGTTTATATATATATATTTTTCCTGAAAGTTTAAAATATGGCAGAATCCATCAATATCAATAAAACGGCCTACTTATTGCCTTGGAATTCAATCTGTTGTTTTTGACTTCCAATATCTCCTTCTTTAAAACTTTAAATATAGTACTTCTTTCACATTAAATATAGAGCTTGAAATCATCTCTCTAGCTCCATCTTATAATTTCTAAAAGCTTCCATAAAATTCCTTGAATCTTCAAAAGAGTGACAGTAGATATTATTTGTACACCTCAATTTCAAGTTCCTACTCCTCCCTCATTAAAATTCCAAAGCTCTTGATTTTTACACCAAAATTATAATACAAAAAATAAGCTTTTTAATCCTAGTTTTTGATTCTCAAATATCCTCCTTAAAATTGCCAAAATCCTTCTTTTCCTTATAGGCAGCCTCCTCAAAGCCTATTGGATATGACCATTGACCAATAGGAATGAAGAACTTCACCTCTTATCTTCATTCATCCACAATTTATCTTCATCCTTCCAAATAGCCCTCTTAGTAGTTTAATTCTTCTTCTTTGGATCTCAATTGCCTCTCAAGGTTTTATACTAAACATTTAGATCTTATATAATTTAAAAGCCATAACCAAACTAAGTAAAAATTTAAAATAAAGTTTCTTACACCAACCATCCTTAATTTATTTTTTTTAATCATTCTAACATATATTAGAATCTATGAACATATTATACATTTTGACTAGATTTTATATATTGTAAGCAATTATAATACAACAACGGATATAAGATTTACTCCAATAATTATTTAGTTAATATAGATTAATAGAAGTAGGTAAAAATAAGTTAACTTGATAATATCTTATAGAAAAGCTTCTTAGAAGCTTTATAGATATGGGATCATCTTTATACATATCTATAGGTAATTGGTAGATTAAAAATTTGGCCAACAAGTTAGCCACATATCACACATATTGGTAGCTTATAGAACAAGCTAGTCATGTGTCATACATGTTGGTAGCTTGTGGAACAAGCTAAGTACATGGTATACATATAAAAAACTTGTCTTGTAAGTTTGATATGTGTCTTGTAAATTAGACACATGTTAGAGGTCCTATAAAATATCACCATATAGTTTTTAGATAGATAGTATATATAGATATAAAAGTGAAGCCTTCTTCACTCTTGTCAATTCCTTTCTTGCTTCTAGTCTAGTTCAAGAGTCTCTTGTATGTTCTAGTCTTTGGCAATAGCCATTATAATTTCTTCTTAAATATATATTCCCTTCTTTATATTTTGTCATTTTTTTTTTACATAGTTTTTACTAACTTGTACATTTGTTTTAATTTGTGGCCTTAATAGATTGAGAAAAGTGAAGTTTATATATAATATCAGAGCTTTATCTTTTCTAGATTAAAAGTGGATTATCTCTTTATGTTGATAAGATATAAGTATATTAGAAGTTGTAGATTATCCACTTCTAAACTGATATTGTTCCTAGAAATTTTTTTCTTTGTTCTTGAGTATTTTATTTTGTAGTAAGAATAGACACCATTTTTCCTTTCTATTGTATTATCATGGCAGAGCTTCTTGAAATGAAGAATGCAATGGCACAAATGTAAGAGCAAATGAGAGAGTTAATGCTCGTAATACATCAATTCAATGCACCATGACAAGGAGCAATAAGATTAGCAAGAAGTGAAGATATAGAGATGATTGAAGCTACTTTAAGTCATACCACTTCATCTGCAATTGAACACCGTTCAAGCATCAAAGAGCCAAAAATTAATTTTTCGAACAAGTTTGATGGCACCAGATCTAAATTTTGAAGATCCATCAATCAAATACAATTGGTGATTGAACTTCAGCTCCAAAGTTATCTAATTCAAGGATTACAAGTCATGTTTATTGGAACATTACTTTCAAGCTCTATTTTATTGTAATTTTTATCCTTTCTTGAATGACATGATCCAATATTGGATAATTTGGAATTATTTTTAATAGATTTTTTATCTATATATGGAGAATATGATGCAATTTGTGTTGCAACCAATAAGATCTACATCTTACGACAAAACAATCGATCAATGCCATCATATACTTCACAATTTCAACAACTAACAATTGATACCAAGTAGAATGATACTACACTCATTAATCAATTTCTTTATAGATTATAATATGAAATAAAGAAATTGATGCTCAACTGATCTGATCCTCAGATATTGAGTCAAACAATTGATTTTATTGTGAAGTGTAACAATCAATTTTTTGAATTTCAATCTGAAAGTCACATAAGAAAGCTTCAATATTACTATAATACAATGGCAATATCAACATCTTTTCCATATGTATATTCAAAAATAGAAGACATACAAATTAACACGATACGTTTTAAACGTCTTATTGAATAAAAAAAGATTCATCGTTGTTAATAAAGATTGTGTTTATATTGTAGAGAATTTAAGCACAGTGCTCAATATTGTCCAAAGAAATGATGCAACTACAAAATGAGAAGTATGATTGTCAAAGAAGACAATTTGTTGGAAAACGAGTTTGTTCAATTACAATTGGGATCAAGCAATTGGAATCTTATAGAAATCTTAGTATAGATATTTTTTTGGAGCATTGTCCATATGATTGCTCAATTAATCTCAAAGAAAGAACTCAACCTCCATTTGGACCAATCTATAATTTATCACAAAATGAATTGGCTGAACTCAAAAAATACATTAATGAGAACTTGGCCAAAAATTTCATACGCCATTCAAAATCTCCAACATGAGCTCTTATCTTATTTGTAAAGAAAAAATATGGATTACTACAGATCTGTGTAAATTATTGAGGACTCAACAAGATTACCATCAAGAATAGATATCCTCTACCTTTGATATTTAGACTTTTTGATCAATTGAATTAAGTTAAGATCTATACAAAAATAGATCTAAAAAGAGCATATAATTTGATGCGCATCAAAAAAGGTGATGAATAGAAGACTGCATTTCAAACAAGGTATGGATATTTTGAATATAATGTCATGCCATTTGAACTTACAAATGCACCAACTACTTTTTAACATCTTATGAATGACATTTTTTGTGAATTTCTTGATGATTTCATTGTCTGCTATTTACATGATATTTTGATCTATTTTAAGAATACAAAAGAATATGAATTTTATGTTTGTCATATATTACAAAAATTTTAAGATGTAGGATTATATGCCAAGATGAAAAAGTGTGTATTTCATATTACTCAAGTTGACCTTTTAAAATACATCATTTTGAATGATGGTTTCAAAATAGATCCTAAAAAAGTTCATATATTTATGGATTGGAAGATTCTAAAAATAATAAAAGATATATAATACTTTTTAGAATTTACTAATTACTATCAAAGCTTCATAAAAAACTTTTTTCAAATTGCAGGTCTACTTACACGCTTAATTTATAAGGATGGAAACCAAAGTATTGGATGATGGATCAGCATGTGTTTACATCAGAAGCCAAGATGATAAAAGAGCAGTGCATTTCTTTATTGTATCTGCTAACCATGAGCGCAATAGGAATTATCTACGGAGTGGCTTATTATCAAAGATCAATGAGGAGAAATTTTTATCTAAAAATATCCAAGAAGATGAATCTTTGTGTTTAAAAGCTATATATCAAAGTTTCATAGTATTTGGATATTTAATTTATGGAATATGAAGAATTTAATATATAAATATTTATAAACAAGGATTTGAAGTTATTTTTAGGATTTTCATAATATCTAAAGATCAATAAAGAATCAATAATTGAAATTTATTGTGCTAATTATAAAGAATACATCAATATTTTATATAAATTTTGAGTAGAATTGAATAGTTAGATTAAAAATTATAGATTATTGAAATTCAAGAAAAATCCACCCTCCTACAAGTGAATGAGGGTTTAAAATATTTTGGATATTATTGTCAAATAAGAATTATGTATTGGATGTAATAGCCCTAAAAAAAAGACTTTTATCTAAATTTTGGAATTTTGTTATTTTAGATCTTGGTTGAATATTTAGTAGCAATCAGAAGTCCAACACTTTCTTGAGGCAAATTCTCTCTACCACGACAATGGGTATGATATTAATAAATGCATATAGAAGCCATCCAAGAATCTAGTAAATGCATCAATAAAAATCTTGATGTTTTATCGATGACATCTATCAAAACTAAGATTAAGAGTCAAAAAAATCTTTGCTATAAAGCAAAGCAAGTTCTATAGAGATTTTATTATATCTTATATCATTGTTTGTTATTTCTTTAAATTTGCTTGTGCTAAAGAGATGGAAGATCAACAACCAATAAATTCAGCTCAAGAGCCAACATTTGTTGACTTATCAGACAAGATATTACGA